>JACCEG010000314.1:133263-160554 GCA_014065205.1 Tuber brumale | reverse complement strand
AGATTTGGCCTACGTCCCTCGGTTATATACTTGAGTTTGGCGTCCGCCTAACAGTATATTGATAGTTCTCCTGTTACCAAGGCTCACTACATGAACTACAAGTTCACTTCAAACTCCACCCTCACCTCAGACTTTGATTACATTTTCGAAGCACCTCACTGTCCTATCTATATTCATTCCATCGAAGAAATATTTGAAACCGAGCTGTGCGAAATCGAAGAAGAATATACGCAAGAACCCTCGTAGTTCACAGTACCTTTCGGGATCCCAACGAGGGATCAATTCAATCGCATATATCGTACCTGGCACGTTTCGGATTTTGAGTGGAATTCAACCGAGTCGGAAAACTTCGTCGAATGGAGCACCTAGTGCTCTTTAACGGAGGAAGAGAAGGAAAAGGAAAACCCAGGCATAGTCATCCAGGGGCCAAACATCCCCTCGGCCTGGGCCTAATACACTTTCATATGTACTATAAGTACATCCTAAACCTCGAAAAAGGGAAATTCAGGTTTTGAGTCCAGAGTCGGACCAACCTAACCCTTTTATACCTACACCTCTAGAGTATCTCAAACGTTGGATACCTTATATACGATTCCTTAAACCTTTTAAAGGATATCAAGAACTCTGGTACGAAGTACCAGTAATCACTCATCCAGGGCTACTAGAGCAGTTAGCCTATCGGGAAAGTATCACCATGGTGGAAATACCTCAGGACCCGAGGAAAAGAATAACGGCGGGCGAACCTATGGATACCCGACCTGACACCGCGGATAAGGCGGATGATTCCGCCATTCATAGTCTCTTCCCTTCAACACCTCAGGAACCTGCGTTCCGGAGAGGAAATTTACCCTCTCACCGATCCTCTAGTGTCGCAAGCACACATAGGATATCAAGGGCTTCTACTCCTAAACCAGGAGGAGACCACGCTGCAAACTTAGCCAGATTGGCTGCCCGTCTTGGGATAATCTTAGGTCGAATAAGGCAGGATATAGACACCTCGCTCGACCAAGCCAACATCGCCTTCAAACATTTGAAGGGGGCAACACTGGACAATACCTTGAAGTTAATTAAGGTACAGCAACAAATCGCAGAAGGACAAGATGTCCATGACAACGAAATTGGGCTTTTGTTGATGCAGCTGGCAGGAGTAGAAGCGGAGGTCAAAGGGATTCAAGAGGAAATGATCCGGGAAGTGGCAAAGAAGATAGATGCCCCAGAAAGGCATCAACAGGAACATGAAGAGGTAACCACAAGGTTACATGGAATGATCGGACACGAAAGCCAAGCAGCATTAGCCCGAGACCAGACTCTAGAACAGATGGTCCTCAGTTTGAGAGCGGAATTCGTAGAATTCCGCGCGCAAAGCGGCACTTGTGAAAGAGAAGTCAACCGTACCCTTGGACAGATGCGGTTAGATCAGACTACCCGCCAGGTGGAAATCCGCCGATCTCAGGACCAGCAGCAACAGCAAAATAACGTGACTAACAATACCCTGAAGGTATTGACACAATCGATAAACAGAATGTTGGCTGCCGCACCATGTCCTGAAGCTGCAGGACGCGCTCCTTTACCCGCAGTCCAAGAAACGGATGACGAGGAGTATTACGCTCCACCTACATGTAGGGAAAAGGGAAAGGGCAGAAAAGCCGCTGATGCATCCCCCTCAGGTGCCCAAGGAGGCAACCCAGGGGATCCTAGTGACGATGACAGTGATGATGATGAGAGAGGTAGGAGGAGAGGAGGTCCTAGCCGAGGCAGGCAAGGACAAATACCAGAACAGTCTGGTATGGCAGAAAAACTTGCGAACGCGACGGCGCTGAATATTAAGCGACCATCAGAGCCACCCCCATTCTTTGAAGACAAACCCGCACAAGATATATATGTGTGGATTTTGCAATGCACCGATTACTTCGAGAGAAACCCGCGGATCTGGTACGATGCAAGAGAACGGATCATATACGCGCTGAGTCATACAAGAGGAGAAATAGTCCTTCCTTATACTGTATGGTATCGGAAGGCCATGGATGGACTTCACAGGGAAACCCAGCAACCAGAGCTTGCAACATGGACCCACTTTAAACAGGATATGATCAAGCGATTCGCCGCGGTAGAAGCCGACAGACTAGCCCTTCGCGCAATGAAACTAGTCACGTATGATGGCAGTATTGAATGCTATCTAACAGCCATGCACAACCATAATATTCGTGCACACATGACTGGAGAATCCTGGAGAGAGGTAGTCGAAGACAAAGTTCCGGAACAGATTGTCCGCAGGTTGTCAGCCCTGCAATATACGACGGATCAAGAATGGGAAGAGGGGATAAGGCTATGTGGACCGTCAGAAGAAGGACTGCTAGTCAGAAAGAAAATTGGACGCGACCAACTACGCAAGTCTAAAATAGTCCAAGAGGTCAAAAGAGAAGACCGACGTGACTCTAAATCAAAGCGACAAAGGGATAGTAAAGCTTAAGTCAAGGGAGGTGGAGCCCCTCCATGAAAACGGAAAAGGGACGATGAACTAGAGAAGCCCCGGAAGAGGTTGGGAGGTACGACAAAAACCACGCACACAAACTTCGCCTAGGCCCATACCGGTATCCCTCAAAGTATGATAGATACACGGAGGAAAGAAGGAGATTGCACATGTTGTGGAAAGAAAAACCACACCTATCAGACGTGTTGTGGAGATACCCATATATCGGCGGCAACGGTCAGTTCAAGACCAATAAAAATGGGAATTCGACGAGCAAGATCGGCTATTGTAAAGCCTAAATTAGCTCGCAAAGTTGCTACCGTCCGGAACCCAGCCCGGGTGAATAAGATCTGGGAACTGGCAGATGACGAGGAACTGACCAAGGTCAGTTCATTGGCACCAACGGCGACGGCGATTGGGTATTCAGTGTCCTGATGGAGCTGGAATCGAAATGGGAACCCCCTTCGGCTGGGGTGTATTGGGTACCGACCACGATGGGGATCGGGTAGTCCGTGTGCAACTACGGGAGTCGACACTCAAAAGGATCAAAGTGGCACGAAGCAAGTCTCTCCTTTCAGGATCAACGCAAGTAGGCTCTAAGTGAAGGGACCCCACGAGGGACTTACGAGCTCGTACACAAGAATCAATATATGGAGAGTCTTGATCGAAAGAGAGGATAGTTAACATGCCCACATGGCCCGGGAACCAACAGTACGAAGTTCCTCGAGTCACCTGGTCATTGCCAGCTACCTGTGTGCAAGCAAGTTACTATACCGAAGAAGTTGGGATATAGCAATGCAAGATCTACCTGATAACAATTCATGACAGGAGGACAACCGACGCGGGCCGTTCCACCTACCACACGAGTCAGAGTCGTATTATACGTATGTACTATCTTGCCTTCTGGCCAGAGTGTGGGATAGGGATGTACCGCTTTGGTGCGGAAGGCCCCTCTGAGGGAGCTGGGCGGATAACCGAAATCCTAAGGGAAACGACTGGCTGAAAGTGGGAACCCCACACCTCGGGAGTAAAATGGCTAATAACTGCCCCAAAATCTGCTATGAGCCCAGGTCTGGCGTGTCGGGAGAAGGCATCCAGCCTGAAAACTGGTCGTGAGCAATAAGCGTATCGGTGAAATGCCGCTTAAGTATGTAGACCCAGATTTTTAGAGCTAAAGAATTACTAGTTTGGATGAGGAGACCTCAATGGTCGAAACTACGCGGGCGTAGTAACAAACATTTTTGTTACCTACACCCCTACCAACGATGCCTAAACAAAAAAACGAAGAAAGTCTCATCGGCGTCAAGCGCGTAGAGCTAGACGCTACAAAATCAAAACGATACAACTGTCAGGATAGGAACGCTTAACTCCATATACACGCTAAGCGATACAAAGTCCAAGTCTTATTAGACTCGGGATCCAACGTGTTCCTTATCAACAAGGACCTAGTTGAAGACCTTCGCGTTCCCTCTATAGAACGCGACAATGCAGTTGATATCTTAGGCTTTGACGGATCGTCAGCCGCCTCTGGAGGGAATTGTTACACTCTCCATATCAAATTGGAAATAGGAAAAAATCGACACATTTCAGAAGTGTCGTGTGAAGTGGCTAAAGCAGGTCACTATGGAATTATAATCCCTTTTGGTTGGCAGCATCGTGAACACCCACTGTCTCACATAGAAGATGCAGAAAATTGGACCTTCTTCGCAAAATGTTGTGAAAACTGCACGGAAGAAGATGAAGGAATAGCGGATATGTTTGAATATGACGAATCCGTCGCTTGGGACCCTAATGCCTGCCGCATCGGAAGAATCGGAGCCAGCGAAAATACGATGGAACTGGAAGCATTACCGAAAGAATACTGGAATTACAAGCATTTGTTTGAAGCCCAGACGGCAGAAAAACTAGCTCCAAGATGAACATTCGATCACGAAATCAAACTGATTCCAGGATCAACTCCCCCATAGGGGCCGATATATCCACTGTCTGAAAAACAGCTTAAGGGTTTACGAGAATACTTGGAAACAATGATCAAACAAGAAAAAATCACCCGGAGCCAATCACCAGCAGGCGCACCTATATTATTCGTACCTAAACCAGATGGTAGATTACGCCTAGTTGTGGATTATCGAAATCTGAATAAGATTACTATCCTCAACAAACATCCCCTGCCACTAATGTCCGAACTCAGAGATAGAGTAGCCGGCGCAAAGATCTTCACCAAGTTAGACCTTAAGGATGGCTACCACCTGATTAGGATAAAAGAAGGGGATGAGTGGAAGACAGCGTTCCGTACGAGATACAGACACTACGAATATAAGGTTATGCCTTTTGGATTGGTTAACGCTCCGGCAACCTTCCCAGATGTGATGAACCAAGTTCTACAGGAATACTTGGACGTCGGAGTTGTATGTTACCTTGATGATATTCTCATCTACTCAAAGGATGAAAAGGAACAGGGCGAAGCTGTTAAGAAAGTTTTACAAAGTCTATCGGACTTTCAATTAGCGATATCGCTAAAGAAATCAACTTTCCATACCACGGAGGTGGAATTCCTTGGCTATATGGTGGCGGTCGATGGGTTGTCTATGAGCACCCGAAAGGTGGAATCAATAATGGTCTGGAAGGCACCTAAGTCGGTTAGAGAAGTACAAGTCTTTATGGGGTTTGCTAACTTCTACCGACGATTTATCAAAAACTTCTTGGCTATTTGCAAGCCGATAACTGAGACGTTACAAGGAAATCCTGTGAATTTTAAATGGGGAATTGAACAGGACACTGCTTTCGAAGAGCTAAAGCACCGATTCACTACAGCCACCATACTCCACCACCTTTTCTCAGAAAGAGAAACAGTGGTAGAAACGGACGCCAGCGATTTTACACACGGCTGCGTCATTTCTCAATACTTTGAGAAAAGATTCCATCCAGTAGCGTTCCATTCCACAAAATTAAACTCGGCGGAGCGCAATTATGAGATCCACGATAAAGAACTTCTCGCGATCCTGGAAGCCTTTAAAGAATGGAGGCACTACTTGATCAGAACGGAGAACCCCATCACAGTCTTTACCGACCATCAGAACCTACAATACTTCCTCACCTCAAAAGTCTGGAGTGGCCGTCAAATTCGATGGGCTCAGAAGTTGGTAGAATACAATTTTCGCATTGTATACTGAACAGGCACAAAGGGCGGAAAGCCTGATGCATTAAGCAGACGGCCCGAGTACCGTCCTGAGGAGGGAGCTACGCATCGCGAACAGAAAATTTTAAAGGAAGAAAATTTCTAGGTATTGCTAGTAGCGAAGGTAGGCGATGAAGGAGAGGACTGGGATGGAGATAAGGATTTGGATTTGGAACCGCGAAGAGGTGGAAAGGAACCTGTTATTAAGGTCAAGATATTGAGCAAAAAGGCATACTTGCCAACAAAGGGCTCACGAATGGCGGCAGGGCATGACCTGTATGCCATAGAAGATGACATTGTCCCGAAATATGGACAAGCATTAATAAGGGCGGGTATAGCTGTGGGGCTACCCGAAGGAACCTACGGAAGAGTTGCCCCAAGAAGCGGATTAGCGGTCCAAAGCGGAATCTCTACCGTCACGGGAGTAATCGATGTGGATTACACAGGCGAACTCAAAGTCGTACTTTTCAACCATACAAATGTGGATTGCCAAACAAGAATGGGCGATCATATAGCCCAACTAGTGGTAGAAAAGGTCAACACCTCGGACATGATGGAAGTCGACGACTTGGAAGAAACGGAGCGAAGAACCGACGGATTCGGAAGCACCGATATAGCGACATGATCCTTGATCGTCAAGGAACAGGAACCTAGCATCAGATACCTACAGGCATCGGCTAAAGACAACGAACATTGGTACAATATTTCAGAAGTACCCAAAAAGGTTCTGATATCAAATACTATTATCCTGCAAAAAGGTATGAAGCAGTTCAATCCTGAATTCCTAAGCGAGATACAGGCAGCTATCGGGACAGATGCAGTTTGGAGGCAACGGAGGGAAGAACTCATTAGGTTACGAGACGAAGGAAAAGATTTTCCCGAAGACCGGACCTTAAGCGACGATCTATTGTATTATAAGCAAAGAGTATTTGTACCAAAATGTCAGGCGCTATATACCAAGATTGCAGAAGGATGTCACGATGCAAAAGTTGCTGGACATTTCGGACAAGAAAAAACTTTGGAAATAGTCATGAGAGACTTCTACGGGAAAGGACTTGCGGCATGGGTCAATGACAATGTACGATCCTGTGATGAATGCCAACATAACAAATCGCCTAGACATGCTAAGTACGGATTACTGCAACCATTGCAAATACCCTACGCGGCATGGGCATCTATCTCGGTAGACTTCATCACGCAACTACCAGAGTCACAATGGTGTACTCAGATAATGGTAGTAGTCGATCGGTTCACAAAGATGGCACATTTCATCGGACTGCAGACCTCGGCTACGGCCAAGGATGTCGCAAACGCATTCCTGAAAGAAGTATGGAGCCTGCACGGCCTACCAACCGAAATCGTCACGGACATGGACTCAAAGTTTGCAGGAGAATTTTGGGAATCCATTTGCAAGTCGCTGGAAATTAAGCGAAGAATGTCAACGGCATACCACCCTCAGACTGACCGACAAACTGAACGTACCAACCAAGTCCTGGAAGGTTACCTGCGAAGTTTTCTCAATTACGATCAGGATGATAGGTATCAGCTGCTACCGCTAGCTGAACATGCCTATAACAACTCTGCAACCAACACTCATGGGATGTCACCATTCTATGCGAACTACGGATTCCATCCACAGACAGAGTGGATGAAGGAGCGTGAAGCTCAAAATCCAGGAGCTACACTTTAATGCACCCTGGATTAAGACGATACATGAACAAGCGAGAGGGTCGCTAGAAAAGACACGAGAAGGGATGTCAAAATATTATGACCAAAAAGCTCGACAACAGCCGGACTTCAAGATCGGGGACCAAGTAATGTTGAACGCCAAAAACATCCGCACCCGACGGAAATCCAAGAAGCTAAGTCTAAAGCTATACGGCCCCTTCCAAATTATGGAAAAACGCAGATCCTGAGCGTTTAAGCTCATCATATCCGATCGATGGAACATTCATCCCGTATTCCATGTCGCACTATTGGAACCCTACCGCCAGTCAGTTCTTGACAATCGCCAACAACCCCCTAGAGAACCAGAGGACATTGACAGCGATCTGCAATGGGAGGTTGAAAAAATTGTAAGAAGTGAGATTCGTTCTTACAGGAAACGAGTATGTGGCCGCTGTCAAGAGAAGCGGGAACTGTGGTACTTCGTTAAATGGCAAGAGTGTTCGGAAGATGAGAACACATGGGAGCCCGCCACCGGTATGGAAAATGCGGAGGAAGTTGTGCAGAATTTTCATAATGAAGATCCGGACATGCCAGGAAGGGCAGAAGTAAGATAGTGTGGACAAGGTTTTCCTACCGTGGTAAAGGAAACGTGGAAGGTTTTTTACCCTGACCACACTGAGTCTTAAAATGTATTTAGAAAGAAATTATAAAATGGTTATAAAGGCATTTGAGGCGAAGCCTGGAAGGAGGGAGCTCATGTTAGGTATATGGAAATCCGAGACATGTGCACAGACCCACGGTAGGGTAACTGCGCACAGACCCTCAATTTACCGGAGTGCCAACACCCCCCTCCGGCCCCCTTATGGGGCCCGCACGTCATTAGCGAGATTTCGAGAGTTGCGTCCCATAACTAAAATGTCACATCAATGAAGCCCACTTCATAACACCATATACGTCGCCGCCGTCCGTCCGACCGCATGCTGTTCGCAGGATATATGAGAGGGGACCTTTGGCGACATCTGGGAAGTGGAACGGAGGAAATCCGTCGGAGGCGCATTGAGATAGTAGGCTTCAAAGTTAGGCTTCCTAAACTATGGGCCGAAAGTGACGGGACGTTTTCGGTGAAATACTCCAAGAGGTTATCCCAGTAGCGGAAGCTATTAGGAGGTATACCGAATCCACCCATACCCTTCTGAGATCAGCTGTAGGTTGGTTGGTCCTAGTAATAGGACCCCTCTACGGAGGCCGGCGGACCAAGGGGAAGCACGCTCAGAAAGGAAGACCTAGATAAGTCGGAGACCCTTAAGACGCTGACACGTCGGGCTCGGACTTGCGATTGGCACTAGGTGATCCGGCATGAACCTGATCACTTCATGACCGAAGAGACGACTGGACGATAGTCAACAAGACTAAAGTCATATAAAAGTCTATGCGGACATCTAAGTTGGAGGCGGCTGTTTGGCATAACAAATAGCGCAGTCATCTCAACGGAGGAATACTATTCCGAGTCCGCGAAAGGGTGTGATAAGTTTCAGGGTCAGACGGTGTTCGCACTTATAAGATTCTGGACGTTTGCGTATTAAAACCAGAGTGGTACTTCGGAGGCATAGTTGTTAGAAGTAGTCCGCGAAAACTCAGACACGGGATATAAATATCGAAGTTCCTCCCTAGCTTTACAGACATTATCAAGCAACGGAGAAGAGATCTTATCAATATAAAATGGTTTACCTTATAAATCTTTACCTTACTTTTATTTTATCGCGACGTGCCTTCCTCGACAGATTCTCCGAACAAAGATTTGGCCTACGTCCCGCGGTTATATACTTGAGTTTGGCGTCCGCCTAACAATAACTCAGTCCATCTTGGAATCAAGAAATCCTGTTTCATTCGAATGGTTGCAAATGCAAGAGCGAAGACCTTTACACCTTCTAATATTTGTAATGCATTTGAGGGAGCTGGGATTTGGCCTTTGTGTGCATATAAAGTGTTAGGAAAAATGAGGCCGGAGGTCTCCTCACGCTGAGATACATTTGGGCTAATAGCAACACCACGGAAGAGTAAGGAGATTCGGCGACGGGTTCAGGTTGCTGAAAGCTTACTTGATACTGGTATGCCCTCACTATCACTCAAGGACGATGTCCAGACTACGGATCAGATTATGATGATACGGGTCAAAATAATTATGCGAGAGCTGGGACATCAATTAGAGACTGAAATTGCCCAATGGGAACTCTACCAGGAACAGTCCAAAACGCTCCAGGGAATCGATCCCATATACAATAAAACCGACCGACGGAAGCTTACTGAGGCTAGGATCATCACAGGGGCAGATCTGATGAGGTTGCGTGACATCTGGCTGGAAAAAGATATTAAACCACAATCTTCAACCCAAGGCATAAGAAACACCTCACAGAAAAAGAAAAAAATCCCACAGCAACAAACTCTTCGGAAGCAGCGTCATGTTATGATTATTGATGAGCCAATCATAATAGTAGACACTTCAGCACCTGAAGAGGTCCAAAGCAATCATTCTAGTGAGCTTAGCGAGAGTTACTGGATTTCCTCTCCCGCGAGTGAAGTCCCACCAACAACTATTCCTTTACAGCCAAGAACCAGCAAACGAAAAACCACCAATATCCTCCCTGATCGACCTCTTCATATGTTGCTGCGCTCACGGAAACCTTAAGCTAATATTTTGTCTTTTTTCCTTCACTGTAAGTTTCTCTCTTAAATTACACCTGTCTTCATACCTTCTTTGCTAACCTTTCTTCCACTTTGTCTAGACATATTTTTTACCTGCCTAGTTAGATTCAGCCCATCTCCCCTGTCTTTCTCATAGTCTTTTTTTTTTTTAGGGCTCAGGTTCATGGAGTTATTCAATTTCTAAAGTCGATTGTGGTTCATCTGCTGTATTGTCCCGGATCCCGGTGTTGTCCCGCATCCCCGTATTTTACGTTATTGTTGTGTACAGTCGGGGATCGAGGGGAATATCCCTGCTTATGCGCACCACGAGACAGTTGGAGTATCCGTATTAAAGTTCGACTGGGATAGATGTTGATATCGTTCAGCCCTGCAAGGTCCGGGGGGGGCTGGCAGAGGGTAGGAGTAAATCGTCCGAAGAATGGGAACCCGGGTTACCATTTTAGACTCACTGTGGATCAGATGTGATGTCTATGCAGATATGGGTAAAGGAGGCTTCCAGTTGCGAACCTAGCATGTCCTGCATTCCCTCAATCAACCTCCTAGCATTTCGAGTCGAGAGACTTGGGAGAGGGAAACCTTGCTCTTTAAGATTAAGAATGGCCCATGCTCGTGCGCACCGTGCTAGTCTTCGGATCAGCCTTTATACTACGAGCTAGGATTCTGGGTGAGAAAATGCAATAGCATGTAAGTATCTTGCGTAAGGTCTACTCTGCCTACATACCCAACGCGCGACACTCCCCCTCCCCCAGGTTACACACAAAAGCGCACGCACGCACACACAAACAAGCACTAACACGGCAGCAGAGAAGCCTAGAAAATTACTTATCTTGCGTACCGGTATGTCACTCTCCACCTCACGTTTTTTCCTGCAACAAAGCTTCATGGAGGGGATTATGCATACAAGTTGGGCCTATAGGGCATCAAGATAATTCTCACAAATCCCCCCCCCCCAAGGCGCTCGGCTGCATTCCATTCCATTACCATTTTTACCGAAATGCAAGTAGCGGGAGGAGCGGCGGGAAGGGAGAGAGAGAAAATATCGAAAGCCACAGAACTTTCCTCTGTGCAAGCATTCTGGCCAGTATCATAAGTTGATGCATCACCTGGGGGCAAACCACCACCACAGAAATGCCAGCTATCGTGGTATGACGGGACGTAAGGACAAAAAACCTAGAGATAAAAAATCTCTCTAGGAACTGTCGTGCCCCACCAATGAATCCTCCATGCCGGGAGGAAGCAAGAATCGTATCACCGTATGAAACGAATTATCCTTTCCAAACATAGAGGCGATATTGCAGTTCGCCAGACAACGTAGATTATTTCTTCCGATGTATAATACCGTCGCACCCTGTTGCCCTAGATTTCGCTCTACTAGATTCGTCACTGTTCAGGACTATTTGTTGTCCCGAATTGCACACACTGGATTATTAGGACCGTCTGGGACAACGGGTTTGGACTGTACTGCACGTACGATACTACTTGTAGTTTCCACCCCTCAACCGGCGCTTTGCCAATACCTGTTATGATCTATTACTTTAGTTCTATGAGCGCAGAATTATGTTACCCATATTTTGTGTTTATGATAGCTTTAATTTACCCCATCAATTAGTATTATGCTTGTCTGATATTCTCTATTATTATGTCAACTCGAATCTACTCCTAAGAATTAATATAGTAACGCGTGCAACACGTGGGGCGAGGACTTGTATATTGCCGGGCCCCAAATACCTTTTTTTTTTATATCATACCGGGGCACATCGGGACCGGAAGCTTACAATTCGTCTAACGCATTGAATTCCGGCACCTACCGTACTGTACCACTTCCTACTAACTTGTCGTCTGGGTTGGTGGGCTTGTTCACAAGTTGGACTTTCCCTAAAAAAATAAAAAAAAATCCTACTTCGAAAGAGCCGAGTTATCATACTAATTCACGTGTTAGTACCCTGCTCCATGATCAGACTGAATCTGTATTCCTCCTTTTTTTTTTTTTTTTTTGATATGATAGGAACCAGCAAAAGAGACAAAGACTTTCAATAGGACGGAAAAACAAAATGAGCTCAGAGTGGAAGTGATAACTCACTTCACGCGGCGAACGATAATATCGCTTCCATAGCTGTAAGGGGTGGGTAGAAAGCAATTTATCTCTAATTGCTTTGACTTTGCTACTAACTGTAGTATATTTCTCCCGTCCAGTGAAAAATAGGAAACTTAGAGGCCCTGAGACGAATTGCTCTTGTCCAAGTTGATATAGCGTCGGCACTTCATGGGCTGTGGTATGATGCTACTATCGCTTCCTTCTTGGAATGGGAGGATTCATTTTGTTAGAGGGTCACTGGCAACTTGGAGGACGTTGGTACAAGGCGTTTTTTTTTTTTTTGTTTCTGGACTTTTTGTCTATCATATCATATCATATCATACCTCTAAAGGTCTTGGGGAGAAGGCTACTAGTATGGTAATATTAATATTATAGAGTGCATTATAGTATATGACATGATAGTTGGAACTTGAAGTAGATAATATTGGGTTCTGAGCTAGACACCTCTAATGTTCCACTGGCAATGGTATTCTGGGAAGTGTAAGTGCAATTTTACTTTTTTTGCTCATCTGGCTTGGCATTTCTCAGGCAGGTCTATATAAAAATGTGCTCCCCTCCATCCTCCTGTCTCTTCCTTATTCCTTATCAGTCTCTTTTACTTCCTCTTCCCATGCATATAACTTTAACAACGTGCTATTATACTATTACATGTCAGTATACTATGATAACACTACTACTTAGTAGTATGTCTAATATAGTAGGTTTATAAATTGTATTATTTTCTGTCTGATTTTTTAAGTTTAAAGTTTTATACTAATTTTCTTATTTTGACTAGTGATATATAATATTATTATAGCAATTATGATACTTAAAAGCTAACTATCAATTAAAAACAGTACTATGTTAGTAGCCTAAAAGGATTAGGATGGGGAAAGAAGTCTGAGGCTGGAGGACCAAGGTTGAATTATTAAACCAGGTAAGAGGAAAATATACTAATATAAGTAGGAGAAAGATCTATAAGAATATGTTATTTTCTAAGAGCCATTTAAGAGAATATTTATACTCTTAAAAGCCAGCAATTCTGATGAAACTGATATGCTATCTCTTCTTTCTTCTGTTAGACATATGGATATCTGAGACATTTGCACAGACCTATGGTAGGATAACTGCGTACAGACCCTCAATTTTCCAGAGAGCTAATACCCCTCTACAGCCCCCTTATGGGGTCCACATGTCATTAGCGAGATTTTGAGAGATGTGTCCGGTAACTAAAATGTCACATCAATGAAGCCCACTTCATGATACTGTAACCACCTCTCTGGAGATGCGGTAATCGTAGGGTTAATGGGCTTTGTTCTGTACCAAGGAGGTAACTAGTGAATCAGAGTCTAGAGGCTTTAGCCGAGGTTGTTGAATAGACTTCTTACTATATCGCGACTTCTGAAGTCTTTGAGATGTTTGGTAGGTCTCAGACTAAAGATTCTTGAAGCGAACTGAAGAGAGTAACTGTTCAACCAAGTATATTGAAAACTCTGTCGGCCGAAGTCTGCTTTTTCTAACGTGAAGAATAGCAGTTTTTAAATACACTTCTTAGGCTACCAAGAGCCTTATTCTCATAACATGTAAGACTCCAAAATGGTAGTCTTGAAACCAAGTATAAAATATATAAAGTATCAAACCCATACTTGAAACCAATTATAAAACATATAGAGTATCAAGCCAATACATAAAACTAAACATAAAATATAAAGAGTATCAAACCAATACTCAAAAACAAATATAAAATATATAAAGTATCAAACTGAAACTTGAAACCAAACATAAAACATATAGAGTATCAAACCCTATACAATCAAACTAAAGGCACACCTCATTTCCTGAAACAAATTCGAAATACAAACAGTATCAACTGATACCTGAAAATCCTAAATGAGTAACCATAATCAGTTACAAACACTATATATGTCACCGCCGTCTATCTGACTGCATGCTGTTCACAGGATATACGAGAAGGGACCTTGCATGACACCTGGGAAGTGGAACAGAGGAAGTCCGTCAGAGGTACATTGAGATAGTAGGCTTCAAAATTAGGCTTCCTAAACTATGAGCCAAAGGTGATGGGACATTTTCGGCAAAATACTCCAAGAGGATGTCCCAGTAGCAGGGGCTATCAAGGACGTACCAAATCAACCCATACACTTCTGAGATCAGCTGTATATTGGTTGGTCCTAGTAATAGGACTCGTCTACAGAGGCCGGCAGATGTTAGGCATATGGAAATCCGAGACATGTGCACAGACCCACGGTAGGGTAACTGCGCACAGACTCTCAATTTACCGGAGTGCCAACACCCCCCGCGGGCCCCCTTATGGGGCCCGCATATCATTAGCGAGATTTCGCGAGTTGCTTCCCATAACTAAAATGTCACATCAATGAAGCCCACTTCATAACACCATATACATCGCCGCCCTCCGTCCGACTGCATGCTGTTCGCAGGATATATGAGAGGGGACCTTTGGCGATATCTGGGAAGTAGAACGGAGGAGATCCGTGGGAGGCGCATTGAGATAGAAGGCTTCAAGGTTGGGGTTCATAAACTATGGGCCGAAGGTGGCGGGACGTTTTTCGGAGAAATACTCTAGGAGGATATTCCAGTAGTGAAAGCTATTAGGGGTATACCGAATCCACCCATACCCTTCTGAGATCAGCTGTAGGTTGGTTGGTCCTAGTAATAGGACCCCTCTATGGAGGCCAGTGGACCAAGGGGAAGCATGCTCAGAATGGAAGACAAAGATAAGCCGAAGACCCTTAAGACGCTGACACGTCGGGCTCGGACTTGCGATTGGCACTAGGTGGCCCGGCATGAACCTGATCACTTCATGACCGAAGAGATGACTGGACGATAGTCAACAAGTCTAAAGTCATATAAAAGTCTATGCGGACATCTAAGTTGGAGACAGGTGTTTGGTATAACAAATAGCGCAGTCATGTCAATGGAGGAATACTATCCCGAGTCCGCAACAGGGTGTGATAAGTTTCAGGGTCAAACGGTGTTCGCACTTATAAGATGCTGGATGTTTGCGTATTAAAACCAGAGTGGTACTTCGGAGGCATAGTAGTTAGAAGTAGTCCGCGAACACTCACACGCGGGATATAAATATCGAAGTGCCTCGCGAGCTTTACAGACATCATCAAGTAACGGCGAAGAGATCTTATCAATATAAAATTGTTTGCCTCATAAATCTTTACCTTACTTTTATTTTGTCGAGACGAGCCTTCCTCAACAGATTCTCCAGCTAAAGATTTTGGCCTACGTCCCTCGGTTATATACTTGAGTTTGGCGTCTGCCTAATAGTATATTGATAGTTCTCCTGTTACCAAGGCTCACTATATGAACTACCAGTTCACTTCAAACTCCACCCTCACCTCAGACTACGATTACATTTTCGAACCACCTCACTGTCCAATCTATATTCATTCCTACGAAGAAATATTTGAAACCGAGCTGTTTGAGATCGAAGAGGAATATACGCAAGAACCCTCGTGGTTCACAGTACCTTTCGGGATTCCTACAAGGGATCAATTCAATCGCATATATCGCACCTGGTACGGTTCGGACTTTGATTAGAATTCGACCGTGTCAGAAAACTTTGTCGACTGGAGCACCCAGTGCTCCCTGATCACGGCCGAAAAGGAAAAGGAAGGCACAGTCATCCGGGGCCTAGACATCCCCTTGGCCTGGGCCTAATACACTTATATGTACTATAAGTACATCCTAAACCTCCAAAAATGGAAATACAGGATTTGAGTCCAGAGTCGGACCAACCGAATCCTTTCATACCTACACCTCTAGAGTATCTCAAGCGTTGGATACCTTACATACGACTCCTTAAACCTTTTAGAGGATATCGAGAACTCTGGTACAAAGTGCCAGTAATCACTCATCCAGGGCTATTAGAACAATTAGCATACCTGGAAAGCATTACAATGGCTGAGATACCTCAGGACCCGAGGAAGAGAATAACGGAGGGAGAACCAATGGACACCCGCCCAGATACGATGGAAAAAACCGCTGATTCGGCTATATAGAGTCCCTCGCCATCAACACCTCATGAACCCGCATTTCGGAGAGGAAATATACCTTCTTACTGATCCTCAAGTGCCGCAAGCACTCATAGGATATCACGGGTCCCCACACCCAAACCCGGAGGAGACCATGCGGCGAACTGGGCAAAATTGGCTGCCCGCCTTGGGATAACCTTAGGTCGAATAAGGCAGGACATAGATACCTCGCTCGACCAAGCCAACATCGCCTTCAAACATTTGAAGCGAGCCACACAAGATAATACCTTAAAATTAATTAAGGTTCAACAGCAAATCGCCGACGGGCAAGATGTCCACGATGATGATATTGCAACCTTGTTGTTGCAGCTGGCAGGCGTGGAAAGCGAAGTCAAGGGAATACAAGAAGATATGTTGCGAGAAGTCGCAAAGAAAATTGACGCGCAAGAAAGGCGTCAACAGGAACATGAAGAGGTAACCACGAGGTTACATAGAACCCTCGGGCAAGAAAGCCAAGCAGTATTAGCCCAAGATCAGACTTTGGAACAAATGGTCCACAGTGAACGGGGGGAATTCACAGAATTCCACGCCCAATGCACTACGCGTGCAAGAGAGGTCAACCGTACCCTAGGACAAATACTTCTAGATCAGACTACCCGCCAGGTGGAAACCCGCCGATATCAGGACCAGCAGCAACAGCAAAATAATAAGACTAACAATACTCTGGAAGTATTGACACAGTCGATAAACAGAATGTTGGCTACCGCACCAAGTCCCGAAGCTGCAGGACCCGCACCCTTACCCGCAGTTCAAGAAACAGACGACGAAGAGTACTAGGCTCCACCTACACGCAGGGAAAAGGGAAAAGGCAGAGAAGCCGCTGACGCATCCCCCGCAGGTGCCCAAGGAGCTAACCCAGGGGATCCTAGTGACAACGATGATGACGATGATGAGAGAGGAAGACGGAGAGGAAGTCCTAGCCTACGCGGGCAAGGACAAACACCAGGACAGCCTGGCATGGCAGAAAGACTTGCCAACACGATGGCACTAAACATTAAGTAACCATGAGAGCCACCCCCATTCTTCGAAGACAGACCCGCACAAGATATATATGTGTGGATCTTGCAATGCACTGACTATTTCGAAAGAAACCCGCGAATCTGGGATGACGCCTGGGAACGCGTCATATATGCGCTCAGCCATACGAAAGGAGACATAATCCTTCCGTATACCATATGGTACCGGAAGGCTATGGAGGGACTTCAAGGGGAAATCCAGCAGCCAGAGCTGGCGACGTGAACTCGCTTTGAACAGGACATGATCAAGCGATTCGCCCCGGTAGAAGCCCAAAGACTAGCTCTTCGAGCAATGAAACTAGTCACATACCACGGCAGCATTGAACGCTATCTGACAGTCATGCACAACCATTACATTTGTGCACCCATGACCCGGGAATCCTGGAGAGAGGTAGTGGAAGACAAACTTCCTGAACAGATTGTCCGCAGGTTGTCGGCCCTGCAATATACGATGGATCAAGAATGGGAAGAGGCACTAAGGCTATGTGGATGGTCAGAAGAAGGACTGCTAGCCAGAAAGAAAATTGGGCGAGACCAACTGTCCAAGCCCAAAATAGTCCAAGAGGTCAAAAGAGAAGACTGACGGGACTCTAAACCGAAACGACAAAGGGATACTAAACCTTATGTCAAGGGAGGTGGAGCCCCACCACGAAAAGGGAAAAGGGACGAGGAACCGGAGAAGCCAAGGAAAAGGTTGGGAGGTGCAACAAAGACCACCCACACAAACTTCGCCCAGGCCCATACCGGGATCCCAGAGAGTGTGATAGACACAGGATGGAAAGAAGGAGATTGCACATGTTGTGGAAAGAAAAACCACACCTATTAGACGTGTTGGGGAGATGCCCATATATCGGCGGCAACGGTCAGCTCAAGACCGATAAAAATGGGAATTCGACGAGCAAGATCGGCTATTGTAAAGCCTAAATTAGCTCCCAGAGTCACAACCATGCAGAACCCAGCCCGGGTAAATAAGATCTGGGAACTGGCGCATGACGAGGAACTGACCTAGGTCAGTTCATTGTCACCAACGGCGATGGCGATTGAGTATTCAGTGTCCTGACGGGGTTGGAATCGAAACGGGAACCCCCTTTGGCTAGCGCGTATTGGGTACCGACCACGACGGGGATCGGGTAGTCCGTGTGCAACTACGGGAGTCGAAAATCAAAATGATCAAAGTGGCGCAAAGCAAGTCTCTCCTTTCAGGATCAACGCAAGTAGGCTCTAAGCGTAGGGACCACACGAGGGACTTACGAGCTCGAACACAAGAATCAATATATGGAGAGTCTTGATCGAAAGAGAGGATAGTTAACATCCCCACATGGCCTGGGAGCCAACAGTACGAAGTCCCTCGAGTCACCTGGTGGTTGCCTGCTACCCGTGTGCAAGCAAGTTACTATACCGAAGAAGTTGGGACATAGCAATGCAAGATCTACCTGATAACAATTCACGACAGGAGGATAACCGACGCGGGCCGTTCCACCTACCACACAAGTCTGAGTTGTATTATACGTATGTACTATCTTGCCTACTGGCCAGAGTGTGGGATAGGGATGTACCCCTTTGGTGCGCAAGGCCCCTCTGAGGGAGCTGGACGGATAACCGAAATCCTAAAGGGAAAGGACTCGGTAAATACGGGAACCCCCATACCAGGGGAGTAAAATGGCTAATAACCGCCCGAAAATCTGCTATGAGCCTAGGTCTGGCTTGTTGGGATAAGGTATCTAGCCTGAAAACTGGTCGTGCGCAATAGCGTATCGGTGAAACGCCGCTTAGTATGTAGACCCAGATTGTTAGAGCTAAAGAATTACGAGTTTGTCTGCGGAGAGCTTAAAGGTCGAAACTCCGCGGGTGTAGTAACAAACATCTTGTTACCTACACCCCTCGCCAACGATGCCGAAGCGAAAGAATCAAGAAAGTCTTATCCGCGCTAAGCGCACGGAACTAGACGCTCCAAGACCTAAACAATATGATTGTCCGGAGGGGATCGCTTACCTGCGTATACACGATAAGCGATACAAAGTTAAAGTCTTATTAGACTCGGGATCCAACGTATTCCTTATCAACAAGGACCTAGTTGTAGACCTTTGCGTTCCCTCTGTAGAACGCGATAATGCAGTCGATATCTTAGGCTTTGATGGATTGTCATCCGCCTCTGGAGGGAAGTGTTACACTCTCCCAATTAAATTGGAAATAGGAAAAAACCGACACATCTCCGAAGTGTCGTGTGAAGTGGCTAAAGCAGGTCACTATGGAATGATAATTCCTTTCCGTTGCTGGCATCGTGAACACCCAGTGTCTCACATAGAAGATGCAGAAAATTGGACCTTCTCCGCAAAATGTTGCGAAAACTGTGTGGAAGAAGATCAAGGAATAGCAGATATGTTTGAATATGACGAATCCGTCGCTTGGGATCCTAATGCGTGCCACAGCGGAAGAATCAGAGCCATCGAGAATACGGTGGAACTCGAATCATTACCAAAAGAATACTGGAATTACAAACATTTGTTTGAAGCCCAGACGGCAGAAAAATTAGCTCCAAGATGGACATTTGATCACGAAATCAAACTAATTTCAGGTTCAACTCCCCCCTGGGGGCCGATATATCCACTGTCCAAAAAACAGCTTAAGGCTTTACGAGAATACTTGGAAACAATGATCAAACGAGGAAAAATCACGCGGAGCCAATCACCAGCCGGCGCACCTATATTATTCGTACCTAAACCAGATGGTAGACTACGTCTAGTTGTGGATTATCGGAATCTAAATAAGATTACTATCCTCAACAAACATCCCCTTCCACTAATGTCTGAACTCAGAGATAGAGTAGCCGGCACAAAGATCTTCCCCAAGTTAGACCTTAAGGACAGCTACCACCTGATTAGGATAAAAGAAGGAGATGAATGGAAGACAGCGTTCCCTACTAGATACGGACACTATGAATATAAGGTTATGCCTTTTGGATTGGTCAATGCTCGGGCAACTTTCCAAGATATGATGAACCAAGTTCTATAGGAATACTTGGACGTCGGAGTTGTGTGTTACCTTGATGATATTCTCATCTACTCCAAGGATGAAAAGGAACACATCAAAGCTGTTGAGAAAGTTTTACAAAGTCTATCAGACTTTCAGTTAGCGGTATCGCTAAAGAAATTGACTTTCCATGCCACGGAGGTGGAATTCCTAGGCTATATGGTGGCGGTCGATGGGGTGTCTATGAGCACTCGAAAAGTGGAATCCATAATGGTCTGGAAAGTACTAAAGTTGGTTAGAGAAGTACAAGTCTTTATGGAGTTTGCTAACTTCTACCGACGATTTATAAAAAACTTCTCGGCTATTTGCAAACCAGTAACCGTGACATTACAAGGAAATCCGAAAAATTTCAAATGGGGGGCTGAGCAAGATACAGCTTTTGAGGAGCTAAAACACCGATTCACAACAGCCCCCATACTCCACCACTTTTTCCCGGAAAGACAAACAGTGGTAGAAACCGACGCTAGCGATTTTGTACACGCCTGCGCCCTTTCCCAATACTTTGAGAAAAGGTTACACCCAATAGCTTTCCATTGCAGACAGTTAAACTCGGCGGAACGCAATTATGAGATTCATGATAAAGAACTTCCCGCGATCCTAGAAGCTTTTAAGGAATGGAGACACTACTTGATCGGAACGGAGAAATCCATCACAGTCTTTACCGACCATCAGAAGCTACAATACTTCCTCACCTCAAAAGTCTGGAGTGGCCGTCAAATCGGATCAGCTCAGAAGTTGGTAGAACACAATTTTTGCATTGTATACCGACCAGGGACAAAGGGCGGAAAGCCTGATGCATTAAGCAGACGGCCGGAGTACGGTCCTGAGGAGGGAGCTACGCATCGCGAATAGAAAATTTTGAAGGAAGAAAATTCCTTGGTGTTGCTAGTAGCGATGGTAGGCAATGAAGGAGAAGACTGGGATGGAGATAAAGATTTGGATTTAGAACCTCGAAGAGAAGGAAAGGAACCCGTAATTAGGGTCAAGAGATAGAGCAAAAAGGCATACGCGCCGACAAAGGGCTCAAGAATGGCGGCAGGACATCATCTGTACGCCATAGAGGATGACATTGTCCGGAAATATAGACAAGCATTAATAAGGATGGGCATAGCAGTGGGGCTACCCGAAGGAACTTACGGAAGAGTGGCCCCAAGAAGCGGATTAGCAGTCCGAAGCAGAATCTCTACCGGCGCAGGAGCAATCGATGCTGATTACACCGGCGAACTTAAAGTCGTACTTTTTAACCCTGAAGATGTGGACTGCCAAATAAGAATGGGCGATCACATAGCTCAATTACTGGTAGAAAAGGTCAACACCTCGGACATGATGCAAGTCGACAACCTGAAAGAAACAGAGCGAGGAGCCGCGGGATTCGGAAGCACCGGTATAGCGACAAGATCCTTGATTGTCAAGGAACAGGAACCTAGCATCAGCTACCTACAGGCATCGGCTAAAGACAACGAACATTGGTACGATATTTCAGAAGTACCCAAAAAAGTTCTAATGTCCAATGCTATTATCCTGGAGAAAGGTTTGCAGCAATTCAATCCGGAATTCTTGAACGAGATACAGGCAGCTATCGGGGGAGATCCAGGTGGGAGGCAATGGAGGGAAGAACTCATTAAGCTACGAGACGAGGGAAAGGATTTTCCCAAAGATTGGACCTTAACTGACGATCTACTATATTATAAGCAAAGACTATTTGTGCCAGACAGTCAGGCGCTATATACTAAGATTGCAGAAGGATGTTACGATGCAAAAGTGGTAGGACATTTCGGACAAGAAAAAACTTTGGAAATAATCATGAGAGACTTCTACTGGAAAGGACTTGTGGCATGAGTCAACGACTGCGTACGATCCTGCGATGAATGCCAACATAACAAATCGCCCAGACATGCTAAGTACGGATTATTGCAACTATTGCAAATACCGTACCCAGCATGGACGTCCCTCTCAGTGGACTTCATTACCCAACTACCAGAGTCGCCAGGATGCACTCAGATAATGGTAGTAGTCGATTGATTCACGAAGATGGCACATTTCATCAGACTTCAGACCTCGGCTATGGCTAAGGATGTCGCAAACGCATTCCTCAAAGAGGTATGGAGGCTGCGCGGCCTACCAACCGAAATCGTCTCGGACATGGACTCGAAGTTTGCAGGAGAACTTTGGGAATCCCATTGCAAGGCGCTGGAAATTAAGCGAAGAATGTCAACGGTATACCACCCTCAAACTGATGGACAAACTGAACGTACCAACCAAGTGCTGGAAGGTTACCGGCAAAGTTTTGTCAATTACAATCAGGATGACTGGTATCAGCTGCTACCGCTAGCTGAACACACCTATAACAACTCCGCAACCAACGCTCACGGGATGTCGCCATTCTATGCGAACTATGGATTCCATCCACTGACAGAATGGATGAAGAAGCGTGAAGCTCAAAATCAAGGAGCGACACTTTACGCAAACTGGATTAAGACGATACATGAACAAGCAAGAGGGTCACTAGAAAAGACACGAGAAGGGATGTCGAAATATTATGACCGGAAAGCTCGACAACAGCCGGACTTCAAAATCGGGGACAAAGTAATGTTAAACGCCAAAAACATTCGCACCCGACGGAAATCTAAAAAGCTAAGTCCAAAGCTATACGGCCCTTTCCAAATTATGGAAAGACGCGGATCCAGAGCATTCAAGCTCAACATATCCGATCGATGGAACATTCATCCCGTATTCCATGTCGCACTATTGGAACCCTACCGCGAGTCAGTTCATGGTAATCGCCAGCAACCCCCTAGAGAACCGGAGGATATTGACGGTGATCTGCAATGGGAGGTTGAAAAAATCGTAAGAAGCGAGATTCGTTCTTACAGAAAACGAGTACGCGGCCGCTACCAAGAGAAGCGGGAACTGTGGTACTTCGTTAAATGGCAAGGGTGTTCGGAAGATGAGAACACATGGGAGCCTGCCACCGGTATGGAAAATGCGGAGGAAGTTGTGGAGAATTTTCATAATGAAAATCCGGACATGCCAGGAAGGGCAGAAGTAAGATAGTGAGGAAAAGGTTTTCCTACCGTGGCCAAGTAAACGCGGAAGGTTTTTTACCCTGACCACACTGAGTCTTAAAATGTATTTAGAAGAAATTATAAAATGGTTATAAAGGCATTCGAGGCGAAGCCTGGAAGGAGGGAGCTCATGTTAGGCATATGGAAATCCGAGACATGTGCACAGACCCACGGTAGGGTAACTGCGCACAGACCCTCAATTTACCGGAGTGCCAACACCCCGCTCTGGCCCCCTTATGGGGCCTGCACATCATTAGCGAGATTTCGAGAGTTGCATCCCATAACTAAAATGTCACATCAATGAAGCCCACATCATAACACCAGATACGTCGCCGCCGTCCGTCCAACTGCATGCTGTTCGCAGGATATATGGGAGGGGACCTTTGGTGACATCTGGGAAGTGGAACGGAGGAAGTCTGTCAGAGGCGCATTGAGATAGTAGGCTACAAAGTTGGGGTTCATAAACTATGGGTTGAAAGTGACGGGATGTTTTTCGGAGAAATACTCTAGGAGGATATCCCAGTAGTGAAAGCTATTAGGGGTATACCAAATCCACCCATACCCTTCTGAGATCAGCTGTAGGTTGGTTGGTCCTAGGAATAGGACCCCTCTATGGAGGCCGGCAGACCAAGGGGAAGCATTCTCAGAATGGAAGACCTAGATAAGCCGGAGACCCTTAAGATGCTGACACGTCGGGCTTGAACTTGCGATTGGCACTAGGTGGCCCGGCATGAACCTGATCACTTCATGACTGAAGAGACGACTGGATGATAGTCAACAAGACTAAAGTCATATAAAAGTCTATGCGGACATCTAAGTGGGAGACAGCTGTTTGGTATAACAAATAGTGCAGTCATGTCAATGGAGGAATACTATCCAGCATCCGCAACAGGATGTGATAAGTTTCAGGGTCAACCGGTGTTCCCACTTATAAGATTCTCGACGTTTGCGTATTAAAACCAGAGTGGTACTTCGGAGGCATAGTAGTTAGAAGTAGTCTGCGAACACTCAGACGCGGGATATAAATATCGAAGTGCCTCGCGAGCTTTACAGACATCATCAAGCAACGGAGAAGAGATCTTATCAACATAAAATTGTTTGCCTCATTAATTTTTATCTTACTTTTATTTTATCGAGACGAGCCTTCCTCGACAGATTCTCCCACGAAAGATTTTGGCCTACGTCACTCGGTTATATACTTGAGTTTGGCATCCGCCTAACAGCAGACCAAGGAGAGGCATGCACAGAAAGGAAAGCTTAGTTAAGTCGGAGACCCTTAAGATGCTAACACGTTGGGCTCAAACTTGCAATTGGCACTAGCTGGCCAGGCATGAACCTGCTCATTCCATGACCCAAGAGACTACTGGAATGATAGTCAACAAGACTAAATTAATATAATAGTTTATGCTGACAACTAAGTTGAAGGCCGCTGTTTGGTATAACAAATAGCGCAGTCATCTCAACGGTGGAATACTGTTCCGCAACCATGAAAGGGTATGATAAGTTTTAGGGTCAAACGGTATTCGCACTCATAAGATTCTGGACATTTGCGTATTGAAGCCAGAGTTGTACGTCGAAGGCATAGTAGTTAGAAGTAGTCTGTGAATACTCAAATATAGAATATAAATATCGAAGTCCCTCCCAAGCTTTACAGACATCATCAAGCAATGGAGCTGAGATCTTATCAATATAAAATCATTTACAATACAAATCTTTACTTTACTTATTTTTATTGAGATGAGCCTTCTGCGCCAGAATTCTCCGAACGAAGATTTTGGCCTATGTCCCTCAGTTGTAGTAGAGATCGGCGTCTGCCTATCAGTATATTGATAGTTTTCCAGTTACTAAGGCTAACTATATGAACTACGGGTTCTCTTCAAACTCTACCCTCAGCTCTCACTTCGATTATATCTTTAAAGCACCTCATCATTCCATCTATATACATACATTTGAAAAAATATTAGACATGGAGCTGCTCAAAATCGAAGAACAATATACGCAAGAACCATAGTGGTTCACAATACCTTTTGGGATCCCAACAAGGAATCAATTGAATTGCATATATTGTACCTGGCACAATCCGAACTTTGAGTGGAGTTGTACTGAGTTGGAAGACCTCATTGACTAGAGTACCCTGTACTCTATAGACATGAAACCAGGCACAGTTAGCCAAGGACTACCCCAACCCTCAGCTTGGGCCTAAGAACCTATACATGTACTACAAGTACATCTTGAACCTTGAGAAAATGAAAATTCCGGTCCTGAACCTAGAATCAGATCATCTAAATCTCTTCTTACCTACACCTCTAGAGCACCTCAGACATTGTATACCATTTATATGATTCCTGGAACTTTTTAAATGATATTGAGAACTCTGGTATAAAGTACCGGTAATCACTCATCCAGGGCTGTTGGAACAATTAACCTATTTGGAAAAAATCACATCGGCTGTAGTATCCCAAGACCCAAAAAAAAGGATAACGGCGGGAGAACCTATCAACATCCATCCCAATATAACAGGGACTGATGATTCAGCTGTATGGAGTCCATTCCCCAAACTCTGCAAGAACTGCAGTTCCGGAGGGGAACTATCCCTCCCATGTACTGATCATCCAGTATTGCAAGGACACCTTAGATATTACGATCCTCGACGCTAAAGTCAGGAGGAGATCATGCTGCAAACCCAGGTAGGCTAGCCACCCATCTGGGGATAACATTGGGTCAAATAAGGCAAGACATAGACACCTCGCTCAACCAAGCCAATATTGCCTGTTAACATTTGAAGGGAGTCACCCAAGATAATACCTTAACACTACTTAAGGTGCAACAGCAAATTGCTAAAGGACAAGAGATCCATGACAACGATATTGGGATCTTGTTAATGCAGCTGGCAGGTGCATAACAGGAGGTCAAGGATATCCAGTGGGAAATGCTATGAGAAGTGGCAAAAAGTATTGACACCCAAGATAGTCGTTAATAGAAACATGAAGGGATAACCACGAGGTCACATGGAACTCTTGGGCAACAAAGCCAGGAGGCCTTAGCCTGAGTTCAGATGCTGGAACAAATAGTTACCAGCCTAAGGACACAATTCTTAGAATTCTGCTCGTAAAGTATCATTCGTCAAAGAGAGGTCAACTGTACCCTAGGGCAATTGCAGGTGGACCAGACAACCTGTCAGGTAGAAATTTGCAATTTCCAAAACCAACAATGGCAGCAAAACAAGGAGACAAATAATACCCTGAAGGTAATAACGGCGGCGGTGAATAACATGCTGGCCACCACACTAAGTGAAGAAGTGGCTGGACTAGCACCATTACCGGCAGTGGAGGAGGAGAATGACAAAGAATACTACGCTCCGTCTCCGTAAAGGGAAAAGGCAAAAGGAAAGGAAGCCACTGATGCATCCCACTCAGGTGCCCAAGGAGGTGACCCAGGAGATCCTAGCGATGATGATGACGATGATGACAAGAGAGGTGGAAGGAGAAGAGGTCCAAGGTATGGAAGGAGAAGAAGTCCAAGCCATGGCAGGCGAAGACCAACACCAGAACGGTGCGCTATGGCAGAAATGCTCGCTAACACGATGGCGCTTACTGTAAAGCAGCCATCAGAGCCGCCCCCAGTTTTTGAGGACAAATCCACGCAAGATATATATGTCTGGATTACGCAATGTACTAACAATTTTAAGAGAAACGCGTAGAGCTGGGATAACGCCTAGAAAAGGGTTATATAGGCGCTATACTGTACAAAAGGAGACTGTTAGGCGGACGCCAAACTCAAGTATATAACCGAGAGATGTAGGCCAAAAATCTGTGATCGGAGAATCTGTCGAGGAAGGCTCGTCTAGATGAAATAGGTAAGGTAAAGATTTAAAGCGTAAAACAATATTATATTGATAAGATCTCTTCTCCGTTGCTTGATGATGTCTGTAAAGCTCGGGAGGCACTTCGATATTTATATCCCGCGTCTGAGTGTTCGCGGACTACTTCTAACTACTATGCCTCC
>JACCEG010000314.1:70134-132931 GCA_014065205.1 Tuber brumale | reverse complement strand
TTCTGAGCATGCTTCCCCTTGGTCTGCCAGCCTCCGTAGAGGGGTCCTATTACTAGAACTAACCAACCTACAGCTGATCTCAGAAGGGTATGGGTGGATTCGGTATACCACTAATAGCTTCTGCTATTGGGTTATCCTCTTGGAGTATTTCTCGGAAAACGTCCCGTCACCTTCGGCCCAGAGTTTAAAAAGCCTAACTTTGAAGCCTACTATCTCAATGCGCCTTCAACGCATTTCATCCATTCCACTTCCCAGATGTCGCCAAAGGTCCCCTCTCACATATCCTGCGAACAGCATGTGGTCGGATGGACGGCGGCAATGTATACGGTGTTATGAAGTGGGCTTCATTGATGTGACATTTTAGCTATGGGACGCAACTCTCTAAATCTCGCTAATGACGTGCGGGCCTCATAAGGAGGCCGGAGGGGGGTGTGGGCACTCTGGTAAATCGAGGGTCTGTGCGCAGTTACCCTACCGTGGGTCTGTGCACATGTCCCAGATTTCCATATGCCTAACATGAGCTCCCTCCTACTAGGCTTCACCTCGAATGCCTTTATATCTTTTTTTATAATTTTCGTCTAAGTACATTTTAAGACTAGGCGTGGTTCAGGGTGAAAAACCTCCCGCTTTTACTTGGCCACGGTAGGAAAACCTTTTCCTCACTATCTTACTTGTGCCCTTTCTGGCATGTCCGGATTTTCCCTATGAAAATTCTCCACAACTTCCTCCGTATTTTCCATACCGGTAGCAAGCTCCCATGTGTTCTCATCTTCTGAACACCCCTGCCATTTGACGAAGTACCACAGTTCCCACTTCTCTTGGTAGCGGCCACGTACTCATTTCCTCTAAGAGCAAACCTCGCTTCGCACTATTTTTTCAACCTCCCATTGTAGATCGCCTTCAATATCCTCTGGTTCTCTAGGAGGTTGCTGATGGTTGTCATGAATTGATTCGCGGTAGGGTTCTAATAATGTGACATGGAATACGGGGTGAATGTTCCATCGATTGGATATGTTGAGCTTGAAGGCACATGATCCATGCTTTTCCATGATTTGAAAGGGACCAGATAGCTTGGGACTTAGCTTTTTTGACTTCCGTCAGGTGCGAATGTTCTTCGCGTTTGACATTACTTTGTCCCCGATCTTGAAGTCCGGCTGGTGTTGAGGTTTTCGGTCATAATATTGCAACATTCCTTCCCGTGTCTTTTCTAGTAAACGTCTTGCTTGTTCGTGTATCGTCTTAATCCAGTTCGCGTAGAATGTCGCTCCTAGCTTTTGAGCCACGCGCTCCTGCATCCACTCTGTTTGTGGATGGAACCCGTAGTTCGCATAGAATGGTGACATCCAGTGGGCGTTGGTTGCGGAGTTGTTAATGGCATGTTCAGCTAGTGGTAGTAGCTGATACCAGTCATCCTGATCGTAGTTGACAAAGCTTCGAAGGTATCCTTCCAGCACTTGGTTGGTGCGTTCAGTTTGTCTGTCAGTCTGAGGGTGATATGCCGCCGACATTCTTCGCTTAATTTCCAGCGCTTTACAAAGCGATTCCCAAAATTCTCCTGCAAACTTTATGTCCATGTCCAAGACAATTTCAGTTGGTAGACTGTGCAGCATCCATACTTCTTTCAGGAATCCGTTTGCGACATCCTTGGCTGTCGCCGAGGTCTGAAGTCTGATCAAATGTGCCATCTTCGTGAATCGATCGACTACAACCATTATCTGAGTGCAGCTTTGCGACACTGGTAGTTGTGTAATGAAGTCCATTGAGATGGACGCCCAGGCCGCGTAGGGTATTTGCAGTGGTTGAAATAATCTGTACTTAGCATGTTTAGGTGATTTGTTATGTTGGCATTCATCGCAGGATCGTTCATAGTCGTTGACCCATACCGGAAGTCCTTTCCCGTAGAAGTCTCTCATGATTATTTCCAAGGGTTTTTCTTGCCCGTAATGTCCTGCAACCTTTGCATCGTGGGATCCTTCTGCGATCTTTGTGTATAGTGACTGACTATTTGGTACAAATAGTCTTTGCTTATAATAAACTAGAGCGTCGGTCAAGGTCCAGTCCTTGGGAAAATGCTTTCCTTCGTCTCGTAACCTAATGAGTTCTTCCCTCCGCTACTTCCAAGCTGCGTCCGATTCGATGGCTGCCTATATCTCATTTAGGAATTCACGCTTGAACTGTTTCACACCATTTTGCAGGATGATGGCATTTGACATTAGAACCTTTTCGGGTACTTCTGAAATGTCATACCAATGTTCATTGTCTTTAGCCGATGCCTGTAGGTAGCTGATGCTAGGTTCCTGTTCCTTAATGATCAAGGATCTTGTCGCTATATCGGTTCTTCCGAATCCTGTGATTCCTCGTTCCGTATCTTTCAAGTCATCTACGTCCATCATATCTGAGGTGTTGACAATTTCTACCACTAGTTGAGCTATGCGATCACCCATTCTTATTTGGCAGTCCACATCCTTATGGTTGAAGAGTACGACTTTGAGTTCGCCAGTGTAATCAGCATCGATTACTCCTGCGCCACTTGAGATTCCACTTCGCACCGCTAATCCTCTTCTTGGGGCAACTCTTCCGCAGGTTCCTTTGGGTAGCCCCACAGCTATACCCGTCCTTCTCAATGCTTGTTAATATTTCGGGACAATGTCATCTTCTATGGCATACAGGTCATGTCCTGCCACCATTCTTGAGCCCTTTGTTGGCAAGTATGCCTTTTTGCTCAATCTCTTGACCCTAATTATGGGTTCCATTCCACCTCTTCAAGGTTCCAAATCCAAATCCTTGTCTCCATCCCAGTCTTCTCCTTCATCGCCTACTCTCGCTACTAGTGATACCCGGAAATTTTCTTCTTTCAAAGTTTTCTGTTTGCTATGCATAGTACCCTCCTCAGGACAGTACTCTGACCATCTGCTTAATGCATCAGGCCTTCCTCCTTTGGTGCCTGGTTGGTATAAAATACATAAATTGTATTCTACTAGCTTCTGAGCCCACCGAATTTGACGGCCGCTGCAGACTTTCGAGGTGAGGAAGTATTGAAGGTTTTGATGGTCGGTAAAGACTGTAATCAATTTTTCCGTTCCGATCAAGTAATGTCTCCATCCTTTAAATACTTTGAGGATTGCGAGAAGCTCTTTATCTTGAATCTCGTAATCGTGCTCCGCCGAGTTTAATTTTCTGGCATGGAAGGCTACTGGATGTAACCTTTTCTCAAAGTACTGAGAAATAACGCAACTGAGTGCGAAATCACTAGTGTCGGTTTCCACCACCATCCCTCTTTCTGAGAAGAAGTGACGTAGTATGGGGGCTGTTGTGAACCCGTGTTTTAGCTCCTCAAAAGCCATATCCTGCTGAACTTCCCATTTGAAATTTTTAAGATTTCCTTGTAATGTCTCAGTTATTGGTTTGCAAATAGCCATGAAGTTTTTGATAAATCGTTGGTAGAAGTTAGCGAATCCAATAAAGACTTGTACTTCTCTAACCGACTTAGGTACTTTCCAGACCATTATGGACTCCACCTTGCGGGTGCTCATAGCCACCCCATTGGCTGCTACCATATAGCCGAGGAATTCTACCTCAGTAGCAGGGAAAGTCGATTTCTTTAGCGATACCGCTAATTGAAAGTCCGACAGACTTTGTAAAACCCTTTTGACAGCTTCGATGTGTTCTTTTTCATTCTTTGAATAGATGAGTATATCATCAAGATAACACAGGACTCCAACATTGAGGTATTCTTTTAGTACCTGGTTCATCATATCTTGGAAAGTTGCCGGAGTGTTAACCAATCTAAAAGGCATAACCTTATATTAGCAATATCCGTATCTTGTACGCAATGCCGTTTTCCATTCATCGCCTTCAGTTATCCTAATCAAGTGGTAACCATCCTCAAGGTCTAGCTTGGAGATATTCTCGCCAGCTACTCTATCTTTGAGTACTGACATAAGTAGAAGGGGATGTTCGTTGAGGATAGTAATCTTATTTAGATTTCAGTAGTCCACAACTAGGCATAGTCTGCCATCGGGCTTAGGTACGAATAATATGGGTGCTCCTACTGGTGATTGGCTCTGAGTGATTTTTCCTTGTTTGATCATGGTTTCCAAGTATTCCCGTAAAGCTTTAAGCTGTTTTTCAGATAGCGGATATATCGGCCCCCAGGGGGGAGTTGATCCTGGAATCAATTTGATTTCGTAATGGAATGTTCATCTTGGGGCTAGTTTTTCTTCCGTCTGGGCTTTAAACAAATGTTTGTAATTCCAGTATTCTGCTAGTAATGATTCGAGTTCCAGCGTATTCTTGATGACTCCAATTCTTCCGATGCGGTAGGCATTAAGGTCCACAGCGATGGATGCACCATATTCGAACATGTCCGCTATTCCTTCATCTTCCTTCACATAGGTTTTGCAACATTTTGGGGAGAAGGTCCAATTTTCTGCATCTTCTATATGAGATACTGGGTGCTCACGATACTACCAACCAAACGTAATTATCATTCCATAGTGACCTGCCTTAGCCACTTCACACGACGCTTCCGAGATGTGTCAGTTTTTTCCTATTTCCAATTTAATAGGGAGAGTGTAACACTTCCCTCCTGAGTCGGCTGACGATCCGTCAAAGCCTAAGATATCAACTGCATTGTTGTGTTCCACTTTAGGAACGCGAAGGTCTATAACTAGGTCCTTATTTATAAGGAATACGTTGGATCCCAAGTCTAGTTGGACTTTAACTTTGTCTCGCTTATCGTGTATGTGGAGGTAAGCGATCCCCTCTGGACAGTAATAATGTTTTTGTTTTAGAGCATCTAACTCCGCGAGCTTAGCGCGGACAAGATTTTCTTGGTTCTTTTGTTTGGACATTGTTGATGTTGGGTGTAAGTAACAAGATGTTTGTTACTATGCCCGCGTAGTTTCGACCATTGAGGTCTCCTCAGACAAACTAATAATTCTTTTAGCTCTATAACAATCTGGGATTACATACTAAGGGGCGTTTCACCAATACGCAATTGCTCACGACAAGTTTTCAGGCTGGATACCTTTTCCCAACACGCCAAACCTAAGCTCAAAGCAGATTTTCGGGCGGTTATTAGCCATTTCACTCCCCTGGTGTGGGGGTTCCCGCTTTCACCGATCCTCTTCCTTAGGTTTTCAGTTATCCATCTAGCTCCCTCAGAGGGGCCTTGCGCACCAAAGCGGTACATCCCTATCCCACACTCTGGCCAGAAAGCAAGATAGTACATATGTCTAATACGACTCAGACTCATGTGGTAGGTGGACCGGCTCTCGTTGGTTTTCCTCCTGTCGTGTATTGTTATCAGGTAGATCTTGCATTGCTATGTCTCAACTTCTTCGGTATAGTAACATGCTTACACATGGGTAGCAGGCAACTACCAGGTAATGGGAGGAACATTTCGTACTGTTGGCTCCCGGGCCATGTGGGCATGTTAACTAGCCGCTGCTTCGATCAAGACTCTCCATATATTGATTCTTGTTTTCGAGCTTGTAAGTCCGTCGTAGGGTCCCTTCACTTAGAGCCTACTCGCGTTGATCCTGAAAGGAGAGACTTGCTTCGTACCACTTTGATCAGTTTGAGTTTCAACTCCCGTAGTTGCACATAGAATACCCAATCCCCGTCATGGTCGGTACCCAATACACCCCAGCCAAAAGGGGGTTCCCATTTCGATTCCAGTTCCATCTGGACACTGAATACCCAAATGCTGTCGCAGTTGGTGCCAATGAACTGACCTAGGTCAGTTCTTCGTTGTCCGCCAGTTCCCAGATTTTATTCACTTGGGCTGGGTGCTGAATGGTCGCGACTTTGCGTGCTAATTTACGCTTTACAATAGCCGCTCTTGCTCGTCCAATTCCCATTTTTATCGGTCTTGAGCTGACCGTTGCCGTTGTGATATGGGCGTCTCCCCAACATGTCTGGTAGGTGTGGTTCTTTTTTCCACAATGTGTGCAATTTTCTTCTTTCCTCTGCATCTCTATCACACTCTGCGGAATACCAGTATGGGCTTGGCTGAAGTTTGTATGGGTGGTCTTCGCCATACCTCTCATCCTTTTCCTGGGCTTTTCTGGCTCATTGTCCCTTTTCTGTTTCTGTGGTAGTGCTCCACCTCCTTTGACAGAAGGTTTTGTATTCCTTTGTCGCTTCGGTTTAGAGTCCCTTCGGTCTTCTCTTTTGACCTCCTGGACTACTTTGGGCTTGGACAGTTTGTTTCATCCAATTTTTTCTCTGGCCAGGAGTCCTTCTTCTGACTGGCCGCAAAGCCTGGACGCCTCCTCCCATTCTTGATCTATCGTATACTGCAGAGCCGACAATGTGCGAACAATTTGTTTAGGAAGTTTATTTTCGACTTCCTCCCTTCAGGACTCTCCCATCATGCGGGCACGAATGTTATAGTTATGCATGATCGTTAGGTAACGTTTAATACTACCATTGTACTCGACTAGCTTCATGGCTCGAAGTGCTAGTCGTTCGGCTTCTACTGAGGCAAATCGTTTGATCATATCGTGTTCAAAACGAGTCCATGTTGCCAGTTCCGGTTGCTGGGTTTCCCCTTGAAGCCCATCCATAGCCTTCCTATACCAGACAGTGTATGGAAGCACTATTTCTTCTCTTGTACGACTGAGTGCATATATAACTGGTTCCCATACCTTGTCCCAAATTCGCGGATTTCGCTCGAAATAGTCGGTACATTGAAGAATCCACACATATATATTTTTTGCTGGTTTATCTTCACAGAATGAGGGTGGCTCTGATGGTCGCTCAATATTTAGCGCCATCGCATTGGCAAGCATTTCTGCCATACCAGACTGTTCTGATGTTTGTTCTTGCCTGCACCAGCCAGGACTTCCTGTCCTTCTTCCTCTATCATCGTCGTCATCATCATCACTGGGATCTTCAGGGTCACCTCCTTGGGCACCTGAGGGGGATGCATTAGCGGCTTCCTTGTCTTTCCCCTTTTCCCTGCATGTAGGTGGAGCATAGTACTCCTCGTCATCAGATTCCTGGACGGTGGGTAAGGGTGCAGCACCTGCAGCTTCAGGACTTGGTGCGTTGGCTAACATTTTATTTATTTCCGCCGTCAATACTTTTAGTGTATTATTAGTCACATTATTTTACTGCTGTTGCTGGTCTTGTGACTTGCGAATCTCCACTTGGCGAGTAGTCTGATCTAGGTGCATTTGTCCTAGGGTGCGGTTGGCTTCTCTTTCCCGCGTTGTGCATTGATTTCGGAACTCTAGGAATTCCGTCCTTAGGTTGATGACCATTTGTTCCCACGATTGATCACGGGCGAAAGCCGCCTGGCTTTCCTCCCTGCGTGTTCCATGTAACTGTGTGGTTACCTCTTCATGTTCCTGTTGATGCCTATCTTGAGCATCTATTTTCCTTGCTGCTTCCCGTAGCATTTCTTCTTGTATCCCATTGATTAGGCTTTCCATGCCTACCAGTTGCATTAGCAAGATTGCAATATCGTTATCGTGGACATTTTGTCCTTCGGTGATTTGCTGTTGAACCTTAATTAATTTTAAGGTGTTGTCTTGGGTGGCTGCCTTCCAATGTTTGAAGGCGATATTGGCTTGGTCGAGTGAGGTATCTATATCCTGCCTTATTCGACCCAAGGTTATCCCAAGACGAGCAGCCAACCTTGCTAGGTTTGCAGCATGGTCACCTCGCGGTTTAGGTGTGGAGGTTGTGGATATCCGATGTGTGCTTGCGACACTAGAGGATCAGGCAGAGGGTATATTTCCTCTCCGAAATGGGGGTTCCAAAGGTGTCGACAGGAAGGGACTCCATATCGCCGAATAATCGGTTTTATCTGTCATGTCTGAACGGGTATTCATGGAGTCTCCCACCGTTATTCTCTTTCTTGGGTCTTGGGGTATCTCCGCCATTGTGATGCTTTCCAGGTAGGCTAATTGCTCTAATAGTCCTGGATGCGTTATTTCTGGTACTTCATACCAGAGTTCTTGATATCCTTTAAAGGGTTTAAGGAATCGTATGTAAGGTATCCAACGTTTGAGATACTCTAGAGGTGTAGGTATGAAAGGGTTCGGTTGATCTGATTCTGGACTCAGAATCTGAATTTCCCTTTTCTCGAGGTTTAGAATTTACTTATAGTACATATAAGGATTTTGTCAGGCCCAAGCCGAGGGGATGTCTGGCACTCAGATAGCTGTGCCTGATTTCTTATTATTGGAGTACTGGGTACTCCACTCATCGAAGTTTTCTGACTTTGTAGAACTCCACTCGAAATCCGGTCCATACCAGGTACGATATATGCGATTGAATTCATCCCTAGTTGGGATCCTGAAAGGTGTTTTGAACCACAAGGGTTCTGTGATAAATTCCTCTTCCATTTCGAATAACTCGCTATCGAAGATTTCTTCGAATGTTTGAATATAAATGGGACAGTGAGGTGCTTCGAAAATGTAATCGAAGTCTGAGGTGAGGGTGGAGTTTGAAGTGAACTCGTAGTTCATATAGTGAGCCTTGGTAACAGGAGAACTATCAATATACTATCAGGCGGACGCCAAACTCAAGTATATAACCGAGAGACGTAGGCCAAAAATCTGTGATTGGAGAATCTGTCGAGGAAGGCTCATCTCGATGAAATAGGTAAGGTAAAGATTTAAAGCGCAAAATAACATTACTTTGATAAGATCTCTTCTCCATCGCTTGATGATGTCTGTAAAGCTCGTGAAGCACTTCGATATTTATATCCTGCGTCTGTGTGTTTGCGGACTACTTCTAACTACTATGCCTCCAAAGTACCACTCTGGTGTTAATATGCAAACCTCCAGAATCTTATAAGTGCGAGCACCGTTTGACCCTGAAACTTATCACACCCTTTCGCAGACATGGAATTGTATTCCTCCGTTGAGATGACTGCACTATTTAGTATACCAAACAGCGGCCTCCAACTTAGATGTCGGCATAGACTATTATATTACTTTAGTCTTGTTGACTATCGTTGTACTAGCCTCTTCAGTCATGAAGTGACCAGGTTCATGCCGGGCCACCTAGTGCCAATCGCAAGTGTGAGCCCGACCTGTCATCATCTTAAGAGATTCTAACTTATCTAGGTCTTCCTTTCTGAGCAAGCTTCCCCTTGGTCTGCCGGCCTCCGTAGAGGTGTCCTATTACTACAACCAACCAACCTACAGCTGATCTCAGAAGGGTATGGGTGGATTCGGTATACCCCTAATAGCCTCTGCTATTGAGTTATCCTCTTGAAGCATCTCTCCGAAAACGTCCCGTCAACTTCGGCCCATAGTTTAGGAAGCCTAACCTTGAAGCCTACTATCTCAATGCGCCTCCCACGGATTCCTTCCGTTCTACTTCCCAGATGTCGCCAAAGGTCCCCTCTTATAGATCCTGCGAACAGCATGCGGTCAGACTCACAGCGGCGATGTATACGGTGTTATGAAGTGGGCTTCATTGATGTGACATTTTAGTTATGGGACGCAACTCTCGAAATCTCGCTAATGATGTGCGGGCCTCATAAGGAGGCTGGAGTGGGGTGTTGGTACTCCAGTAAATTGAGGCTCTGTGCGCAGTTACCCTACCGTGGCTCTGTGCACATGTCTTAGATTTCCATATGCCTAACAGAGACATAGTGCTTCCTTATACTATTTGGTATAGGAAGGCTATGAACGGGCTTTAAGGAGAAAACTAGCAGCCAGAGTTGGCTACGTGGACTCATTTCGAACGTGTTATGATCAAACGATTTGCCACAGTAGAAGCTGAAAGACTAGTGCTTCTTGCTATAAAGCTGGTCGAGTACCAAGGCAGTATTGAACATTACATCATGGTTATGCACAACCTTACCATCCAGGCACACATGACTTGAGAATCCTGGAGGGAGGAAGTCGAAAACAAACTTTCCAAACAAATTGTCTGCAGGTTGTCAGCCCTGCAATATACGATGGATCAAGAATAGGAAGAAGCGCTCCGGCGATGCGGTCAATCGGAGAAGGCACTTTTGTTGCGGGAAAAGCTCGGAAGAGACAAACCACCCAAGCCAAAATTAGTCTACAGGGTCAAAAGACAAGACCAACGTGACTCTAAACTAAAAGGACAAAGGATGAACAAACCTTATATCTAGGGAGGTGGAGCCCCACCATTGAAATAAAAATGAAAGGATGAGCCAGAATGGCCTAAAAGGAAGTTAGGAGGTATGGCAAAGACAACCTATAAGAGCTTTGGCCAGGCTCATACTGATATCCCATACCGTGTAATAGACACTCAGAGGCGAGATAGAGATTGTACACCTTGTGGAAAGAAAAACCACACCTATCAAACGTGTTGGGGAGATGTCCACATAGTGGCAGCAATGGGCAGTTCAAGACCAATAAAAAGGGGTATTCGTCGTGCAAGATCGGCTATTGTAAAGCCTAAATTAGCGGGCAGAGTCGCAACTGTCCAGTAATCAGCCCGAATGAATAGGATCTGGAAGCTGACAGATGATAAACCACAGACCGAGGTCAATTCATTGGCACTAATGGCGATGGCGTTTGAGTATTCAGTGTCTATATAGGACTAGAATCGAAAACGGAACCTCCTTTAGCTGGGATGAATTGGGTACCGACCAGGATAGGGATCGAGTATTCAGTGTGCAACTATAGGGATCAAAACTCAAAATAATCAAAGCTGTACCAAGCAAGTCTCTCCTTTGAAGATCAAAGTAAGTAGGCTCTAAGTGAAGGGACCCCGCAAGAGACTTATGAGCTCAAATACAAGGAATCAATATATGGAGAGTCTTGATCAAAAGAGAAGATAGTCAACATGCCCACATAGCTCAGGAGTCAACAGTGCAAAGTTCCTGAAGTCACCTGATGACCACCTGCTCTCTACGTGCAAGCAAGTTACTATACCGAAGAAGTTGGAACATAGCAATATAAGATCTACCTGATAATAATACACAACACAGGAGGATAACTAATGCAGGTCATTCCACATACCACATGAGTCTGAGTGGTATTATACATATGTACTGTCTTGCCTTCTAGCCAGAGTATGGTGCAGAGATGTACTGCTTTGATGTGAAAGGCTCCTCTGAGGTAGCTTGAAAGATAACTGAGATCCTAAGGGAAAGGATTGGTGAAAGCAAAAACCCCATGCCCGGTGAGTAAAATTGCTAATAACTGCCCGAAAATCTGCTATGAGCCTAGGTCTGGCATGTTGGGAGAAGGCATCTAGCCTGTAAACTGGTCCTGCGCAATTAGGTATAAGTGAAATGCCACTCAGTATGTAGACCCAGATTGTTAGAGCTAAAGAGTTACAAGTTTGTCAGAGGAGACCTCAATGGTCGAAACTACACAGGTGTAGTAACAACCATCTTGTTACCTACACCCAACACCTACGATGCCTAAATGTAAGAATCAAGAAAGTTTCATCTGCGCTAAGCGCAAGGAATTAGGCACTCCAAAATTAAAGCGATACAACTGTCCAGAGGGGGTCACTTACCTCTATATACATGATAAGCTATACAAAGTTAAAGTTTTGTTAGACTCGGGATCCAATATATTCCTTATCAATAAAGACCTAGTTGAAGACTGTCATGTTCCTACTGTTGAATGGAGTAATGCAGTTGATATCTTAGGCTTTGATGGATTATCAGCCGCCTCAGGAGGGAAGTGTTATACCCTATCTATAAATTTAGAAATAGGAAAAAACTGACACATTTCTGAAGTGTGGTATGAAGTGGCTTAAGTAGGCCATTATGGAATGATAATTCCTTTTGGTTGGAGGTATCGTAAATACCAAGTGTCTTACCTAGAAGATACAGAAAATTGTACTTTCACTGCAAAATGTTGGGAGAACTGTGTGGAAGAAGATGAAGGAATAGAAGATATATTTGAATATGATGAATCAGTTACTTGGGACCCAAATGCCTGCCGCATCGGAAGGATCAGAACCATCAAAAATATCGTAAAACTCGAATCATTACTCAAAGAATACTGGTATTACAAATATTTGTTCGCAGCCCACATGGCAGAAAAACTAGCCCTTAGACAAATATTTGATATTGAGATCAAGTTAATTCCAGGATCAACTCCCCCCTGGGAACCGATATATCCACTATTGGAAAAACAGCTTAAGGCCTAACGGGAATACTTGGAAACCATGATCAAACAAGGAAAAATCACGTGGGGTTAATCACCAGCAGGAGCACCAATATTATTTGCACCGAAACTAAATGGCAAATTACGACTAGTTGTCGATTACCGAAATCTAAATAAGATTACTATCCTTAACAAATACACCCATCCAGTAATGTCAGAACTTCGAGATCGAGTAGTCAGCATAAAGATCTTCACCAAGTTAGACCTTAATGACAGTTACTACTTGATTAGAATTAAGGAATGAGATGAATGGAAGATGGCGTTCCATACAAGATATGGACACTATGAATATAAGATCATACCTTTCAGATTAGTTAATACTCGGGCAACTTTCCAAGATATGATGAACTAAGTACTTAAAGAATACTTGGACGTTGGAGTCGTGTATTACCTTGAAAATATTCTCAACTATTCAAAGGACAATAAGGACCATATTGAAGCTGTCAAAAGGGTTTTACAAAGCCTATCAGACTTTCACTTAGCAGTATTGCTAAAGAAGTTGACTTTCTATGCTAAAGAGGTAGAATTCCTTAGCTATATCGTGGCGGTTGACGGGGTATCTATGAGCACCCGCAAGGTGGAATCTATAATGGTTTAGAAAGCACCTAAGTCGGTTAGACATGGGCAAGTCTTCATTAGATTCGCTAACTTCTACTGACGATTTATTAAAAACTTCTCCGCTATTTGCAAGCCAATAACTGAGACATACAAGGAAATCCTATAAATTCTAAATGGGGAGTAGAGCAGGATACCGCTTTCGAAGAACTAAAGCACTGATTCACTACAGCTCCCATACTGCACCACCTTTTTTCAGAAAGAAAAACAGTCGTGGGAACTGATGCTAGTGATTTTGCACTTGCTTGTGTCCTCTCACAATACTTTAGGAAAAAGCTACATCCAGTAGCATTCCATTTAAGAAAATTAAACTCAGTGGAGTGCAATTACAAAATTCATGATAAAGAATGTCTTGCGATCCTAGAAGCATTTAAAGAATAAAGACACTACTTGATCAGGACAGAAAAACCTGTTACAGTTTTTACCAACTATCAAAACCTATAATACTGCCTCACCTCAAAAGTCTAGAGTGGCCATCAAATTGGATGGGCGCAGAAGTTAGCGTAATACAATTTTCATATTGTATACAGACCAGGCATGAAGGGTGGAAAGCCTGATGCATTAAGCAGATGGTCAGAGTACTGTCTTGAGGAGGGAGCTACACATCGTGAACAGAAAACTTTGAAACCAGAAAGTTTCTTGGTATTACTAGTAGCGAGGGTAGGCGATAAAGGAGAAGACTGGGATGAAGACAAGGATTTGGATTTGGAACTTGGATAAGTTGGAAAGGAACCCATGATTAGGATTATAAGATTGTATAAGATGGCATATTTGCCAACAAAGGGCTCAAAATGGTGGCAGGATATGACCTGTATGCCATAGAAGATGACCTTGTCCCAAAATATGGACAATCATTAATAAGGACTGGGATAGCTGTAGGGCTACCCGAGGGAACTAATAGAAGAGTTGCTCTAAGAACTACACTAGCGGTTTGAACCAGAATCTCTACCGGAGTAGGAGTAAGTGATGCTGATTATATCAGTAAACTCAAAGTCATACTATTCAACTATAAGGTTGTGGATTGCCAAATAAGAATGGGCGATCGTATAGCTCAGTTGATGGTAGAAAAAGTCAATACCTCTGGTATGATGGAAGTAGATGACTGGGAAGAAACAGAATGAGGGACTGCAGGATTCGGAAGTACCTATATAGCAATAAGATCCTTGATCATGAAAGAACAAGAACCTAGTAGCAGCTACCTGTAGGCATTGGCTAAAGACAATGAACATTGGTACAACATCACAGAAGTACCTGAAAAAGTTCTAATATCAAATGTGATTATGCTGCAAAAAGGTATAAAGCAGTTCAATCCTGCGTTCTTGAGCGAGATATAAGCAGCTATCGAAATGGACATGGCTAGGAGGCAATGGAGGGAAGAACTCATTACGTTGCAAGACGAAGGAAAAGATTTCCGCGAGGACTGGACCTTAACCGATGATCTACTATATTATAAGGAAAAACTATTTGTACTAAATAGTCAGGCACTATCCACCAAGATCGCAGAAGGATGTTACGACATAAAAGTTGCAGGAGATTTTGGACAAGAGAAGACTTTGGAAATCATTATGCGGGACTTCTACTAGAAAGGACTTGTGGAATGGATCAATGATTATGTAAGATCATGCAATGAATGCCAACATAATAAATCGCCTAAATATGCCCAGTATGGCTTGCTGCAACCATTGCAAATACCTTATGCGGTATGGATGTCCATCTCCGTGGATTTCATCACACAACTTCCAGAGTTGCAAGAATGTACTCAAATAATAGTAGTAGTGGATAGATTTACAAACATTGCACATTTCATCAGAATACAGATATCAGGTGCCGCCAAAGATATCGCAAGTGCATTCCTGAAAGAGGTATGAATGCTACATGGCCTACCAACAGAAATCGTCTCATATACGGACTCAAAGTTCATAGGAGAATTCAAGGAACCCTTTTGCAAAGTGCTAGAGATTAAGTGAAGAATGTCAATAGTATACTACCCTCAAGCTGATGGACAAACCACATGTACCAATAAAGTGCTAGAAGGATACCTGTGAAGTTTTAACAACTACGATCAGGAGAATTGGTACCAGCTACTACCACTAGCTGAACATGCCAATAACAACTCCACAACCAATGCTCACTGGATGTCACCATTCTATGGGAACTACAGATTCCGTCCACAGACAGAGTGGATGAAGGAGTGAGAGGCTCAAAATTTAGGAGCAACACTCTATGCGAACTGGATTAAGGCGATACATGAACAAGCATGTGGGTTACTAGAAAAGACAAGGGAAGGAATGTCCAAATATTATGACCGAAAAGCTTGACAATAGGCCGACTTCAGGATTAGAGACAAAGTAATATTCAACGCAAAGAATATTCGCACCCAACTGATATCCAAGAAGCTAAGTCTAAAGCTTTATAGTCCTTTCCAACTTTTAGAGAAACGCAGATCACGAGCTTTCAAGCTCAACATATCCGATCAATAGAACATTCACCGTGGATACCATGTCACATTATTGGAACCCTATGGCGAATCAGTTCATGAAAATCGCCAGCAACACCTTAGAGAACTGGAGGACATTGACTGCGATATACAATGGGAGGTTGAAATAATAGTAAGAAGCGAGATTCTCTCTTACAGAAAACGGGTAAGCGGCTGCTATTAAGAGAAGTGGGAACGGTGGTACTTTGTCAAATGGCAAGGGTATTCAAAAGATGAGAACAACTGGGAGCCACCTACTGGTATGGAAAACGCGGATGAAGTTGTGAAGAATTTTCATAATGAAAATCCGGACATAGCAGAAAGGGCAGAAGTAAGAAAGTGGGGAAAATGTTTTCCTGGCGGGGCCAAGTAAACGCAAGAGGTTTTTTACACTGACTACGCTGAGTCCCAAAATGTATTTAGAAAAATATAAAAAGTTATACAGGCATTCGAGGTGAAGCCTGATGGGAGGTAGCTTATGTTAAGCATATGGATATTTGAGACATGTGCAGAGACCAATGGTAGGGTAACTGCGCACAGACCCTCGATTTTCCAGAGAGCCAACATCCCCTTCTGGCCCCCTTCTGGAGCCCGTATGTCGTTAGCAATATTTCGACAGCTGTGTCTTGTAACTACAATGTCACATCAATGAAACCCTCTTCATAACACCATATATATCACCGCTATCTGTCTGACCATATGCTGTTCGCAGGATATATGGGACGGGACCTTTGGTGACATCTGGGAAGTGAAATAATGAAAATCTGTGGGAAGGGTATCGAGATAGTAGGCTTCAAAGTTAGGCTTCCTAAACTATAGGCCAAATGTGATGGGACATTTTTTGCAAAATTCTTCAAGTGGATGTCCCAGTAGTAGGGGCTATCAAGGATATACCGAATCCACCCATACCCATCTGAGATCTGCTGTATGTTGGTCCTAGTAATAGGATCCCTCCACGGAGGCTGGTGGACCAAGAGGAGGTACGCTCAGAAAGGAAAACCTAGTTAAGCCGGAGACTCTTAAGATGCTGACATGTTAGGCTCGGACTTGTGATTGACACTAGGTGGCTCAGCATTAACCTGATCACTTCTTGACTGAAGAGACTACTGGAATGATAGCCAATAAGACTAAAGTAATATAATAGTCTAAGTAGACCGCTAAGTTGAAGGCCGCTGTTTGGTATAACAAATAGCACAGTCATCTCAATGGAGGAATACTATTCCACAACTGTGAAAGGATGTGATAAGTTTCTAGGTCAAACAGTGTTTGTACTTATAAGATTCTGGATGTTTGCATATTGAAGCCAGAGTGGTACTTTGGAGGCATAGTAGTTAGAAGTAGTCCGTGAACACTCAGACACAGGATATAAATATTGAAGTATCTCCCAAGCTTTACAGATATCATTAAACAACAGAGAAGAGATCTCATCAATATAAAATCATTTACAATACAAATCTTTACCTTACTTATTTTCATCGTGACAAGCCTTCCATGAAAGAATTTTCCGAACGAAGATTTTGGCCTACGTCCCTCACTTATACTAGAGATCAGCATCTGCCTAATATCTTCTATAAAGTTTGAAGATTGATTGCTATATACTAAATACTAACTATAATCATATTATCTGAGAAACCTACTACAAACTCAAATAATGAGCATCTCCAACTCTGATATGATGATAATCATGAATTCTACTTTAGTTTTCTTGAAGAACTATAGATACCTTAGAAAATTGGAGAAATCTGATGAAGTTTGCTCTTGACTCTTTGCTTTGATTTTTATAATTATAAAAAATCTACTTACTACCTCTCTACCTCTTGTCTTTCATTATTCAAAAATGATATAAATATAAGTGGAAATCTGCTAAATTGATCTATGATTTTGATTTTGTAAAATATTAGCAGAAAGACTATGTATGATCTTTGAGTTTTAAGCTAAGGTATTTTGTATGGAAACCTTAATTAATAGCTACCATAAGTACTCGAATAGAAGAGAAATATGCTAGACAGTCAATTTAAGGTTTATGACAAGATATAGAAAGAATGGTATCAGTAGAGACATGGTAACTCACTAGAAAAATACACATTGACTTGCTAAATGAATGTCGACTCATCGCTCTCAGATGCATGAAACTGAATGTAAACAAAGTAACAAAGGAGTCAGAGGAATATAATGTGACCAAGGAATGAAATAAAACTAAGAGTCCTCAGACATAGTAAGTAAATGGGTACTATAGTCGATAACAAAAATAATATAAGAGTCAAACTATAGGAGGTACTTACAAGGTGGTAGATACGAAATCAATTTTCTAGTAATATGATACAGCAAAGTCAATTCTCAATAATCCATCAGACATGGTACTATGGAGAAGAGCGCAGCAATGCACTGCTTAGGCCAGAGTAGCTGTCCAACTAACAGAGTGTCACGAATGTGGCTTAGTGAGGAAAAGGTTTTTACATGACTCATAGTTATGAGTCATAGTTATATTATGTTGTGCACATGACCTCGCTTAGAGGTCATAGGTTTCGTGCAAATGACCACTTTGGTCATATGACTTGATCAGATAATAGTTTCACGTGGCTCATAGTTATGAATCATAGTTTGTTGAAATTTTCTATTATTCATTGTATAAGTATATTCTTTCTAAATTACTTGTATTTCTCCCCTTAGTTATATTTCTGGTTTACCTATAGATCACAAACATTACTACAGCTAGAGCATATATAATAGGTATTTCGTTTATGTTTCATGACAACGATGGGATAATTGGATATATATTTTCTTATTGCATGTGCAGGATGTTTTGGTTATTTTCATTTATGTACTACGACCTTTTCAGAAGGTCCATTGCATATTATTTTTCCACTTAAAATCTTGCACACTATTATCGTTTATATATATTTTATTTGAGGTTTTCTTGGCAGTTTTTCGCAGTCAAACATGTTCACACTTATCTTTCTTACAAGATTTTCCTGTTTATTTCTTTTCTTCACTTAAGTTTTTTTATTTTTATTTTTATTTTTATTTTTATCATCATGTATTCATTGTTTACAGTACAAGAACTTGCATGCAGTGCTAGCTATGGCATAAACAAAACCTCAATCTCAAAACAGGCACGTACAAAAGAAACAATCTGTACCAAGTTGTAAAATCCTACAAGTTGTGTCCGATAGCCGACACAAAATCCCATAAAACTAAAGCAGGCAAGTACAAAAATCCTAACAAAAAATTAAGACCAAACAAGAAACGGAAAGCACTTCCCGAATGGCACAGGTCTAACGCCAGGCATCCTAGCTTAAGGCTTGAAGCTGTGGATCGGCAGCGACGAGTGGGTCAGAGAGTACAGGGGCGTGAGATCCCAGTAAGTGGGTGGCATAACAGGTGGTAAGCTAGTAGCAGTAACGTTAAAGTGCCTGGCTAAAGAGTGGAGGGCCACTGTGTCAAACCATAGTGAGCTATCTTTACCGATGCTCGTGAGCTTCCAGAGGTGGCGCTCACGAGCCTCCTTGTAGGAATCGCAGTATAGGATGACATGGAGGAAGTCCTCCTCATCCTCTTCACAGTAAGGACAGAGGGGGGAGGGGTTGTCCGTGAACGAGGAGGGGTGGGCAGCGAGGTAACTCTTGCCAGAGCGCATTTGGTGGATCCTGCCAGCGATGAATCTCCTAAGGCCCATAAATGGATGGGGCAAGAGAGTCAGGGCGTAGGGGTAACCTGGTGGGGGGGGCACTGGGTAGCCCAATCTTTGGCTAGTGCAGCTTTAACACACGCCTTGATTGACTGATATGAGGGGACCCCATGTTTTATGGGGAGCTGGTCTGATAGAAAGTGGTCAAATGAGGCTGCTGGGATAGGGCGGGAAGTGTTGATAAAGGTTAGAGTGCAATGCGTGATTGCGTCCAGAGGTAGTTGATTTTTAATAGGGGGACAGGGGGGGTAGATCTTCCAAAGAAGGAGGGCATAGACTGACGTCAGGCCCCTAGTAAAGTGACGGTGGTCCTCCGAGGCCCGTAAGGGGAAGGATGTGGGAAAGGAAGGATGGAGTCTCACAGTCGCCGGGTTGGCCTCCGGAGAGAGGCACATAAGCTGGACAGCAGCTAACCTCTGCCGGCGGAGGATTAACAGTGGGAGGGGGGGAGAGCCAATTCACGGGCCAGGATTCCAACCAGGGTCAAAGAGAAGCAGTATCAAAGAGAAGCAGGTTTTCTTCACTTCAGTATGTGCACCTATATATATAGATAGTTACTGCTCTGAGTGTTAGAAAGAATTAAGGACAAGAACTACTACAAATCTGCCTTCCTACTACCATCCTCCTCATCTAAGTGTGCCTACAGTATATCTTTAATACTGTATTGTATTCTTGTACTCAAGCTATCAAGATTGTACCGCTATGTACAAATTCAATATAATTTTGTTATGTTTTGCACATGACCTCGCTTAGAGGTCATGGGTTTCATGCATATGACCACTTTGATCATATGACTTGATCAGATGATAGTTTCACATAGCTCATAGTTATGAGTCATAGTTATATTATGTTTTGCATATGACCTCGCTTAGAAGTCAAGAGTTTTGCGCATATGACCACTTGGGTCATATGACTAGTTAGTTGTAAGAAACGTAGCGTGAAGAGCGACTATAAAAGGAAGTTGATAAGACCAAGGAGATGAGCTTTTCACACTTTGTTCTAAGTCACTTTCATACTTATTACTTTATGCTTTTATGAATATAAAACCTTTACCTTCTTTATTATTTACTTATACACTATGAGAACTCTACCAAGTGAGTAGAGTTGAAGAAAGAGTATGATAGGTGATAAGGACTAGAGACATGAGAGTCTCTTTCATCTTATCGCAGACATAAGTCTGAGAACTATCATCGAGAGAAAAAGACGAGAAGTAACATCTACCCATTACTGAGAACTGATACTGGTTAGAGAACATAATACAGAGCTATCAATGGAAGGTTTTATGCAGCAGAGAGACAGAAACTGGGCCCTAAACAGAAACTATTAGTAAAGCAAGTTCAAGCCAGCCCACTAACAGTAAAGCAGCCAAGAAAATCATATACAGTAAACTACAAGTTATATATATTATCTTGACCTTAAAAGTCATCTATACCCTATAGCCCAATCAGACTATGAGAGCCCACACTTGTAGAAACTGCAAACAGGTTCAAAATCTGTTAGGCAGACACTAAACTCTAGTATAACTGAGGAATATAAGTCAAAATCTTTGTTCGAAGAATCGGTCAAGGAAGGCTCATCTCAATAAAATAGATAAAGGTTAAGATTAAAGTGCAAACAAGATTATATTAATAAGATCTCTTCTTGGTTGCTTGATGATATCTGTAAAGCTCAAGAGGCACTTCGATATTTATATCCCACATCTGAGTGTTTACAGACTACTTCTAACTACTATGCCTACTAAGTACCACTCTGGTTTTAGTACGCAAATGTCCAGAATCTTATAAGTGCGAACACTATTTGACCTTCAAACTTCTCACACGCATTCACAGTTATGGAATAGTATTCCTTTGTTGAAATAACTGTGCTATTTGTTATACTAAATAGCAGTCTTCAACTTAGTTATTCGCATAGACTATTATATTACTGTAGTCTTATTGACTATCATTCTAGTAGTCTCTTCGGTCATGAAGTGATCAGTTTCATGCCAGGCCACCTAGTACCAATTGGAAGTCCAAGCTTATTGTGTCAATGTCTTTCTAGGTCATCAACTTATCTAGGTCTTCCTGTCTGAGCATGCTTCCCCTTAGTCCACCTGCCTCTGTAGAGGAGTCGTATTATTAGGACCAACCAATCTACGGTTAATCTTAGAAGGGTATGAGTGCATTTGGTATTACCTCAATAGCTTCCACTACAAGGACATTATCTTAGAGTATTTTGCCAAAACGACCTGTCACCTTTGGCCCATAGTTGTAGAAGCCTAACTTTGAAGCCTACTATCTCAATGTGCCTCTGACGCACCTCTTCTGTTCTACTTCCCAGAAGTCACCAAAGGTGCCCTCTCATATATCTGGTGACCAGTATGTGGTCAGATGGACGGCGGTAATATATATAGTGTTATGAAGTGGGCTTCATTGATGTAGCATTTTAGTTATAGGATGCAACTCTTGAAATCTCACTAATGACTTGTGGGTTTCATAAAGGGGCTGGAAGAGGGTATTGGCTTCAGTAAATCTAGAGTCTGTGCATAGTTACCCTACTGTGAGGTCTGTGCACTATGTTTCAAATTTCCATATGCCTAACAAAATACCAGTTGCCAATTTGGAAAAATAGCAAAAGGAAGAATGACTAGACAAATATCTAGAACCATCAGTAGTAGCTTGTAGGATAGAAGGAGGGGGAGGAAAAAGAAAGTGGACTGAAATGAAAGGAATCTTATTCGATCAGTTCCAGTATCAAAGGGGAGAATGAAAAGTAGTATGAAGGAACTGGTTTCATTATAATTCAAAACAAATTTATAGTGAAACCTATTCTGCAACCACTGTTAATGAATTCAGATTCTCAAATAGATAGTTCCAAGGGTTTTTATCCAGGCATAAGATTATACTGTGAGCTATCACCAACAAAGCCAGTCAACTTCCTATTGATTATAAAACCACTATCATAGACTAGATGAGATTTAACTGGAGGAACTCACAACAACAGATCAAAAGCGAGTTTTCTGAGAGTGATGAGGAAGGGAGGTTGGCTGTTACAAAATAAGTAACCTGAATATCTGTAACATGGACCAAACTCCCCTTCTATTCGAATACCTAAGTGGACACATATATAATTAGTAAGGCGGCGAGACAATCTGGGTTCAGAGAAGTAAACAATCAGGATGGGATAAGCGCCCAGCCACTATCCAACTTATCATCTTCGCTGATGGCATTCCACAAGTAAAGCTATTGGTGTTCTTTCATAGCCAAAGAGTTGGTACCTCTGTTCAGTTAGAAAAACAGCATTATGACTGGTGAGTGGTTGTAAAGTTTAATACTAAAGCCTATGCTAATTCAACAGGCATTGTTGAATGGCTTAATGACCAAGTCATTCCAATACTTAACGTATATTCTATACTTATAGCAATAGATATGTTTGGCAGCCACAAAACAGAAGAGGTTTTGGATATGATATAGGCCTATGATATTACTCACAGTATTATCTCAGGTGGGTGTACTGGTTTAGTGCAGCCCTTAGATGTTTCAGTAAACCAGCCCTGTAAGGATATTCTGAAGGTTAGTATTAATCAATATTCTTAATACTAGTAAAGGAGGCAGAAATCACGCATCGATATAGGAAAGAAAAAGAACTAATTGTTAGTGGAAATACGAGGTACTGGAAGAAAGAGTTGATAATGTAGAGAAAGAGGAAGAGAGAATCCTGATGCCTAGAGGTCAGGTTTGTCGAAGTATAGTGGGATGGAGAAGGGTTTGTATACTAGGACAGTTAGTGTTAGGCGGATGCCAAACTCAAGTACATAACTGAGGGACGTAGGCCCGAAATCTTTGATTGGAGAATCTGTCGAGGAAGGCTCATCTCGATAAAGTAAGGTAAGGTAAAGATTTAAAGTATGGAACAGTATTATATTGATAAGATCTCTTCTCCGTTGCTTGATGATGTCTGTAAAGCGCGGGAGGCACTTCGATATTTATATCCCACATCTGAGTATTCGTGGACTACTTCTAACTACTATGCCTGCGAAGTACCACTCTGGTTTTTAATACGCAAATGTCCAGAATCTTATAAGTGTGAACACCGTTTGACCCTGAAACTTATCACACCCTTTCACGGACTCAGAATAGTATTCCTCCGTTGAGATGACTACGCTATTTGTTATACGAAACAGCCGCCTCCAACTTAGATGTCCGCATAGACTTTTATATGACTTTTAGTCTTGTTGACTATCGTCCAGTTGTCTCTTCGGTCATGAAGTGATCAGGTTCATACCAGGCCACCTAGTGTCAATCGCAAGTCCGAGCCCTACGTGTCAGCGTCTTAGGGGGCTCCAACTTATCTAGGTCTTCCATTCTGAGCGTGCTTCCCCTTGGTCCGCCGGCCTCCCTAGAGGGGTCCTATTACTAGGACCAACCAACCTACAGCTGATATCAGAAGGGTATGGGTGGATTCGGCATACCCCTAATAGCTTTCACTACTGGGATATCCTCCTAGAGTATTTCGCTGAAAACGTCCTGTCAATTTTGGCCCATAGTTAGGAAGCCTAACCTTGAAGCCTACTATCTCAATGCGCCTACTACGGATTTCCCCCGTTCCACTTCTCAGACGTCGCCAAAGGTCCCCTCTCATATATCCCGTGAACAGCATGTGGTCGGACGGACGGCAGCGATGTATATAGTGTTATGAAGTGGGCTTCATTGATGTGACATTTTAGTTATGGGACGCAACTCTCGAATTCTCGCTAATGACGTGTGGGCCCCATAAGGGGGCTGGAGGGGGGTGTTGGCTTCCCGTAAATCGGGGGTCTGGGTGCAGTTACCCTACCGTGGGTCTGTGCACACGTCTCGGATTTCCATATGCCTAACAGTTAGTAAGACATGGAAATGGTTTTCCCATGAGCGTGCTTATGTAGTACTGTTAGGTGGACATCTGACTCAAGTATAACTGAGAGACATAGGCCAAATCTTTGATCAGAGAATCTGTCAAGCAAGACTCATCTCAATAAAATAGGTAAGGTAAAGATTTAGAGTGTAAAGCAATATTATATTGATAAGATCTCTTCTCCATTGCTAGATGATGTTTGTACAGCTTAGGAGGTACTGCAATATTTATATCTCATGTCTGAGTATTCGCGGACTACTTCAAACTATTATAACTCTGAAGTACCACTCTGGTTTTAATATGCAAACATCTAGAATCTTATAAGTGCAAATACCATTTGACCCTGAAACCTCTCGTACCCTTTCACAGTTATGCAATAGTATTCCTCCACTGAGATGACTGCGCTATTTGTTATACCAAATAGGAGTCCTCAACTTAGTTCTTTACATAGACTATTATATTACTTAAGTCTTGTTGACAATCGTTTTAGTAGTCTCTTCAGTCATGAAGTGATTAGTTTCATGTCGGGCCACATAGTCTCAATTGCAAGTCCAAGCCTGACATGTCAATGTCTTAAGGGTCTTTGATATATCTAGATCCTCCTGTCTGAGTGTTAGGTGGACGCCAAACTCAAGTATATAACTGAGGGATGTAGGCTAAATCTTTGATTGGAAAATCTGTCAAGGGAGGCACGTTCTCGATAAAATAGGTAAGGTAAAGATTTAAGTATAAAACAAGATTATATTAATAAGATCTCTTCTCCATTACTTGATGATGTCTGTAAAGCTTGGGAGTCACTTTAATATTTATATCCTGCATCTGAGTGTTCGGAGACTACATTTAACTACTATACCTCAGAGGTACTATTCTAGTTTTAATATACAAACGTTCAGAATCTTATAAGTACAAGCACTGTTTGACTCTGAAACTTTTCACATGCTTTTCACAGTTACAGCATAGTATTCCTCCATTGAGATGACTGTGCTCTTAGTTATACTAAACAGTGGTCCTCAACTTAGTTGTCTGCATAGACTATTGTATTACTTTAGTCTTATTGAATATCGTTCTAGTAGTCCCTGCGGTCATGAAGGGATCAGTTTCATGCTGGGCCACCTAGTGCCAATCGCAAGTCTGAGCCCAACTTGTGAACCTCTTTATGGGTCTTCAACTTATCTATGTCTTTCTGTCTGAGTGTACTTCCCATTAGTCTGCCTGCCTCTGTAGAGGGGTCCTTTTACTAGGCCCAACCAACCTATAGCTAATCTCAGAAGGGTATGGGTAGATTTGGTATATCTTCAATAGCCTCCACTACTGGAACATCCTCTTGGATTATTTCACCGAAAATGTCCCATTGCTTTAGGCCCATAGTTGTGGAAGCCTAACTTTGAAGCCTACTATCTCAATACGCCTCTGACAGATCTCTTCTGTTCTACTTCCCAGGCATCGTCAAAGGTCTCCTCTCATATATTCTGAGAACTGCATGCAGTCAGATAGACAGTGGTGACCTATATAGTGTTATTAAGTGGGCTTCATTGATGTGTCATTTTAGTTATAGGACGCAACTCGTGAAATCTCGCTAATAATGTGTGGGCCCCATAAGAGGGCAGAAGGGGGTATTGGCCTTTGGGCAATTGAGGATCTGTATGTAGTTACACTACTGTGAGGTCTGTGCACTTGTCTCTGGTTTCCATATGCCTAACTTGAGCTCCCTCCTACCAGACTTCACCTGAATGCCTTTATAACTTTTATAATTTTTCTAAATACATTTTAAGACTCAGTATGGTCAGGGTAAAAAACCTTTCATGTTTACTTGGCCACGGTAGGAAAACCTTTTCCTCACTATCTTACCTTTGCCCTTCCGAGAATATATCTGAATTTTCATTATGAAAACTTTCCACAACTTTCCCTGCATTTTCCATATTAGTGGCTGGCTCCTATGTATTCTCATCTTCCAAATACCCTTGCCATTTGATGAATTACCATAGCTTCCACTTTTCTTGATGGCAGCCACGTACCTGTTTTCGGTAAGAGCGCATCTAACTTCTTACTATTTTTTCAATATCTGATTATAGATCGCTGTGAATGTCTTGTTGTTCTTTAGGAGGTTGCTGACGATCATCATGAACTGATTCGTGATAGGGTTCCAATAATGCAATATGGAATACATGGTGGATATTTCATCAATCAGATATGTTGAGCTTAAACACTCTTGATCTTCATTTTTCCAAGATTTGGAAGGGACCGTAAAGCTTTGGACTTAACTTCTTTGATTTTGATTGGATGCAAATATTTTTTATGTTTAACATTACTTTGTCCCCAATCTTGAAGTCTGGCTGTTGTTATACTTTTTGGTCATGATATTTCGATATTCCTTCCCAGAGTTTTTCGAGTGACCCTCTTGCTTGTTCATATATCGCCTGCATCCAGTTCGCATATGGTATTACTCATGGATTTTGAGCTTCTTCCGTCTTCATCTATTCTGTCTGTGGATTGAATCTATAGTTCGCATAGAATGGCAACATCCCATGAGCATTTATAGCAGAATGATTGCATGCATGTTTATTGAATTTGTATGTAGCGGCACAATCTTAATAGCTTGAGTACGAGAATACGATACAGTATTAAAGGTATACTGTAGGCACACTTAGGCGAGGAGGATGGTAGTAGGAAGGCAGATTGGTAGTAGTTCTTATCCTTAATTCTTTCTAACACTCGGAGTGTTAACCAGCTATATATACAGGTGCGCATACTTAAGCGAAGAAAAGAAATAAGCGGGAAAATCTTGTAAAAACATAAGTGCGAACAAGTTTGACCCTGAAGAACTACCAAGGAAATTCCAAATAAAATATATATAACTTGTAATAGTGTGAGAGATTTTAAGCGGAAAACTAACATGCAATGCACCTTTCAAAAAAGGTCGTAGTACATAAGTGAGAATAACAGAGACATCCCACACATGCAATAAGAAAATATATATCCAATTATCCCATCGTTATCATGAAATATAAACGAAATACTCAATGTATATACTCCTGCTGTAGTAATGTTCGTGATCTATATGTTACCCAGAAATATAACTTAAGGCGAGAAATACAAGTTATTTAGAAGAAATATACTTATGAAACGAATAATAGAAAGTTTCAACACTTCCCCTCATTATCTACAGCCCAGCAGTCCCATTAAACGCTCATGCGCCGATTTTGCCAAAGTCTTAGTACATATATCTGCAAAGTTTTCTGACGATGTAACCTTAAGTAGTGTGAATAAGCCGTTATCGATTTCTTTGCCTATTTTGTGGAAATGTATATCGATATGTTTTGTTCCTTCATTTAACCGATGGTTTGTCGCTAGGAAATTTGCGCCGGTATTATCAGCATGTAGGGCACTAGGTACGGTTTGGCGAATGTCTTTGAGACCTTTGAGGTACCATTGGATTTGTCGCGCAGCCAGTGACATAGCTACATATTCCGCTTCGGTTGTGGAGGTTGCGACCAAGGCCTGTTTCTTGGATCGCCAGGAGATACAAGCGCCGTCGCAAAGCATAATGTATCCTGTAAGGGAACGGCAGGTATCCAGACAAGCAGCAAAGTCAGCATCGACATAAGTATCGACAGCGTTTGTAGTAGTGGACGGATAGTGCAGTCCAATGTTTTTTGTACCGTTAATGTATCGTAAGACGTGTTTCGCGGCCTTGAGGTGTTGTTCCGTGGGATATGAAGAAAATTGAGAGAGAAATGAAACGGTATATGCTAGGTCAGGTCTTGTACCAGTGGTCAGGTACATAAGAGATGCTATTATCGACTGGTATGTGGAAGGGTCGGGTATTTGTTCCTCTTCTGTTCCTTTCCGTAGTTGAATGCCTTTCGGTAACGGTGTGGATACAGAACGTGAGTTTTCCATAGATTACCTTTCGAGGATTGACATGATGTATTGTTCTTGGGCAAGATGTATCCCGTCTGATGTATACGCGATGTGGAGGCCAAGAAGGAATGTAGCTTCCCCTAAGTCGGTAATCTCGAATGCCGTTTTCAGGTCTTCTATCAGAGCGGTGGCTTTGGGAGTTTCGGCCAAGTATATAGCGATGTCGTCAACGTAAACCGAGATGTAGATGTCGTGTTTATTGTGAACAAACATGCATGGATCTAGGGAGGATGTCTTGAAACTTCTGGATGTTAAGTATCTAGCGAGGAGAGCATACTATTCATTTGCAGATTGCTTAAGTCTATAGAGACATCGGTTAAGTCGTCACACTTTGTCTCTGTTACTGTACCTAGGTAACGGTCGCATGTAGACTTCTTCTTTCAATTCACCATAAAGGAAGGCTGATTTAACATCGAATTCTCGTGGTCGCCATCTTTTTTTTAGCGCAAACCGCAAGCAGGAAACTGAGTGATTCGTAACGGATAATTGGTGCGAAGGTGTCATCAAAGTCGAATCCATGGACCTGTGAGAAACCCTTGGCTACGGCTCTTGCACAGTATCTTTTAAGTGTACCATCAGCATTTCGTTTTGTTTTGTATACCCTCTTACTATCGATTATCTTCCTTCCTATCGGCTTATCTACTTCATCGAAAGTCCCCTTCTTTTTCAGTGCCTTTATCTCATCGTCCATAGCGGAGGTCCGGTGTTCCTTAAGCGAACTAGTGGTCGCTTGGTGATGCGTCAAGGGGTCCTCGTTTGCCTGTACTTTGACATTTCTGCCATAGTATTGAGGTGGGCGGATGAGTCTTCCAGATCTGGTCTGTGTTGCCGGTGGTTCCTCCGGTTGTTCCTCCTGTTCAGGTGGTTCCGGGGTTACCTCTGGTGTTGCGGTTTCATCATAGTCTTCTGGGTTTTCTGGCGGTGGGGAAGGATGTACTTCGATGGTCGGTTTTGGTGGTGTCTTTTCTGTATCTGATTCCGGTGGCTCATATAGGGTAGAGAGAGGTATCTGTTTCTCTTACGGAGTAGGAAGAGGTGGTAGAAAGACATTCGGATAGACTTCTGGTTCCGGTAACGATTCTGATGGAGTCGATGGTTGTATTGTTTTGTTCGTCCAATGTATCTGTTGCGTTTCAGAAATCTTATGCTGTGAGGGGATGTATATCCGGTATAATTTGTTGGAGGAAGTATATCCGACAAGGTATCCTTCGATTGCCCGAGGTTGTCGCTTAGTTCCAGGTTTGCGTGTCTCCTCTGGTATATGGACAAAGCATTTGGTCCCATAGGGGCGAAGGTGGTTTATCAATGGCTTTTTGTTGTAGAGAGATTCATAGGGCGTTGAGTTTCCTATGGATCGGTTAGGTATTCTGTTCCTTAGGTATACGGCGGTTGTGATTGCTTCAGCCCATAGTCGTAGTGGTAACCCTGTAAGCATAGAACGTGTTGATGTGATTATCGTCCTATTGTACTGTTCGGCAATACCATTAGATTTGTGAGAATAAGAAGGAGTTTTGTCATGCATAATTTCATGCTTTAGTAACAATGTTAGCATTTCATTATTGACATATTCTCCTCCGTTATCGGTTCGGAATCGTTTAAGAACTGCACTGTCCTGGGTTTGTCTTTCCTTGATGAACTGTGTAAACACTTTTACGGTATCCTATTTGACTTTGATGGGGTAAACCCATGTGTATCGTGTACAGTTGTCGATAAATGTGACATAGTACCAGGAGTTGCCAAAGGTTGGGGACGAAAACTTTCCACTTAGATCTGAATGGATTAGATCATAGGGGCTTTCACATCGACTTTGTATTGATTCAGGTTTGTGCTTTGTTGACTTTGAGGTGATGCAAGTTTCACAACGCCAGTCTTTAGAAACTTTGGAGATTGACGGATCGTCACTGTAGTTGTTGCTTTGGAGGTAAGGAGGTGAAGGGTGTCCAGGTGCTTCATACCATTATTGGTAAGTCATCTTGTTCGCTACTTCTTTTTCTTCTTGCACAACATAATCTTGACCGTCTAACTTTCCCCAGATTACTTCGTCTTTATTTTTCCCTAAAATAAACATGTCCTTCCCTTTACTACTCAAAGAAAAATCCTTTCCCATCGCAACCACAGCGCGCCATGACATCAAGTTGCTTTTACCCAACTTGGGAACCCAGAGAACTCATTGCAGGACTATCAGAACTACATGACCTTTTGAGGTTTCGGCCATGAGTCTAACCATTCCTGAACCACATGACTCTATTATAGAGTCATCTCCCAACTTAACGGTACCAGTACTAGGTACATAGTTTATAAGAAGGTCTAGGTTTTTTGTCTTGTTTGAGCTTGTGCCGGTATCGATTACCCAGTTGAGTGGATGAGGGTTTCTTTGTGTAGATAGTATTGAGGAGGATTTACTGACCGGTTCGGATATCTCTTCCTTTCCGATCTTGGCTGAACTAACAGCTTTCTTTTCCTTCTTCTTTTGGTTGTTGGCCTTGAGTTTGTTGCACTCATTCCAAGTATGTCCTTCTGATCGTGCAGTAGGGTAGTGCTTTTTGCAGTAGGTACATTCCTTGGTATTGGCCGGTGTCTTTCGAAGCATTTCCCTTTCCTTTTCTTTTTCTTTTCCTTTGACATCAGCGCTTTTATACGCTTTGTCTGTTTCGGAATGATCCGAAGGTCTCAAGTCCAACAGTTTGTTATAGACATGATCGTAGGTAAGGTCCTCCATGGTCTAGAGGTTGTCAACGATGTTACTCATCGACTCGGGGAGGGAACGGAGAAGAACAGCAGCTTTTGCTTCCAGTGACACGAAAACCGCTTTGAAAACACAAGGTAAGGTATATCGGTCGTCAGCGGAGGAGGAGGGGCAACGATGTTGCATTCAATTCCAAAGGGTATCGTATAAGTTGATGTGATCAGCTATTGGTGTGGCTGCATCATATTTGGTGTCTAGGGCAGCATTGAGTTGCTCAAAGAAGGAGGAGGTGTTTTCTCTAGCAAATTTGTCTTGGAAGGCTTTCCATATAGCTGCTGGTATTTTGTGGGTTGCCAGGAGGATTAGCCATTGGGAGACTATCATTTCAAGGAAGTAGGTCGAGGCCCATTGGTATCGATCTCTAAACTCATCTATCTTCACGCTATTGTTTTCGCCATCTTCGTCTTTGTACGGTTCTGGTATTATCTCCCTTTCAGTTACTATATCCCAGCAATTGTAAAGTCCCAATACAAATTCCGAGATATTGCACCATGATCTGTAGTTGTCGGGCCCAGTGAGCTTTGGGATAGAGCTCAGTTTGTAGGACGGTGCCCAAGAACGCTTGGAATTGTTGGTGATATTTCTGGCTACTGGGGTGGGAGTTGCTGGGAGTGGTCCAAGAGCAGGTGATGCTGGAAGTGGTGCAGCGTGAGCTGGTGGTAAAGGTACTCCAGCGGTTGCTGGGGGAGGTAACGGAGGTGCTGCGGTAGCATTTGAGGAAGTCTCGCTCATGTTGCTTAAGTATCGGTACTTGTGTTGATAATTAAATAATAAGTCTAGCCAATTGGGCTCCTTATTGTACTATAGGAAGCGATAAGGTGTATGACCGAGTGGTTAGGGTTGTGGGGGGTACAAGCTCTGATGTTAAGCGAGATGGTTGCGACCGTAGTTGGGAAGTGATAAAACCGTTCGGATGGAGGAAGCGATAATGTCGTTGGTGAGAAGTAGAGTAGTAAAAGGCCTATTGTCTTAAGGTGTGTAAGTGTATGTTGTTTGACTATGAATGCGCCGGGCTCATAACCTATTGAATTTGTATGTAGCGGCACAATCTTAATAGCTTAAGTACGAGAATACGATACAGTATTAAAGGTATACTGTAGGCACACTTAGGCGAGGAGGATGGTAGTAGGAAGGCAGATTGGTTGTAGTGCTTATCCTTAATTCTTTCTAACACTCGGAGCGGTAACCAGCTATATAAACAGGTGCGCATACTTAAGCGAAGAAAAACGTTTCACCCCCCTCCACCGCTCCCTATGCCAAGAACGCTGTCAATCTGGTTTGATACAGCCCTGGACAGGATAAGGTCCCAACTTAAAGGTCACACCCACGACAAAAGGCCCTCCCACAGGTCGAAGCCTTGGTGGACCCCCAACCTGACAGCGCAAAGATCAGCTTTCCACTCCTCCGTTCGTGCGGCCCGAAGAGAGCCCCTCCCATCATCGAAGGAACTATGCCGAGAGGCGCGCCTCCTGTACTTCAAGGCCATCAAAAAAGCCAAAAACGACTACTGGAAAAACTTCCTCCAAACAGCCAACCCCCAATCCATCTGGACGGCGAAGAAATTCGCGTTCAGAAAACCACCCAACAGATTCCCTCAGATCCCGGGGGCAGAGACCCCCAATGAGATCAACAAAGCCCTCCTCGTACACTTCTTCCCAGAGAAAGGGTCCTCCCCCCCCTCTCGCATCCTAAGAGAATTCAAAGATGTCCCAGAGCTGTCAGAGGAGGAGATATCGGCAGCACTACGGAAATCCTCTTCATCCTCTGCTCCTGGTCCGGACCAGATACCGTACTCGGTCTGGAAGAGGGTCCACTCAATCAACCCGGCCATCCTCACATCCCTCCTGGGCCCGCTGGTTAGATACGGGCACCACCCCCCCTCCCTAAAAAAAGCCAGCGGCATAGTGCTGGACAAGCCTGGCAAGCCCTCATATGACACCCCCTCGTCGTTTCGCATCATCGTCCTTCTCGAGACTGTCTCTAAGATCCTCGAAAGGGTGATGGGAAACCGTCTCTCTGCCCTCGCTCGCTTCCTGGGCCTCCTCTCTCCCAACCAGACAGGCTCCCTCCCTGGTCTGAGCACCTTTGACGCGGCGGCTACCCTCTCCCACGAGGTTCAACTGTTCATGCGCCCCAAGCTCAAGGTCTCGACTCTCTTCCTAGACATAAAGGGGGGCTTCGACAATGTCTCCGCCCCTATCCTCTGCGACAGACTCGCTACCAAAGCGGTCAATCCCTACATGGTCTCGTGGATAAGGTCTTTCCTTCACGGCCGCTCCTGCCGCCTGGTCTTCCAGGGCGCACCTCAGATTTTTTCGCCAGTCTCCGTCGGGACCCCACAAGGTTCCCCGATCTCCCCCCTCCTTTTCGTTATTTACGTCTCGACCCTCCATTTCTCGGTCCCTAGAGGACTCATCCTATCTTACGTGGACGACTTCGCGGTCACCGTGGCCTCGGGCTCCTATCGGAGGAACATCCAAAGGTTGCAAGGGATCACCAGTGTGCTCTAGCGGAAGGCTGGCAGGCTGGGAGTGTCCTTCTCGATCCCGAAAACAGAACTCATGCACTGGGAGACGCCCTCCCAGAAGATTCCCCCACCGCAAATCCCAGTCCGGTTAGACGACCTTGTCTTCCGACCCTCCAAACTGATACGGTGGCTCGGTTATTGGTTCGAGCCCTCCTCCACCTCGGGTACTAGGGGTACCACCTTCCACTTTGTCAGAAGACTCGGACTGGCCCAAGGGGCCTTCTCCACCATCAAGAGACTGTCAAGGCCGGGTAAAGGCCTCCCTCCCCACCTCTGCCATCGTCTGGCATCATCATTGATATCCCCGATCCTCCTCTACGGCGCGGACCTCTTCTCACCAAGCCTCACCCTCCTTTACCGTATTTCGGTCTTCTGGAGGGCAGTCCAGAGGTGGGTCACGAACTGTTTCTCCTCGACGCCAGTCGGCATCCTAGCTTGTGAATCAGCCCTGCCCCCCATGCCCCTCCTGTTACGTCACCGCCCAAGGCTTGTGGCCATAAGACTTGTATGCCTCCCGCCGGAGGCGAACCCAGCAACCGCCAGGCTCCACCCCACATTCCCAACTTCATCCCCCTTCAGGGCCATCGACGACCACCATCACCACACGCGGGGCCTGACATCGGTCTATCCTCCCCTGTTGTGGAAGACCGCTGTCCCCTTCCCGCCAATAAGGAAGCACCTCCCGATCGATGCCATTGCCCATCGAACCCTCCCCTTCGTCCCCGTCTCGGGCCCTTTGCCAGTGGCCTCCCCCGACCTTCTCCCGCCCGCCTCCCTCCCAATTGTGATTGACGCCCCCTCCTACAAGTCGGTCAAGCTCAAGATCAGATCGGCGCTAATCAAAGACTGGAACGATCAGTTCCCACTACCCCCTACCTACCCCTACCCCGTGTCCCTCTCGCCCCACCCCTTCATGGGTCTGGGGCGGTTCATGGCAGGAAGGATCCACCAGATGCGCTCAGGCAAAAGCTACCTAGCCGCCCACCCATCCTGGTTCACCGAAGACCCCTCCCCCCTCTGCCCGCTTTGCGAGGAGGACGAAGAGGACTTCGCCCATGCCATCCTATCCTGCGAGTCCCGCAAGAAGCCTCGTGAGCGCTACCTCCAAGGCCTCAGTTCGGTAGATTGGGACAGCCCCCGATGGTCAAACCCCTCTGCTTTCAACTCCCTCGCTAGGTACATAAACGTCACAACGACGGATTTCCCGCCAGGAATGCCCCCGGCAGAAAGGGACCCCCAACACGCACCGGACGACGAGGCGTCGGCTCTTCTGATCCATGGCTTCGCTCCCTGACGGGAGTTCAGCCTCTGTCCGTTATTTTTCTTTTTTGCTTTGCTAAGAGAAAGTTTTTCGTTATGATCATGCGCTTTATTGTTTTATTTCCTTAGGGATTTTGTGTCGGCTATCGGACACCTTTAGGAGGGTTTTATAGTTTGTTGCGCTTGTTTCTTTTGTGTTTGCAAGTTTTTGAGATTNAAAAAGAAAAAAAGAAAAAAACAAAAAAACAAAAAAACAAAAAAACAAAAAAACAAAAAAACAAAAAAACAAAAAAACAAAAAAACAAAAAAACAAAAAAACAAAAAAAAAAAAAAACAAAAAAAAAAAAAAAAAAAAAAAAGGAAAAAAGGAAAAAAAAGAAAAAACTTAAGCGAAGAAAAGAAATAATCGGGAAAATCTTGCAAAAACATAAGTGCGAACACGTTTGACCCTGAAACACTACCAAGGAAATTCCAAATAAAATATATATAACTTGTAATAGTGTGAGAGATTTTAAGCGGAAAACTAACATGCAATGCACCTTTCAAAAAAGGTCATAGTACATAAGTGAGAATAACAGAGACATCCCACACATGCAATAAGAAAATATATATCCAATTATCCCATCGTTATCATGAAATATAAATGAAATACTCAATGTATATTCTTTTGCTGTAGTAATGTTCGTGATCTATAGGTAAACCAGAAATATAACTTAAAGAGAGAAATACGCGTTATTTAGAAGAAATATACTTATAAAACGAATAATAGAAAATTTCAACAATGTTCAGCTAGTAGTAGTAGCTGATACCAGTCATCCTGCTCATAGTTGATAAAACTTTGAAGGTATCCTTCCAGCACTTAGTTGGTACATTCCATTTGTCCAGCAGTTTGAAGGTAGTGTGCCATTGACATTCTGAGCTTAATTTGCAGTGCTTTGCAAAGGGATTCTCAGAATTCCCCTGCGAACTTTGAGTCCATATCCGGGATGATTGCGGCCGGCAGACTATGTAGCTGCCAGACTTCTTTTAGGAATGCGTTTGCAACATCCGTCACAGTAGCAGATGTCTGTTGTCCAATGAAGTATGCTATCTTTGTAAATCTATCAACTACTACCATTATCTTAGTGCATCCTTATGACTCCAGTAGTTGTGTGATAAAGTCCCCTGAGATGGACGTGCATGCTGAGTACGGTATTTGCAGTAGTTGCAATAATCCGTACTTAGCGTGTCCAGGCGATTTATTATGTTGACATTCATCGTAGGATCATACGTAATCATTTACCCATTCTGCAAGTCCTTTCCAGTAGAACTCCCACAAAATAATTTCCAAGGTTTTCTCTTGTCCGAAATATCCTGCGTCTTTGGCATCGTGATATCCTTCTGCAATCTTGCTGTATAGCATCTAACTATTTGGTATAAATAATCTTTGCTTATAATATAGTAGATCATTGGTTAAGGTCCAATCCTTGGGGAAATCTTTTCCTTCGTCTCGAAGCCTAATGAGTTCTTTCCTCCTTTACCTCTAAGCTGTGTACGTCTCAATAGCTGCCTGTATCTCACTTAAGAATTCAGGATCAAACTGCTTCATGCCTTTTTGTAGGATAATGGCGTTTGACATTAGCACTTTCTCTACTACTTCAGAAATGTTATACCCATGTTCATTGTCTTTAGCCGATACCTATAGGTAACTGATACTTCATTCCTGTTGTTTGACGATCAAGGATCTTGTTGCTATATCAGAGTTTTCGAATCTTACGGTCTCATATTTTGTCTTTTCCAAGTCATCTACCTTCATCATGTCTGAGGTATTGATTATTTCTACTGCCAGTTGAGCTATACGATTACCCATTCTGATCTGGCAGTCAATATCTTTATTGTTGAATGGTATAACCTTGAGTTCACCAGTGTAATCAGCATCGCTAACTCCTACTCCGGTGGACATTCCGCTTCGAACCACTAACCTACTATTTGGAGCAATTCTTCAGTAAGTTCCTTTGCGTAGCCCGACAGCTATCCCAGTTCTTATTAATCATTGTTCATATTTCGTGACAATGTCATCCTTTATGGCGTATAGATCATGTCCTGCCATTATTCTTCAGCTCTTTGTTGGCAAGTATGCCATTTTGCTCAATCTCTTAATCCTAATTATGGGTTCCTTTCTACCTCTTTGAGGTTCCAAATTCAAATCATTTTCTCCATTCTTGTCTTCTCCTTCATCGCCTACTCTCGCTACAAATGACAACAAGAGATTTTCCAGTTTCAAAATGTTCTATTCACGATGCTTAGCTCCCTCCTCAGGACGGTACTCTGGCTCTCTGCTTAATGCGTCAGGCTCTCTGCCCTTTGTGCCTGGTCGGTATACAATACAAAAATTGTATTCTACCAACTTCTGAGCCTATCAAGTTTGACGGCCACTCCAGACTTTTGAGGTGAGGAAGTATTGTAGGTTTTCATAGTTGGTAAAGACTGTAATCTGTTTTTCGGTTCTGATCAGGTAGTGTCTTCATTCCTTGAATCCTACAAGGATTGCGAGAAGTTCCTTGTCATGAATCTCGCAATTTCTTTCCACTGCATTCAATTTTCATAAATGGAACACTACTGGATGTAGCTTTTTCCCCAAGTATTGGGAAAAGACGCAACTCAGTGCGAAATCGCTAGCGTCAGTTTCTACCTCTGTTTCTCTTTTTGGAAAAAAGTGGTGCAGTATGGGGGCTGTGGTAAATCACTGTTTTAGTTCCTCAAAAGCTGTATTCTGCTCAAATCCCTATTTAAAATGCGTTGGATTTCCTTGTAATGTCTCGGTTATGGGCTTGCAAATAGCAGAGAAGTTTTTTATAAATCATTGGTAGAAGTTAGCGAATCCAATAAAGACTTGCATATCTCTAACCGACTTAGGTGCTTTCCAAACCATTCTGGATTTCACCTTACGGGTGCTCATGGATACCCCATTGACTGCCACTATTTAGCCTAGGAATTCCACTTCTTTGGTATGGAAGGTCACCTTTTTTAGCGATACTGCTAACTGAAAGTCTGATAGACTTTGTAAAACTCTTTTGACAACTTCGCTGTGTTTCTTTTCATACTTTGTATATATAAGGATGTCATCAAGGTAATATACGACTCCCATGCTCCGCTTCCGCTATCTTCCCCTCTCTATATTTCTACCTTAATCTCAACATCATCAGCATCTAGTGTACCTATATGTCTTCGCCTTCCTAAAGACCTTCAAGCTGAGGCCTCCCTGTCATGACAGGTATGGCCGCAGTTCTCCTTCCCGTCTCCGAGTACTCCTGAGTGTCAGGAATCGACCCCCACATCCCCTTCTTACTCAAGCTACTCGAAAGGTCCTCATCAGAGGTGGAAGTGTCCCGCCAACCTTTTCCCCCTATCAGTTCAGGTGAGCTTGATGACTTCTCCCCCAAGGAGGCTGTCATCCTCCTCTTTCTCTGCACCTCTCTTTTGGCCTCCAGGGCCCTCTCTTCTCAAATTGACGAACTGGCAATTGAAGTTACTCACCTCTCTGGCCTGGTTGACGACCTCCACTAGCACAAGGGCAAAGTTGCACACTCCCCTGCACCTCCTGCCCAAAGTGACACGATGGCCATGGGGCTCTTCGCCCTTCAGTTGGCTGTAAGAGATCTCGGGTCCCATCAGACCACCCCCCTCCCCCAACCAATACACCAATAACAGCTCCCACCCCAAGAGCCCATGTCAGTCTCGTCGAACACCAACACGGGTAGGCTTGCTCCTTCCCGGAAAGGTAAGCAGAAGGCTCTGCCCGCCCCCCTACAATCCTAGCTGATCAGTTGTCATCCCTCCACGAGGAGGGTGGTAACACTGACGCCTCTGCTATAGCACAAAGGACCAGAAATGGTATGGAAATCCTGCCCTATATGTGGCGAAATTCCCTCTCTCCTGGGAGGCTCAAACCTACAGGAATGGAAAGTACCCCCCCGTCTCAGAATTTCACCCCGTTTCTAAGTCGTCGGCCCAGCCTGGCACCTCCACCTTCGCTCAGGCCTCTTGTTCTGGACAGAGAGGGAAAGGTAAGACAAGTAAAGCCAAGAACACCCCCTCAGCTGTCCAGGTTGCATCTGGCTCGGCCCCTTCAGCCACTTCTAAGAGTCCAAGGAGCCTCTCTACAGCTGAGAGATGTTTCTATGCCCCCTGATGCACCCCTTTCTCTTACTCTCAGGCCGAGCTTATAGCTGCCTCCTGCCACGACTCTGCTGCTGCTGTCCTCCGAGAAGCAGGCTGCACTCCTCCACTATCCCCCTCTGCTCGAGTCAATGACAGGGGAGCTGTAACTCTTCTAGCCCTCTCTCCCTTCATCCCCTCAACTGCCTACACCCCCTACTATGATGCGCTCTCAGCCAAGTTGAACCAGTACTTCCCAGTGGGCAGCGCACCATGGCTCCCCTTTCGCTCCACCCCCAACGAGGTCCAACTCGCAGTACAATCTCCCCCGATTGCCTACCTCTCTGAGGAAGACGACCAGCTCCTGCGATCTCTCAGCAACACCATCCTGAATGTGAAAAACATCCAAATTCTCTCTGCCTAATAGCTCAACCCTGGCCGAAGCTCCTGGTTGCTGAAGAAGGCGACCACTGGGGTAGTCATAGTTGCACCGAAAAATGAGGCCGTCATGTTGGGCAACGCTTTCCTTTTCTCCTCTCAATAAAAGATCGCGAGAGCATACTTGACTAACAGCCTCACTCAGTGCTGTAATTGCTGAGAATACTGCCACCACTCAGTAAGGTGCAAGATTGACCACCCAGTTTGTCCTATCTGGGCCCTCTCCTACTAAAAACAGGCACACCGGTGCCAGAACCCCACCTGCCCAAGGGGCGGAAACCTCAGAGCAGGGGTTGACTGCTTCCCCACCTCCCCCGTAACATGTACGGTCTACAAAGACCCCTACCCGGCTTTCGCTCATGAATACCCATCGAGACCCCTCCCCCTGCTCCCCACCAGGAGTCCCCTATTCCGCAGGATGAGGAAGATATGGACACGACAAACAACTCCGTTGAGGATCCTTCAACTGGTGCACGACCCCTCTTACCCCTCTTCAATCCTGAAACACCCCGTCCTGGGTATAATGATGCCCCCCCGACATGTCCCCATGTCCCAGCCCCAAAACCCCAAGGAGGTGCCCAGCTGAATCCCACATGGCAGGAAGTTCCCACTGCTTTCCCCTAGCCTGAGATGCCGGAAGGCGTGTAATGGCTAGTCACACCTACCATGTGAGTTCGACGCTGGAAGCAGACTCCCATAACCCGATCTCCATTTTGCAACACAACTGCTTGGGAAGCTGAGATGTGTTTCTTTCCCTTTTAAATTCCTTTTCAGTTCTGGATTCCCCCTCTACCCTGGTTGCTCTTCAAGACCCCCCCCTGTACAGAAATAAACCTCCGTCCTTTGCTGGCTTCAAAGGTTTTTTACCCCCCTGCCTCAATGGTGGCAAGCCAAGAGTGGCCTGCTATCTACATCTTTCCACTACTCAACAATCCTTAGTCCTCCTAGTCTTTTCCGAGGCGTGGGACTGGATGGCAGTTGACTTTTACTCATCTGTTGGTTTTTTTGATTCCTTCATCACCAAATTTCAGGTTGTGAACCTCTACAACATATGGGATGGCTATCCCTTCCGCCGGACTATCTCGCCAGAGGTTGCCTTCCCCCACACCGCTACACCCACGCTGGTCATCGTGGTCTTTAATATACACCACCCCTTGGCGGACCCAGGCTGCCTCTTCTCAGTCTTGGACCTCACTGCCTCCACCTCCTTCTTTGAGAGGGCTGCACAGGAGGGTTTGTATCTCTTGAACACTCCTGGCGGCCTCACTTACTTCCCCTTCAACCCCGATATGCATTTATCAATAATAGATTTAGCATTTGCCAATACCCTGCTGTCCCCCAACTTTTGATCTTGGCCCATGCCCCTCCCCTCGCCGGGTTCTGACCATGTCCCGGTCCTGATAACTCTTTTAGAACCCCTGGCTCGTCCCCCCTCTCTGGCGCCCGCATGGACAAAGACTGACTGGCTCTCTCTTGAGGAAGAAATTAAAGCCATGAGAATCAACCCCCCTCCCCCTCTCCCGATATCGCACACATTTTCCACCTGGTTCGACACGGCCCTGGGCAGGCTAAGAGCTGTGCTTAGGCTCTACATGCCGGCTAAGAGGCCCTCTAACAAGTACAAACCATGGTAGTCCCCCAATCTTACGGTGGAAAGGTCTACGTTCCACTCCACAGTCCATGCGGCACAATGCCATCCTCTCCCCTCGTCAAACCAGCAATGCAAGAAGGGGTGACTCCTATACTTCATTGCTATAAAGAAGGCGAAAAATGAATACTGGAACAATTTCCTGAAAATTGCTATTCATCAAACTCTCTGGACTGCGAAACACTATGCCTTCGGCAGACCTCCAGACAGGTTCCCCTAGATACCCGGGGATGATAGTTCCACAGCAATCAATGAGGTGCTCCTCTCACATTTCTTTCCTGAGTGGTGGTCTTCGAGACCCCCAGCCATCCTGCGCGAGTTCAAGGATGTTCCCCCACTCTCGGCAGAGGAGATCATAGTTGCCCTCAGAAACTCTTCATCCTCCTCCACTCCTGGCCCAGACCAGATACCATACTCGATCTGGATGAGGGTACACTCTATAATCCCCAGCATCCTCACATCCCTCCTTGGCCCACTGGTTCTTTACAGGCACCATCCGCCATCGCTGAAGAAGGCTAACGGCATAGTGCTGGACAAGCTGTGGAAACCCTTCTATGACACACCAGCCTCATTCCGGATTATTGTCCTCTTCGAGACTGTCTTTAAGATTTTCGAAAGGATTATAGCAACTCCCCTCAATGCTCTCACCCACTTCCTGGGCCTCATATCCCCCCACTAAACTGGTTCCCTTCCAGGTTTGAGTACCTTTGATGCGGCAGCAACCCTGTCCCATAAAGTTCAGCTTTTTATACGCTCCAAACTCAAGGTCTCAACCCTCTTCCTTGATATCAAGGGCGGTTTCGACAATGTCTCAGCCGTCTCACTTTGCGAAATGCTTGCCACCAAGGCAGTCAACCCATACATGGTCTCTTGGATAAGGTCCTTCCTCCACGGATGCTCTTGCCATCTGGTTTTCCAGGGGGCTCCTCAAATATTCTTCCCAGTTTCAGTTGGCACCCCATAGGGGTCTCCGATTTCAGCACTCCTGTTCGTCATCTATGTCTCAACCCTTCACTTTCCTGTCCTTCTGGGCCTCATCCTCTCCTACGTGGACAAGTTCACAGTCACGGTTGCCTTTAGTTCGTACCGGAGAAATGTTCAGAGACTCCAAGGGATTACCAAATCTCTCCTGACGATGGCTAGGAAGTTAGGGATATCTTTCTTAATCTCAAAAACAGAACTCATGTACTAGGTGACTCCGGCATAAAAGGTCACGCCCCCCCTGATCCCGGTCCTGCTAGAGGGCCTCCTCTTTCACTCCTCTGAACTTCTCCGGTGGCTTGGCTACTGGTTTAAGCCCGCGACGACCTCGTGCTCTAAAGGCACCACCTCACACTTCACCAGAAGACTCGCTCTAGCCCAAGGGGCCTTCACGACAATTCAGAGACTCTCCAGACCCAGCATGGGCCTCCCCTTCTTTCTGTGCCACCATTTGGCTTCCTTCCTCATCTCCCTGATCCTCCTCTATAGAGTAGATTTCTTTTCACCAAGCCTTACTCTCCTGGACCAGATGTCCATCTTTTGGAGAACTGTCTAGAAGTGGGTGACAAATTGCTTCTCTTTGACCCCGGTTAGCATCCTGGCATGGGAATCAGCTCTCCTCCCCCTCCCACTATTGATCCTCCACTGGCAGACACTGGCTGCTGTCTGACTTGTGTGCCTCCCTCCTGAGGCCAACCCAGCAACTGCGAGACTCCACCCTTACTTTCCAACCTCTTCCCCTTTTCAGGCCTTGGAGGACCACCGTCACTTCACCAGGGGCCTGACATCAGTCTACGCTCCTCTTCTTTGGAAAACCAGTCCCCCCTATCCCCCTATAAGGAAACAACTACCCTTGGATACAGTTGCACACTGGACTTTGCCCTTCATCAACACTCTCAGCCCGTCCCAGTTGCCTTTCCCAACCTCCTTCCACCAGACCAACTCCCCGCAAAAGATGGGGTCTCTTCCTATCAGTCGATCAAGGTGAGTATGAAAGCAGCACTTGCCAAGGATTGGGCTATCCAGTTCCCCCCCCCACCTGGTTACCCCTACGTCCTGACTCTCTCGCCCCATCCGTTTATGGGACTTGAGAGGTTCATCGCTAGCAGGATCCACTAGATGCGCTTGGGCAAAAACTACCTCGTCGCCCACCCCTCCTGGTTCACTGATGACCCCTCCCCCCTCTGTCCTTTCTGCAAGGAGGATGAGGAGGACTTCTCTCACGCAATCCTATACTACAAGTCCCACAAGGTATCTCTTGAGCGCCACCTCTGGGGGCTCACGGACGTCGGCAGGGACAGCTCACTATGGACCAATACAGGCACCCTCCACTCTTTGGCCAGATACCTAAATGTGACGGCCACAGGATTTCCCCCCGGTATGCCACCTGCGCGGTGGGACCCCCCACGCATGACCACTCCCCCCCGCCTGAAGCTTCAGATCCACGGCTTCAAGCCTTAAGCTGTGATGCCCGCCATTAGACTTGTCCATTCGAGAAGTGTTTTTTCTTTCTTGTTTGGTTTTACTTTTTTGTTATGATTTTTGTACTTGCCTGTTTTAGTTCCATGAGATTTTATGTCGGCTATCAGACATGGCTTAGAGGATTTTACAACTTGGTGTAAATTTTTTTTTCCTTTGTATTTGCGAGCTTGGAGATTGAGGTTTTGTTTATGCCATAGCTAGTACTGCATACAAGTTCTTGTACCGTAAACAATGAATACATGATGATAAAAAAAAAAAAGAAAAAAAAGGTAACATACGACTCCCACATCTAAGTATTCTTTAAGTACTTGGTTCATCATATCTTAGAAAGTTGCCAGGGCATTGACAGATTCGAATGGCATAACCTTATATTCATAGTGCCTATATCTTATTCCGAAAGCTGTCTTCCACTCATCTCCTTCTTTAATCCTGATCAAGTGGTAACCGTCTTTAAGGTCTGACTTGGTGAAGATCTTGGTGCTGGCTACTCGGTCTTGAAGTTCAGACATCAATAGAATGGGATGTTTGTTGAGGATTGTAATCTTATTTAGATTTCGGTAATCTACAACTAGACATAGTGTTCCATCAGCTTTGAGTACAAATAATATGGGTGCTCCTGCAGGAGATTGACTTCTGGTAATCTTTTCCTACTTGGTCATAGTTTCCAAGCATTCTCCGAAAGCTTTTAGCTGCTTTTCAGATAGTGGATATATTAGTTCCCAGGGTGAAGTTGATCTAGGGATTAACTCAATCTCGTGATCAAAGGTTTGTCTTGGGACTAGTTTTTCTGCCGTTTGAGCTTCAAAGAGATGTTTATCATGCCAATATTCTTTTGGTACTGTGTCGAATTCCACGGTGTTGTTGTTGGTTCCGATCCGTCTAATACCACAATGATTTGGGTCCTAAGGGACTGATTCATAGTATACAAACATATCCACTATTCCTCCAGCTTCTTCTACACAGTTTTGACAACCTTTTGCAGTGAAAGTTCAATTTTCTGCATCTTTTATGTGTGACACTGGGTGTTCACAATGCTACCAACTGAAAGAAATCATCATTCCATAGTGTCCTGCTTTAGCAACTTCACACGACACTTCCAATATGTGTCGGTTTTTTCCTATTTCCAATTCTATCAGTAGGATATAACACTTCTTTCCTGAGGTAGCTGATGATCTATCAAAGCCTAAGATATCAACTGCATTGGTGCATTCTACTATAGGAATGCAAAGGTCTTCAACTAAGTCCTTATTGATAAGAAATACATTGAATCCCGAGTCTAACAAGATTTTTACTTTGTATCGCTTATTGTATATATGGAGGTAAGTGATCCTCTTGGGACAGTTGTATTGTTTTGGTTTTGGAGCATCTAATTCTATGCACTGAGAGCGGATTAGTTTCTCCTAGTTCTCGCGTTCAGGTATTATTGGTGTTGGGTGTAGGTAACAAGATGTTTGTTACTACGCCTGTGTAGTTTCGACCATTGAGGTCTTCTCAGACAAACTAGTGAGTTTTAGCTCTAAGAATCTGGAACTATATACTAAGTGGTGTTTCACTGATATGCAATGGTGCCTGACCCGTTCTCAGATAGGATGCCTTCCTCCAATGTATCAGACCTAGGCTCATAGCAGATTTTCATGTGGTTATTAGCCATTTTACTGCCCAGGTGTGTGGTTCCCGCTTTTACCGATCCTTTCCCTCAGGGTTTCAGTTATCCGTCCTACTACCTCATAGGAGCCTTATACACCAAAGCGGTATATAACCCTGCCCCATTCTCTAGCCTGAAGGCAAGATAGTACATACATATAGCATGACTTAGACTCATGGGGTAGGTAGAAAGGCCTGCATCAGTTGTTCTCCTATCGGTATTGTTATCAGGTAGATATTGTATTGCTATGTCCCAACTTCTCCGATATAGTAACTTGCTTGTACACGAGTAGCGAGTGACTACTAAGTAACTCATGGAACTTCGTACTATTGGCTCTCAGGTCATGTGGGCATGTCAACTATCCTCTCTTTCAGTCAAGACTCTCCATATATTGATCCTTTATGTTTGAGCTCGCAAGTCCCTGGTGGGATCCCTACACTTGGAGCCTACTTGCTTTGACCTTGAAAGGAGAGACTTACTTCACGATGCTTTGATCATTTTGAGTTTTAACTCCCGTAGTTGTTCATGGACTACCCGATCCCTGTCATAGTCGATACCCAATACACCCCAGCCAAAGGGGATTCCCCTTTCGATTCTAATTCCATATGGACACTAACTCCCCAAATGCTATTGCGTTTGGTACCTGTAAAAAGACCTAGGTCAGTTCTTCGTCACCTGCCAGTTCTCGAATCTAATTTGTTTGGGCTGGTTGCTGGATGGTAGCGACTCTTCGTACTAATTTAGGCTTCATGATAGTTGACCTTGTATGGTCAATTCCCATATTTATCAGTCTTGAACTGACCATTACTGCCGATATATGGGCATCTCACTAACACGTTTAACCAGTGTAATTTTTCTTCCCACAATGTGTACAATTCTTATCCCACCTGCGAATGTCTATTACACTCTGCAGGATGCTGCTATGAGCCAGTTTGAAGTTTGTGTTGGTAGTCTACGCTACACCTCCCATCTTCTTTTTTGGACTTCGCAGCTTGTTTTCCAATTTTCTTTTTCGCGGTGGAGCTCCACATCCCTTGATATAAGGTTTATTAATCCTTTGTCTTTTTGATTTAGAGTCCCATCAGTCTTCTCTTTTGACCGCGGAGACTTTTTTCACCTTGGGTGGTTGGTCTCTTGCAAGCTTTTCTCTGGTGAGTAGATCCTCTTCAGATTGACCGCATGCCCTGAGCATTTCCTCCAATTCTTGATCCGTATCGTATTTGATTGCTGACAACTGGCGAATAATTTGTTTAGAAAGTTTGTTTTCAACTACCTCTCTCCAGTACTCTCCCATCATTCGCACTCTAATGTTTAGATTGTCCATGAACATTAGATATAGGTCAATACTGTCCTCATATTTTACCAACTTTATATCTCGAAGCGCTTGTCTTTCAGCTTGTACCGGGACGAAATGTTTCATCACATCATGTTGAAACCAGGTACACATGGCCAACTCTAGTAGCTGTATTTCTCCCTGAAGTCTGTCTATAGCCTTCCTGTACCAGATTGTATAAGGAAATACTATGTCTCCTTTAGTATAGTTGAGCGTATAGATAATAGATTCTGGAGCATTGTTCCAAATTCGCAGGTTTCTTTCAAAATAGTCGATATACTCTATAATCCAGATATATATATCTTGTGTGGATTTAGCCTTCAAAAATGGGGGAGGTTCCAATGGCCGCTTAATATTTAGCACTATCACATTGGTAAGTGTTTCTGCCATACCAGACTGTTCTGGGGTTTGTCCTCACTGACCATGGCTAGAACATCCTCTTCTTCTTCCTCTATCCTCATCGTCATCATCATCATTGCCTGGATCTTCAGGGTCACCTCCTTGTGCCCATGAGGGGGATGCATTAGTAGCTTCTTTACCTTTCCCCTTTTCCCTTCGGGTTGGAGGAGAATAGTAGTCTTGGTCATTTTCCTCTTCTGGGACTGAATGTAGTGGAACAGGATTCGGTCTCGTGGGTTCTATTGTTCCATCCACTAATTCGTTTATAGCTTTTACTGAAGTTTTGATAGAGTCCGAGGTATCTTTGGCCATATTGGTTTACTTTTTTTGCAATTTCCAGATATTTGTGCGTTGCTCTTTCATAGCATCATGTGTGTCTAGTAAGGATACTGTGAAGTCTTTATCTCGCTCCACTGTCTGATCTCGAAAGAGGTTGAACTCATTGTAGAGTTGTGAAACCAATTTTCCAAGAGTTTGGTCTTGTGCAAGGGCTTCTTATCCCTGCTGACTAAGACTACCATGTAACTAGGTAGTTACATTTTTATATACTTGCTACTGCTGATCTTGCTCACCCAGTTTGGCTGTGAGGTCACGGATTATCGCTGCTTGTATGTCCTTTACCTCTGATTCTACCACGGTCAACTATATCAATAAGATTACTGTCTTATTGTCGTGGAGGTCTTGTCCTTCTCCCAATTTCCATTGTACTTCCATCAACTTTAATGGATTCTCTTGTGTTGTAGATGTAAGCCGGTTGAAAGCAAGGTTAGCAGAGTCGATGGAGGTATCAATATCTCCCCAAATTCGCACAAGAGTTATCCCTAAGTATTTTGCGAAATCTTTTAAGTTGGCCTCGTGCTCCTTCGAGGGTTTGGGGGTACCAGGTCTTGATATATGGTGTATACTAGATACACTGGATGATCGTGGTAAAGAGGGTACAACTCCTCTTCGGAATCGAGGGTCAACTGGTATTGCTAGAGATTGGCTCCTTTGTGCAGACTCATCTGTAGCAATTTCATGTGGCCAGGTATCTATGGGTTCTTCCTCCGTTATCCTCCTTGTAGGGTACTGTGCTACTTCCGCCATCCTGTTGAAGAGTTTATCCGATAACTTTAACCCTAACGTGGTGTTGTTGGATTCTAGGTCTGGCACCTGTTACCAATATTCTCTGTCTCCTCTAAAACGTTTGAGAAATTTGTTGAATCGTAGGTAGAGCAACAGGTCTTCTTTTGGAGATGATATGAAAGGGTTGGGGTGATCCAATTCTGGATTTAAAACCTGGATTTACTTTTTCTAAAGGTTTAAAATGGACTTGTAGTACATATATGGATCTTGTAGGCCCAAGCCAAAGGACTAGTCTGTCCTTGGCCAATTGTATCTATTTTTGGCTTGATAGAGTATTAGGTACTCCACTTGACAAAGTCTTCTGACTCAGTTGAACTACACTTGAAGTTTCAACCAAGGTGAGTGTGATATATGCGATTGAAATGATCCCATATGGGGTTCCCAAAAGGTATTTTGAACCACAAGGGTTCGGGGGTTTCAAACAATTCGAGTTCGAGCAGTTCCATGTCAAATATTTCTACGAATATATGAATGTAAATAGGGCAGTGAGGTGCTTCGAAAATGTAATCAAACTGTGAGCTGAGGGTGGAGTTTGAAGTGAACTCGTAGTTCATATAGTGAGCCTTTGTAATAGGAGAACTATCAATATACTGTTAGGGAGACATCAAACTCTAGTATAACTAAGGGACATAGGCCAAATCTTCGATCAGAGAATCTGTTGAGAAAGGCTCATCTTGATAAAATAGGTAAGATAAAGATTTTAAAGTGTAAAACAATATTATATTGATAAGATCTTGTTAGGCGGATGCCAATCTCTAGTATAACTGGGAGACGTAGGCCAAATCTTGGTCCGGAGAATCTGTCAAGGAAGGCACGTCTCGATAAGGTAAAAGGTAAAGTAAAGATTTATGAGGTAAACAATTTAATATTCATGAGATCTCTTCTCCATTGCTTCATGATGTCTGTAAAGCTCGCAAGGCACTTCGATATTTATATCCCTCATCTGAGTATTCGCGGACTACTTCTAACTACTATGCCCCCGAAGTACTATCCTGGTTTTTTGTACGCAAACATCTAGAATCTTATAAGTGTGAACACTGTTAGACCCAGAAACTTATCGCACCCTTTCGCGGTCACGGAGTAGTATTTCCTCGTTCAGGTAACTGCGCTATTTGTTATTCTAAACAGCAGCCTCTTACTTAGATGTCCGCATAGACTATTATATTACTTTAGTCTTGTTGACTATCGTGACAGTAGTCTCTTTGGTCATGAAGTGAGCAAGTTCATGCCGGATCACCTAGTGCCAATCACAAGTCTGAGCCCGACGTGTCAATGTCTCAAGGTGCTCCAACTTATCTAGGTCTTCCATTCTGAGCATGATTCCCCTTGGTCCACCAGTCTCCGTAGAGGAGTCCTATTACTAGGACCAACTAACCTACAGCTGATCTCAGAAGGGTATGGGTGGATTCGGTATACCCCTAATATCCTCTGCTATTGGGATACCCTCTTGGAGTATTTCGCCGAAAATATCCCGTCACTTCCAGCCCATAGTTTAGGAAACCTAACTTTGAAGCTTACTATCTCTATGCACCTCCCGCAGACTTCCTCCGTTCCACTTCCCAGATGTTGCCAAAGGTCCCCTCTCATAACCTCTGCAAACGGCATGCGGTCGGACGGACGGTGGCGACGTCTGTGGTGTTATGAAGTGGGCTTCATTAATGTGACCTTTTAGTTATGGGACGCAACTCTCGAAATCTCGCTAATGACGTGTGGGCCCCATAAGGGGGCCGGAGGGGGATGTTTGGCACTCCAGTAAATCGAGGGTCTGTGCACAGTTACCCTACCATGGGTCTGTGCGCTTGTCTCAGATTTCCATATGCCTAACATGAGCTCCCTCCTTCCTGGCTTCACCTCGAATGCCTTTATAAGCTTTTATATTTTCTGCTAAATACATTTTGAGACTCAGTGTGGTCAGGGTAAAAAACCTCCCACGTTTACTTGGCCACGGTAGGAAAACCTTTTCCTCACTATCTTACTTCTGCCCTTCCTGGTATGTTCAGATTTTCATTATGAAAGTTTTCCACAACTTCCTCCGCGTTTTCCATCCCAGTAGCAGGCTCCCATGTGTTCTCATCTTCTGAACACCCTTGCCATTAAACGAAGTACCACAGTTCCCACTTCTCTTGATAGCGGCCGCATACTCGTTTCTTGTAAGAGCGAATCTCGCTTGTTACAATTTTTTCAACCTCCCATTGTAGATCGCTGTCAATGTCCTCCAGCTCTCTAGGTGGTTGTTGACGATTGCTATGAACTGACTTGCGGTAGTGTTCCAATAGTGCGACATGGAATACTGGGTGAATGTTCCAGCGGTCGGAAATGTTGAGCTTGAAGGCCCGTGATCCATTGTTTTCCATAATTTAGAAGGGACTGTATAGCTTCGGACTTAGCTTTTTTGATTTTCGTCAAGTTCAAATGTTCTTCGAGTTTAACATTACTTTGTCCCCAATCGTGAAGTCCATCTGTTGTCGAGCTTTCCGCTGATAATATTTCGACCTTCCTTATTGTGTTATTTCTAGTGACCCTCTTACTTGTTCATGTATTGGCTTAATCCAGTTCAGGTAGAGTATTGCTCCTGGATTCTGAGCTTCGCGCTCTTTCATTCACTCTGTCTGTGGATAGAAACCGTACATCGCAGAGAATGGTGACATCCCATGAGCATTGGTTGCGGAGTTGTTATAGGCATGTTCAGCTAGTGGTAGTCGTTGATACCAGTCGTCCTGATCATAGTTGACAAAACTTTGAAGGTAACGTTCCAGCACTTGGTTGGTTCGTTCAGTTTGTCCGTCAGTTTGAGGATGGTATGCCGTTGACATTCTTCGCTTAATTTCCTGCATATTGCAGAGTGATTTCCAGAATTCTCCTGCAAACTTTGAGTCCATATCCAAGACGATTTCGGTTGGTAGACCATGCAGCCTCCATACCTCTTTCAAGAATACGTTTGTGACATTTTTGGCTATAGCCGACATCTGTAGTCCGATGAAATATGCCATCTTTGTGAATCAATCGACTACTACCATTATCTGAGTGCATCCTTGCGACTCTGGTAGTTGTGTGATAAAGTCTACTGAGATGGACGCCCATGCTGCATAGTGTATTTCCAGTGGTTGCAATAATCCGTACATAGCGTGTCTAGGTGATTTGTTATGTTGGCATTCATCGCAGGATCGTACGTAGTTGTTGACCCATGTCATCAGTCTTTTCCACTAGAAATCTCTCATAATTATTTCCAAAGTCTTTTCTTCTCCGCAATGTCCTGCAACCTTTGCATCGTGACATCCTTCTGTGATCTTGGTGTATAGCGCCTGACTATTTGGTACAAATAGTCTTTGCTTATAATATAGTAGATCGTCAGTTAAGGTCCAGTCCTTGAGAAAATCTTTTCCTTCATCTCGTAACCTAATGAGTTCTTCCCTCCGTTGCTTCCAAGCTGCGTCTGATTCGATAGCTGCCTGTATCTCATTTAGAAATTGAGAATTGAACTGTTTCATACCTTTTTGCAGGATAATGGCATTTGACATTAGAACTTTTTCAGGTACTTCTGAAATATCATACCAATGTTCGTTGTCTTTAGCTGATGCCTGTAGGTAGCTGATACTAGATTCCTATTCCTTAATGATCAAGGATCTTGTTGCTATATCGGTTCTTCCGAATCCTTTTGTTCCTCATTCCGTATCTTCCAAGTTGTCTACTTCCATCATGTCTGAGGTGTTGATTTTTTCTACCACTAGTTGAGCTATGCGATCGCCCATTCTTGTTTGGCAGTCCACATCCTTTTGGTTGAAAAGTACGACTTTGAGTTCACCAGCCTAATCAGCAGCGATTACTCCTGTGCCGGTGGTGATTCCGCTTCAGAACACTAATCCGCTTCTCGGGGCAACTCTTCCGTACGTTCCTTCGGGTAGCCCCACAGCTATACCCGTCATTATCAATCCTTGTCTATATTTCGGGACTATATCATCCTCTATAGCATACAGGTCATGTCCCACCACCTTTCTTGAGCCTTTTGTTGACAAGTATGCTTCTTTGCTCAATCTCTTGACCCTAATAACGGGTTCCTTTCTACCTCTTCGAGGTTCCCAATTCAAATCCTTGTCTCCATCCCAGTCTTCTCCTTCATCACCTACCCTTGCTACTCGTGATACCAAGAAATTTTCTTCTTTCAAAGTTTTTTGCTTGTGATGCCTAGCTTCCTCCTCAGGATGGTACTCCGGCCATCTGCTTAATGCATTACGCTTTCCGCCTTTAGTGCCTGGTCGGTATACAATACCGAAATTGTATTCCACTAGCTTCTAGGTCTATTTAATTTGACGGCCGCTCCAGACTATCGAGGTGAGGAAGTATTGTAGATTTTGAGGTCGGTAAAGACTGTAATCAGTATTTCTGTTCCAATCAAGTAGGGTCTCCATTCTTGAAATGCTTCAAGGATTGCGAGGAGTTCTTTATCATGAATCTCATAATTACGCTCCGCGGAATTTAATTTTCTGGAATGGAAAGCTACCGGATGTAACCTTTTCTCAAAATATTGAGAAAGAACCCAACCGAGCACAAAATCGCTAGCGTCAGTTTTTACCACCGTCTCTCTTTCTGGGAACAAGTGATGTAGTATTGGGGGCTGTTGTGAACCTGTGTTTTAGCTCCTCAAAAGCCGTATTCTGCTCAACTCCCCCTTTGAAATTCTTAGGATTTCCTTGTAATGTCTTGGTTATGGGTTTGCAAATAGCTGAGAAGTTTTTAATAAATCGTCGGTAGAAGTTAGCGAATCCAATAAAGACTTGTACTTCTCTAACTGACTTCGGTACTTTCCAAACCATTATGGATTCCACCTTGCAGGTGCTCATAGACACCCCATCGACTGCTACCATATAGCTGAGGAATTCTACCTCAGTGGCATGGAAAGTGGATTTCTTTAGCGATAACGCTAGTTGAAAGTCCGACAGACTTTGTATAACTCTTTTGACAGCTTCGATGTGTTCTTTTTCATCCTTTGAGTAGATGAGAATATGGTCAAGATAACACACGACTCCAACATCCAGGTATTCTTTCAGTACTTGGTTTATCATATCTTGGAAAGTTGCCAGAACGTTAACCAGTCCAAAAGACATAACCTTATATTCGTAATATCCGTATCTTGTACGAAATGCCATTTTTTATTCATCTTCTTCCTTTATCCTAATCAAGTGGTAACCGTCCTTAAGGTCTGGCTTGGTGAAGATCTTTGCGCCAGATACTCTATCTCTGGGTTCGGACATAAGTGGAAGGGGATGTTTGTTGAAGATAGTAATCTTATTTAGATTTCGGTAATCCCTAACTAAGCGTAGTCTTCCATCATGTTTGGGTACGAATAATATCGGTGCTCCTGTAGGAGATTGACTACGAGTAATCTTTCCCTGCTCAATCATTGTTTCCTGGTATTCCCGTAAAGCCTTAAGCTGTTTTTCAGATAGTGAATATATCAGCCCCCAGGGGGGAGTTGATCCTGGGATCAACTTGATATCGTGATCGAATGTCCATCTTGGTGCTAGTTTTTCTGCTGTTTGGGCTTCAAACAAATGTTTGTAATGCCAGTATTCCTTCAGTAACGATTCAGGTTCTACCGTATTTTCGATGACTCCAATTCTTCCGATGAGGCAAGCATTAGGGTCTAAGCCGACGGATTTGTCATTTTCGAACATATCCGCTATTCCTTCATCTTCTTCCACACAGTTTTCACAACCTTTTGCGGAGAAGGTCATATTTTCTGCGTCTTCTATGTGAGACACTGGGTGTTCATGATGCTACCAACCAAACGGAATTATCATTCCATAGTGACCTGCCTTAGCTACTTCACACGACACTTCAGAGATGTGTCTGCTTTTTCCTATTTGCAAGTTAATAGGGAGAGTGTAACACTTCCCTCCTCAGGTGGCGGACCATCCGTCAAAGCCTAAGATATCAACTGCATCGTTGCATTCCACTGTAGGAACGCGAACATCTTTAACTAGGTCTTTATTGATAAGGAATACGTTGGATTCTGAGTCTAACAAGACTTTAACTTTTTATCGCTTATCGTGTATATGGAGGTAAGCGATCCCCTCCGGACAGTTGTATCGTTTTGGTTTTGGAGCGTTTAACTCCACTCGCTTAGTCCAGATAAGATTTTCTTTATTTTTTCGTTTAGGCATCGCTGGTAATGGGTGTAGGTAATAAGATATTTATTACTACACCCGCGTAGTTTCCACCATTCAGGTCTCCTCAGACAAACTAGTAACTCTTTAGCTCTATCAATCTGGGTCTAAATACTAAGCGGCATTTTACCAATATGCAATTGCATACGACCGGTTTTCAGGCTGGATGCCTTCTCCTAACATGCCAAACTGAGACTCATAGCAGACCTTTGCGCAGTTATTAGCCATTTTACTCCCCTCATGTGGGGCTTCCATTTTCACCAATCCTTTCCCTTAGGGTGTTGGTTATCCGTCCAGCTCCCTCAGAGGGCCCTTGCGCACCAAAGCGCTACATCCCTATCCCACACTCTGGCCGGAAGGCAAGATAGTACATACGTATAATACGACTCAAACTTGTGTAGTAGGTGAAACGGCCCGCGTTGGTTGTCCTCCTGTTGTGTATTGTTGTCAGGTAGATCTTGCATTGCTATGTCCCAACTTCTCCGGTATAGTAACTTGCTTGCATACAGGTAGCAGGCAACCACCAGGTGGCTCGAGGAACTTTGTACTGTTGGCCCCCGGGCCATGTGGGCATGTTTGTTGAAATTTTCTATTATTCGTTTCATAAGTATATTTCTTTTAAATAACTTGTATTTTTCTCCTTAGTTATATTTCTGGTTTACCTATAGATCACGAGCATTGCTACAGCAGGAGTATATACATTGGATATTTCGCTTATATTTCATGATAACGATGGGATAATTGGATATATATTTTCTTATTGTATGTGCGAGATGTCTCAGTTATTCTCCCTTATATATTGCGACCTTTTTGGAAGGTACATTACATGTTAGTTTTCCACTTAAAATCTCTCACACCATCACAAGTTATATATATTTTATTTGGAATTTCCTTGGCAGTTTTTCGGTATCAAACTTGTTCGCACTTATGTTTTTACAAGATTTTCCGGATTATTTCTTTTCTTCGCTTAAGTATGCACACCTGTATATATATAGCTGGTTACCACTCTTAGTGTTAGAAAGAATTAAGGAAAAGAACTACTACCAATCTGCCCTCCTACTACCATCCTCCCCACCTAAGTGTGCCTACAGTATACCTTTCATACGGTATCGTATTCTCGTACTCAAGCTATTAAGATTGTGCCGCTACATACAAATTCAATAATGTTAACTATCGTCTCTTTCGATCAAGACTCTCCATATATTGATTCTTGTGTTTGACCTCGTAAGTCGCTCGTGGGGTCCCTTTACTTAGAGCCTACTTCCGTTGATCCTGAAAGGAGAGACTTGCTTCATGCCACTTTGATCATTTTGAGTTTCGGCTCCCATGGTTGCACACTGACTACCCGATCTCCGTCGTGGTCAGTACCCAATACACCCCAGCCAAAGGGGGTTCCCATTTCGATTCCAGCTCTATGATGACCCTGAATACCCAAACGCCATCGCCGTTTGTGTCAATGAACTAACCTAGGTCACTTCTTTGTCGTCTGCTATTTCCCAGATCTTATTCTCTAGGGCTGGTTGCTGTGTAGAAGCGACTCTCTGAGCTAATTTAGGCTTTACAATAGCCGATCTGGCTCGCTGAATTCCCATTTTTATCGGTCTTCAACTGACCGTTCCCACCGATTTATCGGCGTCCTCTCAACACGTTTGGTAGGTGTGGTTCTTCTTTCCACAATGCGTACAATCTCTATCTCTCCTCCCTGTGTCTATTACACTCTGCAGGATACCGGTATGAGCCTGGTCAAAGTTTGTGTGGGTGGTCTTTGTCGCACCTTCCAACCTTTTCCTTGGCTTCTCCGGTTCGTTATCCCTTTTCAGTTTTCGTGATGGGGCTCCAGCTCCCTCGACATAAGGTTTAGTTTCCCTTTGTCGCTTTGGTTGTGAGTCCCGTCGGCCTTCTCTTTTGACCTCCTGGACTACTTTGGGCTTGGGTAGTTCATCTCGCCCAATTCTTTCTCTGGCCAGAAGTCCTTCTTTTGACCAACCGCACAGCCTTAGTGCCCCTTCCCATTCTTGATCCGTTGTATACCACATGGTCGACAACCTGCGAACAATTTGTTTCGGGAGTTTATCTTCTGCTTCCTGCCTCCAGGATTCTCCGGTCATGAGTGCACAAATGTTATGGTTATGCATGACCGCCAGATACTGCTCAATACGGCCGTCGTACTCGACTAGATTCATTGCTCGCAGCGCTAGTCATTCGGCTTCTACCGAGGGAAATTGTTGGATTATATCGTGCTCGAAACGAGTCCATGTAGCCAGCTCTAGCTGCTGCATTTCCCCTTGAAGTGTGTCCATAACCTTCCGGTACCAAATAGTATTAGGAAGTACTATGTCTCCTCTCATACAGGTGAACGCATATATGACTCATTCCCGTGCATGGTCCCAAATCCGCGGGTTTCCTTCGAAGTATTCCGTGCATTGTAAAATCTACACATATATATCTTGTGCGGGTTTATCCTCAAAGAATGGGAGTGGCTCTGATGGTCGCTTGATGTTTAGCGCTATTGCGTTGGCTAGGGCCTCTGCCATAGCAGACTGTTCTGGTGTTTATCCTTGCCTTCTCCGGCTAGGACTTCTTCTCATTCTTCCTCCCTCATCATCATCGTCATCATCGTCGCCAAAATCTCCCGGGTCACCTCCTTGGGCACCTGAGGGGAATGCATCAGCAGCTTCCTTGCCTTTCTCCTTGTCCCGACGTGTAGTCGGAGCGTAGTATTCTTCGTCATCAGTTTCCTGGATGGCGGGTAAGGGTGCGGGACCTGCTGCTTCAGGACTAGGTACGGTGGCCAACATCCTATTTATTGACACTGTTAATACTTTTAGGGTATTATTCATCTCATTATTCTGCTGCTGTTGCTGGTCTTATGACCTACGAATCTCTGCTTGGCGAGTAGTCTGATCTAGGTACATTTGTCCTACGGTACGGTTGACTTCTCTTTCCCGCATAGTGTATTGATTTCGGAATTCTAAGAATTCTGCCCTTAGGTTGATGACCATTTGTTCCAACGTTTGATCTCGGGCTAATGCCGCCTGGCTTTCTTGCCCGAGGGTTCTATGTAACTTCGTGGTTACCTCTTCATGTTCGTGTTGACGCCTCTCTTGGGTGTCTATTTTCTTTGCCACTTCCTGTAGCATTTCTTCCTGTATCCCCTTGACCTCCGCTTCTACTCCAGCCAGTTACATCAACATGGAGTCCAATCTCGCTATCATGGACATCTTGTCCTTCTGCGATTCGTTACTGCACCTTAATTAACTTTAAGGTATTGTCCTGGGTGGCTCCCTTCAAATGTTTGAAGGCGATATTAGCTTGGTCAAGCTTGGTGTCTATATCCTGCCTTATTCGACCCAAGGTTATCCCAAGACGGGCAGCCAACCTTGCTAAGTTTGCAGGGTGGTCTCCTACTGGTTGAGGCGTGGAGGCCCTTGATATCCGATGAGTGCTTGCAACACTAGAGGATCACTGAATAGGGACATGTCCTCTCCAGGACGTAGGTTCTTGAGGTGTTGACGGGGAGGGGCTACATATTGCCGAATCATCGGTTTTATCCGTCGTATCTGGGCGGGTGTCCATTGATTCTCCTGCCATTATCCTCTTTCTCAGGTCTTGAGGCATCTCAGCCATTGTGATACTTTCCAGGTAGGCTAATTTCTCTAATAGTGCGGGATGCATGATGTCTGGTACTTCGTACCAGAGTTCTTGATATCCTTTAAAGGGTTTAAGGAATCGTATATATGGTATCCAAGGTCTGAGGTATTCAAGGAGTGTAGGTATAAAAGGGTTCAGTTGGTCTGATTCAGGACTCAGAACCTGAATTTCCCTTTTCTCGATGTTTAAAATGTACTTATAGTACATATAAGGATGTGGTAGGCCCAGGCCAAGGAGATGTCTGGCCCTCGGATGGCTGTGCCTGATTTCTTGTTATCGGAGTACTGGGTACTCTACTCAACAAAGTTTTCGAACTTTGTGGAACTCCACTCGAAGTCCGGACCATACCAGGTACAATATATGCAATTAAATTGATCCCTCATTGGGATCCCGAAAGGTATTGTGAACCATGAAGGTTCTGTGACTAACTCTTCTACGATTTCGAATAACTCGCGGTCGAAAACCTCTTCGAATGTCTGAATATAGATGGGACAGTGAGGTGCTACGAAAATGTAAGCGAAGTCTGAGGTGCACGTGGAGACTGAAGTGAACTCGTCGTTCATATAGTGAACCTTGGTAATAGGAGAACTATCAATATACTGTTAGGCGAACACCATTCTCTAGTATAACTGGGAGACGTAGGCCAAATCTTTGTCCGGAGAATCTGTCAAGAAAGGCTCGTCTCGATAAGGTAAAAGGTAAAGTAAAGATTTATGTGGTAAACAATTTAATATTGATAAGATCTCTTCTCCGTTGCTTCATGATATCTGTAAAGCTCGGGAGGCACTTCGATATTTATATCCCTCATCTGAGTATTCGCGCACTACTTCTAACTACTATGCCCCCAAAGTACTATCCTGGTTTTTTGTACCCAAACATCCAGAATCTTATAAGTGCGAACACCGTTTGACCCTGAAACTTATCACACCCTTTCACAGTCACGGAGTAGTATTCCTTCGTTCAGATGACTGCGCTATTTGTTATTCCAAACAGCTGACTCTTACTTAGATGTTCGGATAGACCATTATATTACTTTAGTCTTGTTGACTATCGTTCCAGTAGTCTCTTTAGTTATGAAGTGATCAAGTTCATGCCAGGTCACCTAGTGCCAATCGCAAGTCTGAGCTCGACATGTCAACGTCTCAAGAGGCTCCGACTTATCTAGGTCTTCCATTCTGAGTATGCTTCCCCTTGGTCTACCAGCCTCCATAGAGGGGTCCTATTGCTAGAACCAACTAACCTACAGCTGATATCAGAAGGGTATGTGTGGATTCGGTATACCCCTAATAGCCTCTGCTATTGGGATATCCTTTTGGAGTATTTCGCTGAAAATGTCCCGTCACCTCCTGCCCGTAGTTTAGGAAGCCTAACCTTGAAGCCTACTATCTCAAGATGCCTCCAACGGACTTCCTCTGTTCTACTTCCCAGATGTCGCCAAAGGTCCACTCTCATATCTCCTGCGAACAGCATGCAGTCAGATGGACGGCCGTGATGTATATGGTGTTTTGAAGTGGGCTTCATTGATGTGACTTTTTAGTTATGGGACGCATCTCTCGAAATCTCACTAATGACGTGCGGGCCCCATAAGGAGGCCAGAGGCGGGTGTTTAGCACTCCGGTAAATCGAGGGTCTGTGCGCAGTTACCCTACCGTGGGTCTGTGCGCTTGTCTCAGATTTCCATATGCCTAACAGATCTCTTCTCCATTGCTTGATGATGTCTATAAAGCTCAGGAGGCACTTCGATATTTATATCGCATGTCTGAGTGTTTGCGGACTTCTTCTAACTACTATGCCCTTGAAGTACCACTCTGGTTTTAATACGCAAACGTCCAAAATCTTATAAGTGCAAGCACTGTTTGACTTTGAAACTTATGACACCCTTTCAGAGTTACGGAATAGTATTCCTCTATTGAGATGACTGCACTATTTGTTATACTAAAGAGCAGTCTTTAACTTAGTTATCTGTATAGACTATTATATTACTTTAGTCTTATTGACTATCATTCCTGTAGTTCCTTCAGTCATGAAGTGATCATTTTCATGCCAGGCTACCTAGTACCAATCACAAGTCTTAGCCTGACATGTCAACGTCTTTATTGGTTTTCGACTTATCTAGGTCTTCCTCTTTGAGTGTGCTTCCCCTTGGTCCACCAGCCTCAGGCTCCATAGAGAGGTCCTATTACCAGGCCCAACCAACCTATAGCTGATCTCAGAAGGGTATGGGTAGATTTGGTATGTCTTCAATAGCCTCCACTATTGGAACATCCTCTTAGAGTATTTGGCCAAAAATGTCCCAACACTTTCGGCCTACAGTTCATGAAGTCTACCGTTGAAGCCTACTATCTCACTATGCCTGCCATGGATTTCTTCCATTCCACTTTCCTGACGTCACCAAAGGTCCCCTCTCATATATCCTGCGAATAGCGTGCGGTCGGACAGACTGCGGCGACGTATGTGGTGTTATTAAGTGGCCTTTATTGATGTGACATTTTAGTTACTGGATGCAACTCTTGAAATCTTACTAATGATGGGCGGGCCTCATAAGGGGGCCAGAGGGGGGTGTTGGCCTTTGGTGAATTGAAAGTCTGTACGCAGTTGCCCTACTGTGAGGTCTGTGTACTTGTCTCAGATTTCCATATTCTTAACAAGGACCAATCTACCTACAGCTGATCTCAGAAGGGTATAGGTGGATTCCGTATGTCCTTAGTAGCTTCTGCCACTGCGGCATCCTCATGGAATAGTTCACTGAAAACATCCTGTCACTTTCAGCCCATAATTAGGAAGGCTAACTTTGAAGCCTATTATCTCAATGCACCTCACATAGATTTCTTCCGTTCTACTTCCCAGATGTCGCCAAAGGTCTACCCTCTCGTATATTCTATGAACAGCATGCAACCAGACTGACGGTGGCAATGTATATGGTGTTATAAAGTTGGCTTCATTGATGTGACCTTTTAGTTATGGTATGCAACTCTTCGAAATCTCGCTAATGATGTGCAGGACCCATAAGGGGGCCGGAGAGGAGTATTTGCTCTGGTAAATCAATGGTCTGTGTGCAGTTACCCTACCATGAGGTCTGTGCACTTTTTGTGTCAAATTTCCATATGCCTTACAGGTACAGCATGGGTTTACTGCTACTGGACTTGCTCTCCTGATTGATGGAAGTCGGTATTCAGAAATATCAGTTGAAGGGCTTGACTCTAACTTGCTGATTGCTGGATTGGAGGATTGGAAGGAGGAGGGGGGACTTTCTATGAATGATTATGAAGAAGTAAAGGAGGAGAACGAGCTTAATATCGCTTTTTATGAGCTTGATGGTGAGTATCTCATGGGAGAAGTGGAGTGAAATGAAAAATATATGTATATTTAATTATTGATATATCTTGGATTATGCGATATGTCATGCATTGATTCATCTATGGCTTGGCATGACTCACTTTAATTTAACTCTTTAGCACATTTCTCTTGTATTCAAGTACTTACGGTATAATACCTGCAAGGTATAAGCAAAAATAAACCAGTTCACACATTTTCAAAGGTGATATCTCACTAATCCAAATTTGGCAAACTAATAATAATATTTTGTAGGTGTGAATTGGTTATTTTTGTTATTAAAAATCAGTTTTGTGAATATTCTAATCTTAACAGGAGAAGAAACCTTAAAAACTGCCTGCAAAACTGCGGGAAACTTGAAGTATGATACCAAGACTTTGCTTAATTATCAAGCCGAACAATGGCCACATGTACAGTACAGGGGGTGGAAAAAAGTAATGAGACACTTGTACAATACAAATCTCCGTATATCAACATTCTTGACCACGAATAGTACTACATCATTCCACAACAACATTTAATAAATAAAATAAGTAAAGGAGATAAAATAAAATAGTCCTCAGTATTCCCTTGAAGTAAAATAAAAAGAAAACCTTATATCAAAAAGGAGTTTGATGCTCTTTTCTCCTGATAACCTCTCTGATTCTTTTTGGCATACTCCTGCAAAGATCTATAAACCTTCCATTTGGAATAGCTTCCCAAGCTTCCTCCACAGCTCTGATTAGCTCTTCCCTACTTGCAACTCTTCCATACCTTTCCCCCAAGTAAGTCTCCATATCTCCCCGGATATTCTCAATCAAGTTCAGATCTGGAGACTGTGGTGGCCAAGGCAATATATCTACCTTGTTTTTCTTTCTACAATTTGTAGAAAATCTGTAATTAAATTGGTAGTTAGATTATATTCTTAAGTAAGTAGTTCTATAATGAAAAGAGAAAAAGTAAAATAATTATAAGATATATCAAAGAAGATAAAACTTACTTTTGATACCCTGGTGTACTATCTTCAACAACCCTTGTCCAACCAAATCTATCACAACACTCATGCCAGAAAGGTATTAAAACTGGATCCAGTTGTCACAAATGTAGCTTAGAGAGGAAGAGGTTTTCACATGACGTATAGTTATGAGTCATAGGTATGTTATGTTTCATACATGACCTCATTAGAGGTCATTTGTTTTGCGCATATGACTACTTTGGTCATATGACTAGTTTATGATGTTTTGGTATGACTTACAGTTGTGAGTCATATGTGGCATGTGACTCAGGGAGTGAGTCACAAGGGTGTGAAGGGCAACTATATAAGGAGGCCATTAGGGCGGAGTAGATGGGCATCCTCCGTCTCCTCTACACACCCGGCGATTGAAATCAACCCTCAACGCTAGGTATTCACGAACCATCCACCCCCCCTCTCCTCCCATGATGGCTTCGGCCTAGGAGTGACGGCCATCTCCCTCCTCTCCTCACTGCCTTCTTCTGTCATTTCGACGCGTCGAGGCTTTCCTCCTTCTGGGTTCCGGTACTGCTTTTATGCTGCCCGTTCTCGCCCCCTTCCTCGCTTAGCGAGGCCCCTCCACACGGTCGGCGACCGCTCGCTTCCCATGCTTCAGACGGCTGGGAACACGGTTTGCGGTACGCGAGAACTCTCCAACAGGCCCCAGGGTCGATCTCACTTCTCCCCTCGGTCAGCTCAAGCGGTGGTATCCCATCCACTAAGTGACGCTATCTCTCGTAGAACAAGGGACTACATGAGAGACGCGGTAAAACGCTTGCCTTCTGATTTTGGGGACCGCCTAGTCGGACACGAACACGATTACCGAAAGTTGACACGGTCGCGTTCGGTTTCCTTCCTGACCTGACGGTTGGATCGGCTTGCACCCTACTGCTACACCCTCGCTCGGCTTGCACCCTACTGCTACACCACCTTACCTCGATGCCCCCCGGGCGTCTCCACTGGGCTTCCCCGGCCTGGATGGCACTGATTCTCGCAGCAATGCTGCGGGCCCCTTCTTTTTGTGGGGACACTGTTTGGTACTGGGGTTTCTTTTTGTTCTGATAGGCTTGGGTGGCTTTTTCTTTACAGTCTTTACCGTTCGTGTATACTACAAGTTGCGTGGCGGGGGAGTTTTTTCGACTGCGCGGGGTGTTGGAGTTGGCGGCTCTAGGCGAGACCCTTCCGCGTTCAAGTCCGGGGGCCTTCGGGCTGGGCACCTGGTTTCCGATGTTGATGG
>JACCEG010000314.1:54807-66635 GCA_014065205.1 Tuber brumale | reverse complement strand
GGACACGATGAACGACTCCGGCGAGGGTCCTTCAACTGGTGCACGACCCCTCCTACCCCCCATCGATTTTGAGATACCCCGCCCTAGGCGTGGTGATGCCCCCCCAACACGTCCCCCCATAAACGTTCAAAAACCCCAAGGAGGTGCACTGCCGAACCCCGCATGGCAAGCAACTCCCACTCCTATCCCACAGCCTGAGACGCCGGGAGGCGTGTAATGGCTGGTCGCATCTCCCCTGTGAGTTCCGTGCTGGCGACGGACTCCGCTAATTCCATATCCGTTCTACAACACAACTGCTTGGGAAGCTGGGATGTGTTTCTTTCCTTGTTTAATTCCTTTTCTCTTTTGGATCACCCCTCCACCCTTGTTGCACTTCAAGACCCCCCGCTGTACAGAGGCAAACCCCCTGCGTTCACAGGCTTTAAGCCTTTCCTTCCACCGTGCCCCGATGGTGGCAAGCCCAGAGTGGCATGCTACCTTATCCTCCCCTCCACACAGCACTACTCAGTTCTTCCTGTCTTCTCCGAAGCAAGGGACTGGATGGCGATGGATTTCTTTTCTTCCATTGGTTTTTTTGATTCCTTTACAACCAGGTTCCGCGTGGCAAACCTATATAGCACCTGGGATGGTTCTCCCTTCAAAAGAACCGTCCCTCCTGATATTGCGTTCCCCCCCACGTCCTCCCCCATGCTGGTCGTCGGAGATTTCAACATTCACCACCCTTCAGCCGACCCGGGTCGCCTCTTCTCAGTCCAAGACCTAGGCACATCCTCCCCGTTTTTCGAGAAAGCAGCGGCCTAAGGCTTCTGCCTATTGAATACACCCGGTACCCTCACCTACTTTCCCTTTGATTCGAACCTCCGCCCCTCTGTGATAGACCTGGCTTTCGCCAATGCACCCCTCTGTCCGAACTTCCGCTCTTGGAGCACACCTCTCCCCCCAACAGGCTCAGACCATGTCCCTATCCTTATCACACTGTCAGCACCTCTCACCCGCCCCCAGCCCCCCTCTCCGTCTTGGACAAAAACCGACTGGCCAGCCCTCGAGGAAGGCCTTAAGAGGCTCGAGTTTCGTCCCCCTCCCCCACTTCCCACGCCTCACACGCTGTCAATCTGGTTTGATACAGCCTTGGACAGGCTGAGGTCCCAAATCAAAAGCCATACACCCGTCAAAAGGCCGTCCCACAGGTCGAAACCCTGGTGGACCCCCAACCTCACGGCACAAAGGTCAGCCTTCCACTCCACCGTCAGGGCGGCCTGCAGGGACCCCCTCCCCTCGTCCAAAGAACTGTGCAGGAAAGCTCGCGTCCTATGCTTCAAAGCTAGCAAGAAAGCCAAGAATGACTATTGGAAGAACTTCCTGCAAACAGTGAACCCCCAGACCCTCTGGACGGCAAAGAGGTTTGCATTTGGCAAGCCAGCCAACAGATTCCCCCAGATCCCGGGGGCAGTGACCCCCACGGAAACAAATAAGGCCCTCCTCGAACACTTCTTCCCAGGGAAAAGTTCGTCCCCCACCCCCAGCATCCTACGCGAATTCAAGGACGTTCCGGAGCTATTGGCAGAAGAAATAGCAACAGCTCTTCGGATGTCCCCCTCGTCCTCGGCCCCCGGGCCAGACCAGATACCCTATTCTGTTTGGAAGAAAGTCCACCGGAGTAACCCCAAAGTCCTCACCTCTCTCCTGGGTCCGTTGGTTAAGGACGGACACCACACCCCCTCTCTCAAAAAGGCGAATGGCATAGTGCTAGACAAGCCTGGAAAAGCCTCCTATGACACCCCCGCGTCCTTTCGCATCATCGTCCTCCTTGAGACTGTCTCAAAGATCTTAGAGAGGGTGATGGCCAACAGACTTTCGGCCCTGGCTCGATTCCTGGGCCTTCTCTCCCCCAACCAGACTGGCTCCCTACTCGGTCTAAGCACCTTTGACGCCGCGGCCACCCTCTCTCACGAAGTACAGTTGTTTATGCGCCCCAAACTCAAGGTCTCGACCCTCTTCCTAGACATTAAAGGAGGCTTTGACAACGTCTCGGCCCTGCTACTCTGCGACAGACTCGCCACCAGGGCGGTCAACCCATACATGGTCTCGTGGATAAGGTCTTTCCTCCACGGCCGCACCTGCCGCCTGGTATTCCAAGGCGCCCCCCAAACCTTTTTCAAAGGTGTCGGTTGGCACCCCCCAAGGCTCCCCAATCTCCCCCCTTCTTTTTGTCATTTATGTCTCTACCCTCCACTTCTCGGTCCCCAGGGGCCTGATCCTCTCCTATGTGGATGACTTCATAGTCACGGTTGCCTCGGGCTCGTACCGTAGGAATGTCCAGAGACTGCAGGGCATCACCAAGATCATGCAGCGGAAGGCTAGCAGGATGGGTGTGTCCTTCTCGATCCCGAAAACTGAACTCATGCACTGGGAGACCCCGTCTCAAAAGGTCCCCCCACCCCCAATACCGGTCCTGCTGGAAGATCTCGTCTTTCGCCCCTCCAAACTGATACGCTGGCTCGGATACTGGTTCGAGCCCTCCTCCACCTCAGGTACCAGAGGTACCACATCCCACTTCGTTAGAAGACTAGGCCTGGCCCAAGGGGCCTTCGCCACCATCAAAAGACTCTCTAGACCCGGCAAGGGCCTTCTTCCCTTCCTCTGCCACCGCCTGGCAATATCGTTAATTTCCCCGATCCTTCTCTATGGGGCGGACCTCTTCTCCCCGAGTCTCACTCTCTTGGACCGCATGTCAGTTTTCTGGAGGTCTGTACAGAGATGGGTCACGAACTGCTTCTCCTCGACACCGCTTGGTGCCCTCGCCTGCGAGTTGGCCCTGCCCCCCATGCCCCTTCTGATCCGTCATCGCCAAAGACTTGCTGCCATAAGAATGGTATGCCTCCCGCCGGCAGCCAACCCAGCAACCGCGAGGCTCCACCCAACTTTCCCAACGTCGTCCCCCTTCAGGGCCCTTTGACAACCACCGACACCACACCCGAGGCCTAACGTCGGTCTATGCTCCCCTTTCGTGGAGGGCCGCCGTTCCCTCTCCGCCCATAAGGAAACACCTCCCAATAGATGCAATTGCCCATCGTACCCTCGCCCTCATCCCCGTATCTGGCCCTCTGCCGGTAGCGTCACCCGACCTCCTCCCGCCAGACTGCCTCCCGGTTGAAGAGGGAGCCCCCTCTTACATGTCGATCAAGCTACGTGCCAGGACAACGCTAGTTAAAGAATGGAACAATCAGTTCCCACCACCCCCAAGCTACAACTACCTGCCGTCTCTAAAGCCCCATCCCTTTATGGGGTTGGGAAGGTTCATGGCAGGCAGGATCCACCAAATGCGATTGGGGAAAAGCTACCTCGCCGCCCACCCGTCGTGGTTCACCGAGGATCCCTCTCCCCTCTGCGCCTTCTGCGAGGAGGACGAGGAGGACTTCAACCACGCAATCCTGACCTGCGAGTCCCGCAAAACGCCTCGTGAGCGCCACCTCCAAGGCCTCACCTCGTTGGACAAGGACAGCCCCATCTGGTCAAACCCCGCCACCCTTGTTTCCCTCGCTAGATACATAAATGTCACTGCGACGGGTTTCCCACCAGGCATGCCCCCGGCTGCACGGGACCCCCAACACCATGAGGGAGGAAGAGTCCCCGACTTGCCGATCCACGGTTTTGCCCCCCGGGTGTGAGACAACCGCTGCCCTTTAGGCTTTTCTAGTTTGCTGGAAATATGTTTTTCGTTATGATTGTGTTTTTGTTTGTATTATTTCCTTAGGGATTTTGTGTCGGCTATCGGACACGCATAGGAGGTTTTTATAGTTTGGTGCGATTATTTCCTTTGTGCTTTCGAGGTTTTTGAGATTAAGGTTTTGTTTATGCCATAGCTAGCGCTGCATGCAAGTTCTTGTACCATAAATCAATGAATACATGAAGATAAAATAAAAAAATAAAAATAAAAAAGGCGGAGTAGATGGGTGACTTCCGTCTACGCCTCGCTCCTCTGGAAAACCCCTCCCCCCTGTCCCCCCATATGGAAACACCTTCCATTGGACGCCATTGCCTACAGGACCATCCAATTCATCAACCCCTCAGGCCCAGTTCCAGTGGCCTCCCCTGGCCTCCTTCCTCCCGACCAGCTGCCAGTGGCGGTGGGAACTCCGTCTTACCAGTCAGTCAAGCTGCGGCTGCGAAACGCTCTCCTTCGGGACTGGGCTACCCAGTTTCCCCCCCCGCCCTACTACCCCTATGCCGCGTCCCTCAGTCCCTATCTTTTCATGGGCCTGGGGAGATTCATAGCGGGCAGGATCCATCAGATGCGCTCGGGCAAGAGCTACCTCACTGCCCACCTCTCCTAGTTCACTGACGACCCCTCCCCCCTCTACCTTTACTGTGAAGAGGATGAGGAGGACTTCGCTCATACTATCCTATACTGCGAGTCTCACAAGGAGCCTCGTGAGCGCCACCTCCGGGGGCTCACGGACCTTGGCAGAGACAGCCCCCTATGGACCAACAAGGACTCCCTGCACTCCCTCGCAAGGTCCCTGAATGTGACCGCTACAGGCTTCCCTCCTAGCATGCCGCCCGCGTGCTGGGACCCCCTGCTTGTTTCCGCTTCCGATGACGTGGCTCTCCCAATTTATGGTTTTGCGCCCTGAACAGGGGCCTCCGCCTCCCGTTTGTTTCCGCCCGACATATGCTTTTGGCTCCCGGTTGGCTTTATTTTTTGTTATGATTTTTGTACTTTGCTGCTTTAGTTCCTTGGGATTTCATGTCGGCTATCGGACACAATTAGGAGGATTTTATAGTTTGGTGCAAGTCTTTCTTTTGTGTTTGCGGGTTCTTGAGATTATGGTTTTTCTTTATGCCATAGCTAGCACTGCATACAAGTTCTTGTACCGTAAACAAAGAATATATGAAGATAAAAGAAAAACTAAAAAAAAAGGCGGAGTAGATAGGCTCTTCACGCTTCATTCTAAGTTATTTCCTTACTTATTACTTTATGCTTTTACCAATATAAAACCCTTACGCTCTTTACGAATACCTATACGCGAGACAATGATTCCAATAAAAGAGTTGAGTTGAAGAAAGAGTACAATAGGCGATAAGGATTAGAGACACGAGAGTCTCTTCCACCTTATCGTAGGCATAGGCCTAAGAACTATCGTCAAGAGAGAATAAGAGAAGTATCGTCTACCCATCGCTGAAAACTGACACCGGTTAGGGATTGTAACATTATGAAGGGTCACTTATAGTGATGCTTAGACGATATCAAGGTGGACTACACTTTCGAGGATCAGTCCCTGGAGCTACCCGAAGTAGCCGACCAGTTACAACAAATGGTTTCACAACTCGGATGAATACCAAGTCTGATAATACCAGAAAAACAATCAGCTAATGCGGAATCCAGCTCCGAAGAAGAAGAAGACAAAAGAATGGCGGCACCGGAACTAGTAGGGGGAGAAGGAATTGGCCCTGAGCTAGGCCCAGCTCTGGAACTCAGCCAAGAACAAATAGAACAAATACTCCGAATGATGGGACAATACCGACCCAAGGTCAAACAACCAGAGACATACGCAGGAAACAGACACCAGCTCTGGAACTGGATGGCTGAATTGACGATTTACTTTCACGCCACGGGGTGGCAAGAAGGACACGATGCGCAAAAGATTGCTTTTCATTTCAAGTGTCTTACGGGGAGACGCAAGCAAATCGCTCACGCCATACATGGAAGGCATCAAACCAACAGGATAGAGGAACTGGGAAGAGTTCAAGGAAGCACTCAAACAGTAGTTTGGAGAGGTGGACCCAAGGGGTATGGCTAAGATCCACATAATGAATATGGAGCAAGGGTCCCGCTCCATGACGGAATAATGGAATGAGTTCAGACTCCACCAAGCAGAAGCACTACAGGACGACGCAACAGCATCACAATACCTATATGCGAGCATGATGGAAACACTACAGAAGGAATTCAAACATTTCGACTCCGAGACCAATACAGTCGACGAATTGGCCACATGGGCTATCAAGAAGGAAATGCGACTGGCAATCCTGAAAAACCTAAAAAGGGAAAAGCATGGGAAGACAAAAGAGACTTTCACACCAAGGAACATAGATGGAACATTCAGACCGGCATCGCAGCCCTGCGAAGAGAGTTTCAAACCCACCATCAGCTACGAGGTGGAAATGAACAAGGCTCAGATACAACGTCCCCTCAATCTATCCAACAAAGAATACAAGAAGTGAAGGGATCAGAACCTCTGCCTAAGATGGGGAGGAAAAGTACATCAAATCCGAAAATGTCGAAACAGGCCTGACAATGGGCAGAAACCAATGACACTCGCTCAAGGCAATAACTGGACCAGACAACAAAAGAGAACCAACTGGAGGGAGATGACCACAGAGGAGGACCAACCAGAAAAAGAAGACAGTCCCCAGTAAGAGATAGTCTGGTGGACAGGAAGGGGAGGAAAATCATCAGAAGGGAGAAGATGGACATGAACGGAACGAAAAAGATCACTATGGCAAACTACTATACGGCATTACTGAAAGAAGAAGGAGATCATATTATGATTAAAACAACACTATATGAGATGAAAAAGAAAGGCACTATGATACACGCGATGCTGGACTCAGGGGCAATGGAGGATTTTATCGACAAGGAAATCTGCGACAAATACAACTACCCCCTGATACCGACACAAAAAAAGAGACAGGTTTATCTAGCAGATGGAAAACCCAGCACTATAGGACCTATAACCCATACAGTGCAAGTACCTATGGCCATAGGCAGCCATAGAGAAGAGGCAACCTTCCAGGTAGTGAACCTGAAGAACCATGAGCTTGTCCTAGGGATGCCATAGTTAAGACAATACAACCCCACGATCGACTGAGACAACAACAAGATTACATTCGCTAGCGAACGATGTACGACAGGATGTCTCAACAGTTTGCCAGTGGTGTATAGGACACCAGAAAGAGAGGCATAAGAAGCGAACCTGAAGGCACGATTCAACCAACTCAGAGAAGAAACAGATCGCAGAATCAGATTCAAGAAGTTGCACGAGAAGGCGCTGAGACCAACCAAGGGCTCCAGACAAGCGACAGGGCACAACCTATACGCCGACCAAGACAAGACGATCTAAGCACGGGATCAAGAAACGATATCAACTGGAATAGCGATAGGATTACCTCCCAGTACCTATAGACGAATAGCATCACGCAGCGGACTGGCAGTCAATAAACGACTCATTACCAATGTGGGGGTCATCAATGTCGATTAGACTGGATAAATCAAGGTGGTTCTAGCCAACCTAGGAGATATAAATTAAGAGATCCGACAAGGAGACCGGATCGCACAATTGATTATTGAGAAGATCAATACGGAAGAGGTGCATGAAGTGCGAGAACTTCGGGACACCAAAAGAGGAACAAAGGGCTTTGGTAGCATGGATAGCTCAAAGACTAAGAAAGAGGAATTGGCACAGATTCGAGAAATATCGGCCCACGCGTCAGGAAGATATTACAAGAGAGAAGACCTTACTGGGATCCTCAATTGGAATCCACGAGAAGAGAAGCTGGAATTAGCACATATCAATATCAGCACCGAACTAGCGATAAGACAAAAGCAACAATAACAAGAGAAGGAGTGGTATAATAATAATATCATACGAATACTACCAATTCACAAACTTATTCCAAGGGAAGGAGGCCGATTCAACCACCGCCAAGGAGACCAGGAGTGGACCACGAAATCCACATTGAAAAGGACGAGAAAATGAAAACAAAGAAGATTCCTTATCAACACCTTTACCCATTGGGGGAAAAAGAGTTAGAGGAATTACGAAGATATATTCAACAGAATATGAAGAGAGGATGGATATGACACTCATTCACATCAGCGGGATCACCTATCCTATTTGTTAAAAAAGAAGACAGAAAAATGAGACTATGCATGGATTACTGAGCCCTGAACTCGGTAACAAAGAAGGACCGATACCCATTACTCCTAATCGGCGAAGCACTGGACCAACTAAGAAAGACAAAATACTTCACCAAATGGGATATCAAGGACCCCTATCACAACATACAGATAAAGGAAAGAGACGAATGGAAGACAACCTTCGCAACAAGATACGGAATGTACAAATACTTGGTCATGCCATTTGGACCCACCAACGCACCAGCATCATTCCAACGATCGATCAACCAGGTACTCAGCAAATTCCTGAACATATATTGCATAGTCTACCTAGACGATATACTCATGTATTCGGAAAACCTGGAAAAACACCGGAAGGATGTCAGCAACATCATGGACGAAATTCAGAAGTCGGAGATGAAGATCAAACCATCTAAATGTGAATTCCACAAGACAGAAACGGAGTACCTGGGATTCAACGGAAACGGAAACGGAGTTCAAATGGACCCAGTCACAGCAGCGGCCATATGGGACTGGGCAAAACCAAACAATAAAACAGATATCCTATGCTTCATGGGATTCTGCAACTTCTATCGAAGGTTTATTGAAGGGTTCAGCCGAATGGCAAAACCCCTATATAACCTAACCAAGAAAGATGTTAAATGGGAATGGAGAGAAACAGAGCAAAAAACTTATGACGATATTCGGACCAAACTCACAACGGTACCAATACTAGTGAACTTCGACCCTCGGAGGGACACGACTATCGAAACCGAAGCATCAAAATATATCTGTTCTGACATCCCATCTCAGAAATGCGAAGACGGAAAATGGCGCCCAGTGTGCTATTGATCAAAAATAATGACACTGGCGGAATGAAACTACGATGTCACCAACAAAGAACTAATAGCAATAGTTCAAGCACTCCAGGAATGGAGACGATACATACAGAATAATGACTATGAGGTCAGAGTTCTAACCAATCACAAAAACCTGGTTCCCTTCGTGACAACAAAATAGCTCCATGACAGACAAATCTGATGGATGGAGAGTTTGAGCAAATACAACTTCAAGATCGAATATCGATCCGGAAAAGCAAGAGGAAAACCAGACACCTTAACAAGAATCGCAAGCAACAAACCACAAGACAAGGAAGATAAAAGATTCAAACTGAAGAACAGAATATTACTTCTAAAAGAATGTTTCGAAGCTATGGAATCGACAGAAATCTAGAACCAAGAGGATGAAGAACTTCGAAGAGTGATTGAGGAGGAAAAGGAGTCCCTAGAAATAAGGGAGAGCCTGGAAAGAGGGGACAAAGAAAGAAAAGGAGTGGCCTTAGGCCTATGCAAATGGAAAGACCACTACCTTAGGTACGATGGAAAGATATGGATACCAGAAGACAAGAAGATAAGAACAAACCTTATCCAGAAACACTGCGACAACAAACCGGCAGGACACGGAGGAACGGCTAAGACCACAAAGCTGATCACAAGGAAATATTACTGGTCAGGACTGAGAGAGTCAGTCAAACGATACGTCAAAAACTGCGATATATGCCAGAGAATGAAGGTGGTGTGACATGCACCATATGGGCTGTTAAAACCCAACAAAGCACCAGAAAAACTATAGGCATCCATATCTATGAATTTCATAACGGATTTACCTAAGGCCAATAGATATAACTCAATATTGGTCGTGGTGCATTGCCTGACCAAAATGAGCCATTTTATACCAGTATAAATGGATATGATGGCACGGCAGTTCGCAACAACATTTATCAAAGAAATGTTTTGATTACATGAACTGTCAAAAGACATCATCACCGATCAAGGATCCATATTCATGTCAGAAATATGGAAGGAGATAACAGAAGAACTTGGAATCAAAAAGAAACTTTCTATGGCCTTCCATCCACAGACAAATGGACAGACCGAATGGACAAACGGCATATTAGAACAATACCTACGAGCCTATATCAACTATCAGCAGGACAACTGGGACGAGTTACTGCCAATAGCAGAATTTGCATACAACAATGGAAAGCAAGAAACGATTAAGACGACACCCTTTTACGCAAACTACGGTCTCGACCCAGAATATCAGACCATAGGTCATATGACTAAAGGACTGATAATGGAAAAAAAAGATATGAGTCAATTACACTACACCCTGAGAGCAGAAATGACAACAGCACAATTACGACAAAAAGAAAACTACGATTCACACAGAAAACCCGATCCACACCTACAACAAGGAGACAAGGTATGGTTACTACCAAGAAATATATGAACAACATGACTATCCAAGAAATTGGATTACAAGAAAATGGGACCATTCGAGTTATTGGAAAGGATCGGGAAACAAGCATAGAAACTCGACCTTCCTCCGTCTATGAAGATACACAACACATTTCACATCTCGCTTTTGGAACTCTTTCAGAACAGCACGCTTCTCTCGCAGATGATTACACCTCCTCGGCCCATCAAGCTAGAAAGAGAACCCAAATACGAGCTCGACGAAAATATTCGATTCTTGCTTATACCACAGTGAACCTCAATATCGTACTAAGTGGACCGGTCACTCTCCCGAACACGATCAAGACTAGTACCCCGCTACCAACTTTGCAAACGTTCAAGATGTCCTCATGCTCTTCCACCAACGCTACTCACAGAAGCCATCAACCAAGCGTCGAGGATGCTCCAGACGACTTCAAACTCGTAGATAGCCCCATGAGTCCTCCACCCAATGCAGCCAAATGGGCTGCAGCAGAAGAAGAAGTCCGAATCAAGATAGAGGAAGAGCAGAGAACAATAGAGGCCGAGTGGGCCAAGGTGGTCAATGGCAATAAAAGAAACCATGCCATCTGTCACTGGACAGCATGCACGGACGATGGGTACCCAGTGCACCTAGACGGAAAACAACGAAGCAACTTCTTCCCGAGCAAGAAGTCAGCGACAAAGCTGTCGCCACCGACCACACCAATCCAAGCCTAATGGGCAACACAACTATAACCTCTACCCACCGGCCTCTCACACCACAGAATATCCTAGCAGAACTGCATATGTAGACATTGCTCCTACCATTGAAGACAGCAATGGGAAGCCAAGAAGGCAATCCAAGAGGTCCCGAGGACGGAACCTAGGAAGGGGGAAGATACAAAAACCTTTTTGTCCAAGGAAGAACTGCGCTTAACAGTGGAGAGATTGCAGCGATCAATCGATTGGCTAGAGGAGGAGACGAAACGACAACAAGAAATGATCGCACGGCTGGAAAGCGAGAAATGGAAATACCAGCAAATGGTCGAGGGAATGACAAGGGGAGTGGACATAGTCCGAGTGTCTTGCAATGAGAAAATAGAAAAAGCGGACGAAAGCCGCACAGAAGGAATGGCTCAAGCGAAGAGCCATTATTGATGAGGTGGGCGGATTCTGCAGGGAAGCGACAGATAGCTCCAAATGCTTCAAAAGGTTCACAAATCACCTCCATGATGAGAGATTCTAAGCTCGAAGGGACTCGAGCTTAGGAATGGAGGAGTGAATGTCACGAATGTGGCTTAGCGAGGAAGGTTTTCACATGACTCATAGTTATGAGTCATAGGTATATTATGTTTCGCACATGACCTCATTAGAGGTCATGGGTTTCACACATATGACCACTTTGGTCATATGATATGGTTATGATGATATGTTATATTTTGCATATGACCTCAATTGGAGGTCATGGGTTTTATGCATGTGACCACTTTAGTCATATGAGTAGTTTATGATGTTTTGGTATGACTCACAGTTGTGAGTCATATGTGGTGCATGACTCGGGGAGTGAGTCACAAGGGTGTGAAGGGCAACTATATAAGGAGGCCATTAGGGCCGAGTAGATAGGCCATCCTCCGTCTCCTCTACACACCCGGCGATTGAAATCAACCCTC
>JACCEG010000314.1:0-42821 GCA_014065205.1 Tuber brumale | reverse complement strand
TATTTCCCCTTCGATCCCAACCTCCACCCGTCGGTCATAGACCTTGCATTTGCCAACGCCTCTCTGTCCCCCAACTTCCAATCGTGGGAGACCCCATTGCCACTTACAGGCTCCGACCACGTCCCCATCCTCATTGTGCTTTCACAACCACTGGCCCATCCTCCCCCCCCTGCCCCTGCATGGAAGAAGACTGACTGGCCCTCCCTTGAGGATGCGCTCAAGGCCATGAGGTTCGACCCCCCTCCCCCTCTCCCCACACCCCATACCTTCTCGACCTGGTTCGACACTGCCCTGGGAAGACTTAGGACCGTCCTCAGACTAGACACCCCGGACAAGAGACCCTCCCCCCGATCCAAGCCATGGTGGACCCCTGACCTCACAACTCAAAAAGCTGCCTTCCACTCAATGGTTCGGTCGGTGCGGCGAGGTCCCCTCCCCCCATCTAAACAGCGGTACAGGGAAGCCCGCCTGCTATACTTCAAGGCTATTAAAAGAGCCAAAACTGATTATTGGAACAATTTCCTCAAGACCGCCACCCCCCAAACGCTCTGGACTGCAAAACGCTACGCCTTTGGAAGGCCCCCAGACAGGTTCCCACAGCTGCCCGGGGCTGAGAGCCCGGCAGACATAAACACAGCCCTTCTCTCCCACTTCTTCCTGGAGAAACAGTCCTCGGGCCCTCCCGCTATTATGCGCGAATTCAAAGATGTTCCCCCGCTATCGGCGGAGGAGGTAACACTCGCTCTCCGCAGCTCCTCCTCGTCCTCCGCTCCCGGCCCTGACTAAATCCCGTACTCTGTCTGGAAGAAGGTCCATGCGTTGAACCCAAGCATCCTTCCCTCCCTCCTAGGTCCCCTCATCCGGTATGGCCACCATCCCCCCTCCCTGAAGAAAGCAAATGGGATAGTCCTCGACAAGCCATGGAAACCCTCCTATGACACCCCGGCGTCATTCCGTATCATCGTCCTCCTCGAGACCATTTCCAAGATCCTTGAGAGGGTTATGGCCTCCCGCCTCTCTGCCCTGGCCCGTTTCCTTGGTCTACTGTCCCCCCACCAGACCGGTTCCCTCCCAGGTCTGAGTACCTTTGATGCAGCTGCTGCCCTCTCTCATGAGGTTCAACTTTTTATGCGCCCTAAGCTCAAGGTCTCGACACTCTTCCTCGACATTAAGGGCGGGTTCGACAATGTTTCGGCCCCAATTCTCTGCAACAGGCTTGCCACCAAGGCGGTCAACCCGTACATGGTCTCATGGATCAGGTCCTTCCTCCACGGCCGCTCCTGCCGCCTGGTCTTCCAGGGGGCCCCCCAAGTCTTTTCCCCGGTCTCAGTCGGCACCCCCCAAGGGTCTCCGATCTCCCCCCTCCTGTTCGTGATTTACGTATCCTCACTGCACTTCCCGGTCCCTCGTGGCCTAATCCTTTCCTACGTAGATGACTTCGCTGTCACGGTTGCCTCTGGTTCTTACCGCAGGAACGTCCAGAGGCTACAAGGCATCACCAAGGCACTCCAGGCGAAAGCTGGAAGGCTAAGAGTTGCCTTCTCAATCCCGAAGACAGAGCTCATGCACTGGGTGACCCCAGCGCAGAAGGTCCATCCCCCCGCGATCCCTGTCTTGATAGACGGGCTCCTTTTCCGCCCCTCCTGTAACCGGTACTGGTTACTGGTTTAGGATTTTCATGTATTAGGTGATACTGTTTGAGTTTTGAATTTGTTTCAGGAAACGAGGTGTGCCTCTAGCCTGAGAGTATAGGGTTTGATACTCTATATGTTTTATGTTTGGTTTCGAGTATCGGTTTGATACTCTATATGTTTTATGTTTGGTTTCAAGGCTACCGTTTTGGAGTCTATTATGTTATGAGAACAAGGCTCTCGGTAGCCTAGGAAGTGTATTTAAGAACTGCTATTCTTCTCGTTAGAAGGAGCAGACTTCGGCAGACAGAGTTTTCAATATACTTGGTTGAACAGTTACTTTCTTCAGTTCGCTTCAAGAATCTTTAGTTTAAGACCTACCAAACATCTCGGAGACTTCAGTAGTTGCGATACAGTAAGAAGTCTATTCAACAACCTTGGCTAAAGCCTCCGGACTTTGATTCGCTAGTTACCACCTTGGTACAGAACAAAGCCCGTTAACCCTACGATTACCGCATCTCCCGAGAGGCGGTTACATTTTTTTAACTTCAGCAAGTTATCAAGATAGAAGGCGTTTCAGGACCAAGCAAGGGCAAGGCCCCTGAGAAAGGTTCTCAACAGCGCACCAGGGATTCGAAAGGACGGTTCACAAAGACTCCAGCATTGGAGCAGGCAGCAAGCGAAGCAGCTGCAAGGCAGTTAGCCAGAGACGCTGCTGAACAATCAGCAGAAGGATCATCACAACAACCACTGGAACCGCCAACCACTACCCCCGGAGGGTACCCAGAATCCCCACGAAAGCCTACAGGTACACAAGTACCCCAAGCACCACCGAGTAACGATCCAGATAGCTCAGAAAGCGATAAAGGATCAGACGATATGGCTTCAGAAGCAGGACCCTCAGGGTCCGGAGCCCCAGCACCAGAAGTCCCAAGACCACCGACACCCAGGCCTAACCCAGCTGTTACAGCTAAACTCAGCATCAAAGTACCTTCACCCAGCAAGTTTACTGGTGAAGGAGATGACCTCAAACCAGAAGCGTTCGATAGATGGTATAATTCAGTACAGTTATATCTACGGATTAATGGACTACGGACTAGCGAGGCTGGAGGAGGAAATTACTGGATTCTCTATACTGAAGGACGAGCTCAAGAAGCAGCCTTCCAAGCAGCAGAATATTTCGGTGAAGACATGACCAGAGAAGACCTTGTTGGATTCCTACGAGAAAGATTCCAGTCTTCAAAACAGAAAGATGATACCTATCGCAAGTTCCATGAAATTTCGCAAGTGCATAATGGCAAGATACAGCGAATATCAACCATAGCAACCGACATGCTGATGTTCCGATCACGCCTACCTGCAAATACCATAAGCGACTATGCTTTCATCCAACAGTTCTTCAAGAGCATGCACCCTAGACTACGGCAAGAAGCGGAATTACAGCATGCTGAAACCGATACTGTTATGGAAGCTATACAAAATGCGGAAAGCATAGATGCTACTCTAAAAAGCACTGGTGCTTATGGGAAGGAAAGGTTCGAAAAACCAGCAAAAGAATTCAGTTCCAGACAAGAAGGACGAAAGGAAAATCGAAAAGCCAGCAACAAGCCCCACTCTAAGCCTAAGGAACGAAAAGAAAAGGGTCTTTGCTATACCTGCGGAGGTAAAGGACATCTAGCAAGAGACTGTCCTAGCAAAGATGACAAGGGCAAAGGCAAGGGCAAGGCTAAGGTGAAAAAAGAAGTTACCTCCAACAGAATGGAACAAGAACAACTAGCGGAAGAGGTGTTTATCAATGGTATGGAAATAGAGGAAGAAGAGGAAGACATTATCACGATGGCCGCTAGACCAACAAACATCAAACCTCATGATGCTCTCGAAGGAACGATGCACATCAATGGCAAAGAAGCTAGAGTCCTGTTTGATACCGGATCAATAGGAGCAAACCTAATTAGCGCTACCTTCGTAACAACACACGGAATTCCTTGTCAAGAATTGAAAACACCAATCAGAATACACCTAGCTATGAAAGGATCACGATCCGAAGGTCATAAAGAATGTTCAGTCAACATATCAGCAGGAAAGCTGAGCGCACCAGGAACTAGGATGTTAGTCGGAAACCTGGCAAAATACGATGCACTAATAGGAATGCCTTTCCTAGAACAACACCAAGCTCAAATTGAATGTGGCAAATTAGCTATCCTGTTTCCCAAACAGAATGTTCGAATTATTTGCACACCTACTAGTGGTATGATCCGAGCAGCAGTGATCAGCACGGAAGATGTCATGGGCAAACACCCGGAAGTATTTCCCGATGAAATACCGGAAGACTTGCCACCCCTAAGAAAGATCAATCATAAGATAGATCTGCAACCAGGGAAAGAGCAGCGCTCATTACCAACCTACTCGATACCGGAACGATGGGAAACCAAACATAAAACATATAGAGTATCAAACCCTATACTCTCAGGCTAGAGGCACACCTCGTTTCCTGAAACAAATTCAAAACTCAAACAGTATCACCTAATACATGAAAATCCTAAACCAGTAACCAGTACCGGTTACACCTCCAAATTAATTCGCTGGCTTGGGTATTGGTTCGAGCCCTCATCCACCTCCTGTAACAAAGGAACTACCTCCCACTTCACGAGAAGGCTCGGCTTGGCCCAAGGAGCATTCGTAACGATCAAACGGCTTTCCAGGCCCGGCAAAAGTCTCTCCCCCTCTCTCTGCCACCATCTGGTGTCCTCCCTTATCTCCCCCATCCTCCTCTACGGAGCCGACCTTTTCTCACCAAGCCTCACACTCTTGGACAGGATGTCTGTTTTTTGGAGGTCCGTCCAGAGATGGGTGACGAACTGCTTCTCGTCCACCCCAGTTGGCATTTTTGCGTGTGAGTTGGCCCTACCCCCCCTCCCGCTTCTGGTCCTCCACCGACAAAGGCTGGCGGCTGTTCGGCTTGTCTGCCTCCCCCCTGAGACCAACTTGGCGACGGCCAGGCTTCATTACTCCTTCCCTACCTCCTCCCCCTTCCGGGCCTCGGAAGACCACCGCTCACACACCAGGGGTCTGACATCTGTTTACGCCCCGCTCCTCTGGAAAACCCCTCCCCCCTGTCCCCCCATAAGGAAACACCTTCCGTTGGACGCGATTGCCCACAGGACCATCCAGTTTATCAACCCCTCAGGCCCAGTCCCAGTGGCCTCCCCTGGCCTCCTTCCTCCCGACCAGCTCCCTGTAGCGGCGGGCACCCCGTCTTACCAGTCGGTCAAGCTACGGCTGCTAAACGCTCTCCTTCGAGATTGGACTACTCAGTTTCCCCCCCCGCCCTACTACCCCTATGCCGCGTCCCTCAGACCCCACCCTTTCATGGGCCTGGGAAGATTCATAGCAGGCAGGTTCCACCAGATGCGCTCGGGCAAGAGCTACCTCGCTGCCCACCCCTCCTAGTTCACTGAGGACCCCTCCCCCCTCTGCTCCCACTGCGAGGAAGACGAGGAGGACTTTGCTCATGCCATCCTATACTGCAAGTTCCGCCAGAAACCTCGTAAGCGCCACCTCCGGGGGCTCACAAGCATTGACGGGGACAGCCCACTATGGACCAGCAAGGACTCACTCCACTCCCTGGTGAGGTACCTCAACGTAACCGCCACCGGCTTCCCCCCTGGCATGCTGCCTGCAGGCTGGGACCCCCCTCCAGATCCCACTCCCCGCAACGCAGGGCTCCCGATTCACGGCTTCAGGCCCTGAGATGTGATGCTCACCTCCCATTTTGTCCTGCCCAGCAATTACTGCTGTTTGATAGGCCGGTCGGGCTTATTTTTCGTTATGATTTTTGTACTTTACTGCTTTAGTTCCTTGGAATTTTGTGTCAGCTATCGGACACCACTAGGAGGATTTTATACTTTTGGTGTGAGTTTTTCTTTTGTGCTTGCGAGTTTGAGATTGAGGTTTTGTTTATACCATAGCTTGCGCTGCATGCAAGTTCTTGTACCGTAAACAATGAATATGTGATGAAAAAAAAAAAAAAAAGAAAAAAAAAGTCCAAGTAGATTGGCCATCGTTTATCTCCTCTATTTTCCTCGTGCTTCAAATCAACCCTCAATGCTTGGAGTTCACGAACCATCCACTTCCCCTCTCCTTCTACAATGGCTTTGGCCTAGGAGTGACGGCCATCTCCATCCTCCCCTCACTGCCCTCTTCTCCTTTTCCAGTCATCATGGCTTTTCTTCCTCAGGGTGCCGGTATGCCTTTCGCGCTGCCCATTCTCACCCCTTTCCTCGCTTAGCCAGGCCCCTCCACATGGTCGGCAACTGTTCGCTTCCCATGCTTCAGACGGCTAGGAACATAGTTTGCGGTACACGAGAACTCTTCAACAGGCCCACGGGTCGATCTGGCCCCTCCCCACAGTCAGCTTAAGTGGTGGTATGCTCTCCACTAAGTGAGGCTATCTCTCTGAGAACAAGGAACTACATGAGAGACGTTGTAAAACACTTGCCTTCTGCCACTAGGGACCGCCTAGGAGGACATGAACACGATTACCGTGAGTTGACACAGTCGCATTCAGTTTCCGTCCTGTTCCGTTGGTTGGATCAGCTTGTACCCTACTGCTACACCCTCCCTCGGCTAGCACCCTACTGCTCCACCCGCTCCTGCCGCAGCCCACAGGTGGCCCCCTTTCTCGGTTGCGTCCCATTCTGGGATAACTTCTATGATTTCTGCTACCAGCGCGTATACCTGACATGGTTGTTGTGGGTTCTACGGTGCTTGTTTTTCTTTTGTTTTGTTTCCGTGATGTTCTGGGTGGTTACCTTCCTATGTTTTCCCACTTGTTCTTAGTTAGACTTCTCCTATTCTCTGAGTTCGCTTGCGAGGTAGGGACAGGTTTTTCTTCTGGAGGAGATGTGCGGTTAGGCCCATACCAGAGGGTCCTGGGGATACGGTCGGGCCGGATGGGAGGAGGAATGTGGATTGTTTATGCCATAGCTAGTGCTGCATGCAAGTTCTTGTACCCTAAATAACAACGAATACATGATGATAAAAAAGAAAAGAAAAAAAGAAAAAAAAGGCCCTGTAGATAGGCTCTTCACGCTTCGTTCTAAGTTATTTCCTTACTTATTACCTTATGCTTTTACGAATATAAAACCCTTACACTTTTTACGAATACCTATATGCGAGATAAGGACTCTAATAAAAGAGTCGAGTTGAAGAAAGAGTACGATAGGAGATAAGGATCAGAGACACGAGAGTGTCTCCCACCTTATCGTAGGTATAGGCCTAAAAACTATCATCAAGAGAGAATAAGAGAAGTATCGTTTACCCGTCACTGAGAACTGACACCGGTTAGGGATCGTAACACCAGTATACACTTAGTATACTCACAAGATCCACTTTAACCTTTCCTGACACTACTACCAATTTTGACCTCAAATTTCCACAAAAGGCCCCTCATACTATAATGGTATCTCTTCCTGACTACCAGACCTCATTCAAACAATCCTGATCATACTCCTCAGAAGGCTCTCTTATCACTCATCCTCTCTGCCCAAATCCAGCTGTAGAGAAAGAAGTTTCATCTGTCTATATGATTCTAGACCACTCTCTCAATTTCCAAGCTCTTTTTCTCATACACCAACCAAATCTAATTGGTATATTTTTAGAGTGCAAACCCCATCTAAAATATATTTTAGCTTTGTAAAAACAAATTATTATTAGAAAACTTACTTCTTGCGAGGTTTTCTTTTATTTAAATTAATACTCTTAACTGCCTTCCTAATTGTCCTAGATGAGGCCTTTAATCCCTTAACTTCCTTAATATCTTCCCAGGATAGTCTTCTATTTCTTTTATTTTCTTTAATAAAAGACTTCAGATCATCCAGATCAGACTCTTGGAAGATTGTAGGTCTTCCTGTTCTCTGGTAGTTGGAAGGACTACCTGTTTCCTGGTAGTTGTGATAGATGTGAGCACAAGTACTATGATGTACTTTGAAGCCAGTTTTTTCCTCCAATTTAGCAGCTATCTTTCTAAAAGACCATTCTGCTATTTCTCGTAGGGCAATAATTCGGATCCGGTCATCTCTGGTAGTTTCTCACTCGAAGCGTTGCTTCTTTGTCAACGATCACCGTTGCTCAAGGTTTTCTGGATTGATCACTATTTTATTTTTTCTTATTATTATCTCAACTACCTATGTACATTTATTTAATTAAACTACTTACGCTCACTGCGGCGTGTTCCTTTTACCCACATATTGATTCTTGAGGAAGGTTTGGAGTACTGTGAGGGATAGGATTGATATCACAATAAGGGAGTTGGAAGCGGAGATGCAATCGTGGGAGATGCCGTTGCAATGGTGTCGCACTACTTCCTTCCACCCCCTTGTACTGTAGACTACAGGTTTATCACGATTCACGACCGGAAGCATAATAGAAATCTCAAAGCAGAAGTCACAGTATTGCAAAAACCAAGTTGTTTTCAATAACAGTTTTTATTTTACATGAGCTACATTTATACTGCTAGCAGTCCTTATGTACCGGTACTACCGGCCGAACAGCACAACGTAATAATTCACCTTTGTCCCCAACAAGTAAGGAAAGGAGAGAAAAAAGAAAAAAAAAGGGAGAGAAAGGAAAGGAAAGCCTTAGAGACATGTATCAACCAAGAGCACTGTGCAGTATGCTGCAGGTTCATCGCCCGCTCGTCCGTCGAAATGGCGATTCGTTCCTAATATTTATTATCCCTTGATTTTTTTCCTTTCCCTTCAATAACTGAACGAACCCCACCAAGCTTAACATGCGCTCGCGAGGGAGCTTGGAATTCGGCTCGACTAATTCCCGTCCCTACCTACTCGTATTAATACTTACCCGAGGATAAAACTTGAGGACGGGAGAAAAAAAAAAAAAATTTTGAAGAATGGAAGAAATGAATAATGGGAAAATGAAAAGCTAGTCAATTCTCTCTTGTTTTGTTTTTTGTTTTCCTAAATAGTAATCCCCCCTCAGCGCCGTAGTGCCATGATTCCAACAATCTATTGCAGCAGGGAATGATTCCTGGGAATGAATGCAACGTACCCACGGGGAATTACTGTACACTAGGTTGCTATCGTACCATCCTTACTGTAACCCCACAGGGCGTGAGGGGTCAAATGGAACAGGTAATTGATGCCTGGACTATATCATACAATTATGCCTCCCTCTTGCTGTTTGAGTTGCCATCATTTATGATATGGTTAGGTACCTGCCTAACTGACCGATCCCACGTACCATATTTCCCCTTTCCTTCCCCTCGCGGCTGGAAAACCCGAAGGTACTCGTAGTATGCGGGAGAGATTTTGGGGTAGTTGGGTTGGGGTATGTAGGGAAAGGGGTACGGCGGGCTGGTTAACCGGTGCTAAGGAGGATGGAGGTCATAATATTATCATAACCTTTTTCCCCTGTCATAAATTATGCGATGAACGAGCGCTCCTGGGATACTGCGCGAATGCCTGTGTGATGGGTCGGCGGGTCGGGTGCCGATTTGACCACGTCTGTCCAGGAAAAAACCCCCCCCCCCCCCAATTCACATAGAACTACAGCCGAGTGATAAGGAAAGAGAAAAACTTTTCCGAATAATATCAAGGTCAGGGAATACAAAAAACGTGCGAATATAAAGGAGGATAGAGTCTTAGCAATATTTCGCTTCGCCACTACTCCTTATCCTTCCCAAACCCCTTCCTTAACAGTCCCGTCGTGTACAATAGTCCCTCATTGAGGATTTTTACATCCCCAACATAACGAACCTTGGAAACTTCCTCCGAGATTACACGGGCAGCCTGATTGTCCTTGGTAGTGTTTTCCCACTCGTTGTTTGCGGTGAGTGTTATGTGCTGTAGAAGTGGATAGTCGGAGGCAGAGGGGGTGGAACAAGGAGCGAGGGAGACCCAGAACGAGCTTGAGGCAGGGTCAGAGGTTAGGTCTAGGGGGTTCCCGGGTAGTGGGATTGTGGTGTGGTGGGTCAAGCCTTGGTCTGGGGTGGTGGTAAAGAGGAGAAGGGCCGGAATTCTGTTTTGGGGGGAAGTTAGCATGTGCAACGGGTTGCCGATATAGCACGACACGGATGTCCGGACCATAGAGTGGCGGAGGTGACGCGGTATTGGGTATGATAGTGCAGGGTAGGGGAGGGGAGGACTAAATTCGCAAGTGGTACTAGAAAAACGAATAAAGTTTTCTGAAATTTGTGTGCGGTGCTGGCGCCCACCCGGTTCTGAGGGGAAGAAAAGAGTGGTATATCATACCTCTCAAACGCCACGACAACAACCCTCCTCTCGGGCACTTCCCAAATCCCCACAACGGCCGGCTTGACTACTTCCTCCTTGTCCTTATTCCCTCCGCCTAGTCCTTCCGCCCCATCCCTATCACCGCAGCCACTACCGCCACCTTCCTTCCCGCACACAACCCTCTTTCCAACAACTCCCTCCAACGCCCGAGCAACCTCAATCCTCTGCAAGCATTTCCCATCCACCCACCTCCACCTCCCCAGCCAGCCATCCCCCCCACCAGAAAGCATTTCCTGCGGCGCCCACCCCGGCACCAAAAGCCTTGACACGAATGCTGTGTGCCCTAGACAGAACCCCTCAATCACCCAACTCTGCGGGTACCTTGAGACCCGTATGTGTTCGTCCCTATCCGCCGTTATTATATACTTCCTCTTCTGCCCCTCCTGCGTGGTGGTGGTGACGGATAGCAGGTCCGTCAACATGGATACGTGCCCTAGGAGGAGTTTGTGCGCGAAGGGTAGGTCGTGGGTGATTTCTGTGCGGTGGCGTTTCGATTCTGAGTCTTTGGGTGTGGTTGCGGGGGGCACAGCAGGGGCGGGTTCTGGGGGGAGGAGGAGTGGGAGGGAGTATACGTCGCCGAATTTATCGGCAACGAGGATTGTGTTGTCGGAGTCTGTGAGTGCAAGAGCGCAGGGTCTTTTGGGCATTGTTCTGTTTACTTTCGTGAATTAGCTATTATGGAGCTTGGGAGGGGATAGTGGGGGGGGAGGTTAAGCATGCCTAGAATTCAATTCGCCCAACCCACCACCATCCAGAACCCTCACCGTCTTGTCCTCGTTCGTAACAGTGACGATGTACTTCCCAGCCTGGGCAGAAATGATTTTGCTACTGTTGTTGTTATCACTTCCTTCCCCTCCTTCCCGCTCTACTTCTTCCTCTCCCTCCCCCACCTCCCCAGTGTCTTTCATTTCCTCCCCCTCCTCTTCACCTCCTCCACTCCCACTCTTCCGCTTCTTCCCAGCAACGTCACCACCCTTCCCCTTATCTTTTCCCTTCTTCTTCACTTGTCGCACAGCTGCAGGCGCGGTCCATTTCGCTAACGACTCGCCGGTGCACGCGTTGAAAGAGTGGATGTGTGGGCCCGTGCATGTGTATAATGTGCTAGTTTCGGGGACATAGAGGAGTCGTTGGATTGGGTGCTGCATTTTTTATTTTATTTCAAGTAATTGATGAGGTAGGTGGTGGTAGAGTTGAGTTGAAGGTTGGGGATGATAATCCGGTCACTAGACAAAAGCCTTGGTGATGCTGAGTCATCGCTGGCACAGCATTGTTGTGGTTAGAGGAAGAGGACACTGGCCCTACCACGAAGTCGCGCACTCCAAAGAAACGCCAACAGTACCATTACACCATTCAGTGTTGGCAAAAAAGAATTCCACCTCATATGGCAAGTGAAAATAGGAGGTGATAAACTAGATAGCAAAAAGGATACCGCAGGTTCTGAGTAAACTCGACCCCGCCCTAGTGTTTCCAGTACCTACCGTGAGTCCACAGTATGATAATAATATGATATCATAATTATGGCTGAACATCTCGGTACCCTAAACCCACGGGCGGCACCCCTAAACCCTGAGGTGGTATCCACAAAGGCCAAAGTGGTGCAAATTATACCAGTAATATTTCGTATGATGAGAACACAACCAGCATGACAGGTCAGGGGCTGTTTGGCGTTACGGTTTTGAATGGTTACCAACCATGGGTGGCCGAAAACTGGCTTACATAATCTATTTTTAAGGGCCATGATGGTCAAGTTTACAAGCTTTTTGGGCAAACCATGGTTGATAACCGCGCAAAACCGTAACGCCAAACGGCCCCCTCAGTCTATATGATCCTCATAATATTATCATATAGATAGTTATACTCCTTCCTTTCATCTGTCAATTAAAACCACAAGTTAGTATAGAGCTTTCGTATGAAATCCAGATACTTTCACAAAAGTACACGAAACTGAGGTCATCCAGAGTTTAATTTCACTACCGAATTTTCCGGCTGGCATTTGGAACGCACAAAAAATTTAGGAATTGAATCGTGAATCCCCCTGGCCTCTTATCGCCCCCCCCCCCTATATCCTCCTCTGCAACCAAAGTATCATACGAAAAGCAGATCCTGAACGATGTGAACCTCAGGATGGATGATGGAGGTAAAGTTGTTCTATGATAGATCTATAATCGCGACAAACCCACACTCTCCAGCTATTATGGTTTTTTTTTTTTTTACCCAGACCAAAAAAATTTACGAAAAGTGAAAAAGCCCATGGGGTAGGACTAGCCCACTGGAGGCACTTGGTGGCTGCAAACACCACTTTTTAACCATTACCAAAAGCAACACTCACACTCGCACAACTGCAAAATCTCGGGGATACAGAGAGAGACAACGAGAACTAAATTATGTTTAACTACCGAATTTAGCCCACTATTGCTTCGGATACAAGCTATAATACGATCCGTTGAGGTGTGCAGTTAATGCAGTATAAATAAATATACTTCCATAAGTTACCTCCTGCGCCAAAAAGCAATCAGCTCTGGCCCCTTTCTTCGCAATTCTTCGCATCTCCCAGACTACCTTTCGGTACTTATACTTGGACAGTGCCCTTAATTAGATCGAGGTCAGGCCAAGTGACTGTGGTGCTCATTCCATCCCGTAAACCTCATCGCACAGGAGACACTATCAGGCGTGTGCACCTGCATAATAGCCAGCACTATCCCCACCCCCGCTCAAATACCTCTTCCAAGGCCTCCACAGTTTTCAGCAGAAAGGCCAGAAGGCGCGGGATGGGGCTCTCATGAACATACATACCGCTTGGAATTGAAGCCCGGGTTCGTCTTTTTCGTCCATCATGCTTGAGAAGTGGAATCATATGCTGTCCAGAAGTCAACGGGCACTGGTTCTCCGGTAAAGGTAGACGGGGGGATTGCACCTGGCTTGCAAGTTCGGGGAGTCACGAGTCGTCGAACAGGTATAGGGAGATTCGACACTGTCACACAACTCCAGGGGACACAATAGCGGAGGTGCGGTAGAAGTGTCCGTTTCTCCCCGGTAAAACGGACAAGCTCTAGGCGGAGAGCTTGTAAGTTTGGGTATCGTGACTAGAGGGGGTAGATTTTGATGGGATGGGGTAAATTTGGAGTGTATTAAGTATCACAATAAATCACTGGTAGTGTAAACTCCTCTTAGCTAGCGCTAGGGAGTGAACACCTTCGGGATCCCCATCTCGCTGGCTCAACACTCCTTTAGGAAAATAGTGCACCGCCAGACCTCACTCAATTATCGTCATTAGGATCACACTAGAAATGTACACTGTCTAAACTATCGTGCTCAAAATACAGTAACAAAAAACACCTCCAAGAGTAATTATTGAGCTATTTATATACCTTACGGTGTTTACTTAGTCCCCAGAAGCCCCGCACTCTCCCCCTCACTCTCCCCTTCGCTTTCCTCCTCTTCACTCTCTTCCTCTTCACTTTCCTCCTCCTCCTCATCATCATCCTCATCCTCATCCTCATCCTCATCACTTTCCTCCTCTTCCTCACTCGCCAAAAAGTCCTCCAAGCTCTCCGGTGCCCCATTCGCCTTTGCGGTTGGTGGTAGTGAGGAACTCCCAACACCGGGGCTTCCTGCACGCGGACTTCCAATCCGTGGACTGGCACTCCGGACTCCGGCCACCCTAGCAGCCGACATAGACATGGCACCTCCTCTGTGCATATCAATACCTGGGGTTGCCGAAGGAGGAGGTTCACGCAGGCTGGGGCTCGGCGCTCTACTTGGGGTGGTCCATTCTGGTAGCGCCTCGTAGCCGCGGATGTACTCGTCTTTGCCTACGACCATTGCTGCGGAGCCTAGCGTGAATGACTCTCTTCCTGAGGAAGGGCTTGGTGCTTGGGGGGTCGGCTTGGGTGCTAGGAGGAGGAGAGTTGCAAGCTGTGTGGATGAAGGGACGGAGAGTATAGATTTGTAGAGTCTTGCTCGGTCGCGGAGGTCGTAGGATAGGTCGTATCTGGCGAGGAGGATGATGTAGGAGAATAGGAGTGAGATGGGGTGTTTGCCCTCGTCGACTTGGCCTTCTTCTGTAGGAACAGCGGGTTGAGTGCAGTTTAGGTGGTGGGCATAGACTTTTGCCGCTAGGAGTACTATCTGTAGCTTTACTTGTTCAGACTCGGAGTGGAAGCCTTTTGCTAGTATTCGGAGTGTGTCGGCAGCGACGTTATTCCCATCATTGATCCCGGCGAATTCTCCTACCAGCCACACTATACTTGCCCTAGCGCTTGGATTATTTGCCGTATCTAGAGCCTTTGCCAGCCGAACCACCGTTTTTGCGTGGTTTTTAGGGTCTTGTTGAATGATATGCCGTATCACGGTTAACGACTCCGCTACTAGTGTTCCATCAGAGGACTCAACTTGGCGAAGCAGCAACCGTAGACATCTCGCCGCATTCTTTGTCTGACTCTGTGCACATCGGCCAATTGCCCTAACAGCTTCTTTTACCAACTCCTTATCGTAGCCTTTAGCAAAGTACTCCAGCTCAGAGAGTATTAGGTTCTTTGTATGGATATTTGTATGTGGAAATATGAGTGTAAGGACTTCGAGCTTTAAGCGCCAGATATGAGCTGGATCCGAGGCGTGTACAAGGAAATGTGTCGCGAATTGGGTAAATGGTTGGGGATGCTCTAGAGAGATGGAAACTATGTTTACGAGAGCCATGTGCTGCACATCAACCGCGCCCCTTAGAAGACTGACTAAGGGACCAGCAATGGTCGGCAAGCAACCTGGTGGCGCTAGGTGCCGGTATACCCTAGCCGCGGCCACGATAACCTGCACCTCGTCAGTTTACAGATATAAAAAAAGATATAAGATGACCATACCGCACTGTTCCTACTCTGTGTTAAAGGCACACAGGCCTTCAACAGCAGCTCCAAATCCGGATCCATCACGGTAACCACCTCAGCCACCTTCCCTCCAGTATCCCCCTCCACCTCCTCATCAGAATAGAAACCCCCGGTGCCTCCGGAATCCCCACCCTTGGCTTTCTGCTTCGTCCTCTTCGCAGGGAAATGCCTCCTCGAGTACTCGGTTAAAAGCCGTAGCACCGCTAATTGACCCCACTCATCCATATCAATCAACATCTTCACCAAAGACCTATAATGTGGATGCACCAATCCCCACTTGTGTGGACACACTTCCAAGTACGCCATCACCGCCGCACCAACAACGTAGAAGCTCCGATCCCCCAACAGCGTACTCAGGGACTCCGTCAATTGCGGTAAAGTAGTAGGATCTAACCTATAGCATTTCGGAATCGCCAACGCTGCGGACTTGCGTACGTAGGCTGACATATCCCCCACGCAGCGCTTTATGCCTAACGCTACGATCTGGGAAATCACGGGGACACGGATTCCGGACATGACGCGCATGGCCATAGCTCTCACTAGCTGATTCTGATCGTTGAGAGCTTTTTGGATAGTGTTTATTGATAACAGGGCTAAATCTGGCTCGGACTCCGCGTATCGGAGCAGGTAGATGTATACTAGTTTCTTAATTTCTAGAATCGGAGAGGCGACGTTCTTGACTACGTCCGCGAAGAATTCGGAGCAGTCTATCCCTCTGGACATCATCTGTCAATGAACCACGTTAACAAAGAAAAAATCTCATCAGTTACTAAACAATTTCAGAAGCCCTACACCTATAACCCTCCGTAACCCATCCAGAACTTCTTTGTCCATTCTGCTATTCAGAAGCTTCTTCGTCTCTGCCGATGTTCCCTGTCCCCCATCTTTACGGATGGTCCGGCCGGAGGCGGATGCTGCTTGTGCTGCCTCGAGGGTTAAGTCCCGCGCTGTTTCGAGAATTGAGGAAATTCGGGAGAGCGACTCCATTTTTTGGTGGTAGAATTGGAGGGTGGTCGGAGGTGTGGGTGATGCGGGGTGGATCTGGTGTCACGATATGAGGCTTGAGTTGGCTGGTTTCAAGGATGAGGCTGAAGGTTAAGAATTGGTTGAGGCTTACGTCATCGTTTGTTGGATAGAATGCAACCTAGGTTAAGTTACAGTAAGGTTTGCGATGAGAGTTATGGTATTGTAGGGGTGAGCTGTGGCTTCTGTCTTGTCACCTGCTATTCACTGCAGGCTTTCAAGGAAGCACTACCGACATGTGCAGAGCACCTTCCTGTGTGTATTGCCCTGCTGATTGCCCCAATATTATGATCGATCCCACACGAGTGATATATTATGAAGAACTGATTCCCTCGAAGTTCCACTAGCCCCATTACCAAACAATAACGGATCATACCAAACAAAAAACGATTCCCGTCTATAATATACACCCAAAATCCCAAATTATTTATAATGGACATGCAGGTCCAATAACCCCCCCCCCAAAAAAAAACCCCCCACCACAACAACCAAGTTCCACAACACATCCAAGACCCCCTCTTACTTACTCATCCCTCTTCCTCACCTTCGGCAACAAAAACCAGATTCCCTCCATAGCAACAAACATCCCAATACTAACCGGATGCAAAACCCAAGCCCCGAATTTACTCGCCAGCATACCGGTCGTAAATGGCGCAATTGCACCGCCCGAGCTCCCAAAGGCAGAAATAAAAGTCAACGACGAAACATGCAGCCTCCTGTCAATAAGCTTCGTAGTAATGGTCATGATGCACGGGTATAGCGGGCCAAGTAGCAGGCCGACGAGAGCGACGGAGACAGCGTTGGAGATAATGTTAGGGACCGTCCAGACGAGGATTTGGAATATAATTGAGCCTGCGGTCAAGATGAAGACGGATAGGCGCTCGCCGATGCGCGTGCAGAGATGGCTGAGGGCGAGCCGACCGACGGTTATACCCGCCCAGAAACCGGAGGCGACGTACCCGACTTCGGCAGGGTCCCCGGCGCGGGTAGTGATTAGGAAGGAGACGGTCCAGCCGCCAATGGCAACTTCTGCACCCTGCTTAAATCTTCTAGTGGCCGTGATAAGGGAAGAGCGAGTGGGGGGGGGGTGTACCTGATAAGCAAATATGAAAATCGCAGTCATAAGAGTGCATTTGTTTTTGATACTCTTCCTAAGGATATCCTTCGTAGATAATACATCCGTGTTACCCCCAGGGAGCCGGACAGGCGTGCTATCCTTCTCGCTGTTCCAAAAGGCGTACGTCGCCAGGCAAGAATTGAATATGGCAATTCCCAGGAGCAACAGGTAAAACCTCGACCAGAGGATCCCACGGGAAGCCATCGCTGTAGCAATAAGCGGGGAGATTGTTCCACCAAGCCCATATGCACCTATCCACCCCCACACAACACATCAGCATAGCTCACCAAACACCACACCTCACTCGCCCAAGAACCCGCAGCCTACCATGCACATAACCAAAAGCAGTGGTACTCCCCGCCAAACTCGACGCAAAGACATTACACTGCGCCAAAATCTACCTCTCCCCTGTATCAGCACAACCCTCACTCACTGCATAAACACCAGCCAGCTCAGCTCACTCACCAAACTCATCCCCCCACCCATCAAGAAAAAACTCATCACAACAGCTCCAAACGGCGGCGTGACAGAAACAACCACATACGCCAACGCCATCATCAGAACCCCCACCAAAATCGTCCTCGCCCGTCCAATCCTAGCATAAATTACCTGCGATATTGTAGCAGAAAATATGAACCCTGCAGCATTCGACAAGAAAATCAACGAAACGATAGCATATCCGATGCCATAGTGCTTCTCCATATACGGTATCAGAGCTCCGGGCGCAGCATCATTAATTCCATTACAGAAATTCAAGCAGCAGGCAGCGATAAGCCGGAGGAGGTTTATTGGGGGGCAGCGGAGTGTCTGGACCATTCCTATGCCTTCTCCTTCCTCTGGGGAAGAGGCAGCGGAGGGGAAGGGAGTCGCAGGCCGCGAGAGAGGGCGAGCTAGGGGTGTGGACTCCGCGGGCGTCGGCGGGCCCGAACGTCGGAGCTCGTCTGGGTCGGTCTCGGCGTAACCGGGAGTTGCGCCGCGGTAGAGAGGTTGGGTGTGGTATGCTGGGGGCATGGACTCGAGTTTTATCCCCATTGAAGGGCTGTGGGTGGTGAAGAAGCTCATTATTTGAGCCACTGAGGTGGAGGTATTCAGAGGGTTACTTCCCTGGCCCTTGGAGATGCAAGTAGAGGGGGAGGGGAGGGATTTATACCAGCAACTCTATTTTTCACTCAGGATCAAAATATGATACTCTTTTACGGACCCGGAGCTCAGAACTCCGTTCCAGGTTCTCTACTAGTATATATACTGTTCCCACCACACCGTTCCGTTCCATATTCAGGAAGATATAGATTATGCGGACTGATGATCCTCTCAATTCTTTGATTTGTAAGTTAGTTGTATTGCTACCGTTGATTCTTTCTTTCTTTTCTTTCCTCTTAGGGTACTGGGACTCGAATAAGAACCCCTAGACAATTCTTTAGGGACCAATTTTGGACCACCTATCGATAATTTGGAATAATAAGCGATCAATACGTGACGGAGGTGCCCCAGGTCGGAACATAGTACCGTAAATGGCATCCGAAGAGCGCCGTAGACTAGTGGGAAGGGGGAGGTGAAGAAAAAGGAGGCACACTTGCGCTAGGCTCAGGTCGTCCTCAAATAAGGCTGTTGTTACCCCATCAGAGGCCCCGCGGTTAAGTTGCCATAAGCGTAGGGAGAAACAGACGGACCGGCCCGACGAGGCCAAACCCCGCCGGGCAAAGAGGGTGGAGATGAGGTTGGTGCCGCATGAGTCAATGCAAACTTTGCAAAAAAAAAAAAACCGTAGCAGTTGTATACATTGGCTCAATCCTATAAAACACTTTTTCAAAGGCAATTGTGGGTATGTACCCCCCGGGAACAACAAGCTATCTCTTAAGACTTCCGATTGGTCATAGTCTACCCCAAACAAAGGAAAGTTGGGAAGTGATTTATACCAGCTGGCCCCAGAGATCGGTAATTCCTTATAAAGACTAATACCGGCAGACCAACCTGAGCCCGGCTGACAAGTCCGGGCCCAGCACCATATATTCCTGCACTCAGTTTACTCGTGGCGAGAATAAGTTGGTGAGACCGTTTGATGCAACCAGATAGCCACACCAACGCGAAAATCTCAAACTCTCAACTCCATCCACTCCAAACAGTATCTGAGTTTGCAGCCAAAACGGAAGGTACTACTACCAGACCCCACACCCCCAAGCAAAATGGGGGGCATGAAAACACAAATCTTTGTACTGCATTGTGGTTGTGGTTGTGGTTGTGGTTATCACGATGGTTGGACATTGCTAGGTAGGCAAAGTGGTTGAATCCCCGGTCTCAAACACTTTATCATAAATCCTGCTGCGAGCATCAACTTATAATACTTACCAAAGAAACTTAATCCCGAGCGATAATACACATGTCATAATTATAATAGAAAAATACAGACACAATGAGAACTAAACACGTTACCAGTACAAAGCTATCACTCAAGCCTCGGCTCGGAAAACAACAAAGCCCAAGATCGCGAGGATCTGGCCAGAAGAAGCATCCTACAGTATTCCGCATATAAAGGGAGAAAAAAAATGTAAGTACAGGAATATATTATATACTCGAATACCCTCAACGCTATCTCACCCCTCCAGAACTAATAACTGCCCCTGTCATACAGATTTCCCATTATTATTTTTTTTCTTTTGGCCTGAACTGTGATCGTACACCTATATCCCCTCCCTCCCTTCCTTCCTTCGATATAAATTAGCTTAGGCTGTAGACTATATAATACAAATTACGGGTGAGCGTCACAATGTTCGGCCAATGCTACGGCGCGTTAAAACCCAGCCACACCCGCCAATCTAAAATCAAAGCTCCGAGTGAGAATCTATGCCACTGAGGCCCCCAAAGGCACTCAACTGTAATGTACTCTTCATGCATCTCATACGGAAAACTCCCTCATCGTGGTATCATAATGATATCGATATAATAGAGGTGCTTTTTTCTCCCCGAGATCGAAAAAGAGATGTCAAGCTTGCTTCGTACAGTACAGTATGACCTACAAAAAACACTTCACTAAGGTTCTTTTTTTCCCCTGTTTTTTTTTTTCGCTTGGATAAAGAGATCTTAAAAACCGAGACTGAATGTGTCTATTTTTCCTTCTAATTTAAGGCAGTGCGGTAATCGTTGCTGATATGTGATACCTGGAGAGGTTGACGTGATAGACAGTGTATGATACAGTACAGTGGGCAGCCCTATCGCTACAGCTACCTACTACGAGAGGTTCTGCTATGACAAGCTAGTCAATGATACCGATATCATACCGGTAAGAAAATGACAACCCCGTCAACCCTCCTGCACCCAACCACCCACCCTACAACCATACTCATACTTGTACACCCACCCCCCGACCACCAAACCAAAATGCCTCCTCGCCGCCACCGCCGCCCCCCGCCTACCCTGCTAGCCACTCTCGATACCCTAACCACAACCCCACCCCCAGCCCCGCTCCCAGCAACACAGTTCATAGCGCGCGTCCTCGAAAACACCGGCAAGCACCTCTACCGCGTGGAGTCCCCGAACGGGCAGGAGCTCCTCGTAGAGCTGCCAAAGGCGTACCGTAGCGTGGTGTGGGTTCGTAGGAACCGGTTCGTCTTGGTTGATACAGAAGGGTTTGATTGCGGGGAAGGTGGGGGGAAGGTTGGGGGGGAGATTAAGGTTGTGGTTAGGGGGGAGAAGGGGTGGATGGGGATGGGTTATTGGTATGATATGACAGGCTTTTCTTCTTCTTCTGGGGTTTGATGGGGTGGGGTGGGGGCTAATGTGGGGTGGGGGATGATGAGTGGATAGGCCGAAGCATTTTACTACTGGGTACGAAGGCGAAGACGAGATGTCTGAGGGGCAGGAAGAATCGGTTGTTGGGAAGATGCCGCCAGGCTCAGATGATGATGAGGAGGAGGGGTCAAAGTGATACCTACATGCTGATTCCGTTTCTTTCCTCTCTTCTTGTCGGTTTTCAAAAGTTTGTGTTTAATTGATCATCCTCATGTACTAGTACAGTCTGTCTAATAAGTTTCAGTACAGTTCGTAGCAACAACAAATATGCAATATATTTTTATTGGCATATGATACACGCCAAATAGAGCCTAAATTTGAATTCCCTTATCCGATAATCTTGAGATTGCCTGATAAAGTTGTAATAGGATGGATCATGGCTGGGTAGTAAGGATAAAAAATGAAATCCAATATTACAAAAGAACTCAAATTTTCATCAAATATCCACTTTTATACTCTTAGTAGTTTTAGTAAACCGAGTCTTTTACAGGCCGTCCTGGACACGTCTCTATCTACGATAATAACCTCTATCCTTAGCTTTTTTCTCAATATTGCTTAGATTCAGCTATGATACTATGATACTACTACATAACAGTCCTTCAAAAAAAATAAAAAAAATAAAAAAAACTAAATTTTAAGGTCAAATGAATAAGAGCAACAGAAGATAGTGGTAAACTCTCAGATACAAGTGTAATCAATGTCCACGGAAAAGAAGATATACCACTGGAGCAAGGTCCCCTTATATTATCATAGGACTTTTTCGGTTTTCACCAAATAGTACCGTTATAATTATAATGCTATAATAACATTATCAAATGTTTTTAACAAAAATGCACCTAATAATATAATATATAATATTATATATCATAATAGGACACAATCTGCTGCTCTCTTGCTCAAAACCCCCCAAAATGATAAAGTTAATGCAGTTTAAAAATTAATGATCATTTAAATAATTTATTTCAGAACACTATGATAGTATCATACTAAAACATTATGACCTAGATCTGCTTTTTATTGCAATCCTCCAAGTGCAAACCATCATTTAAGTCAAGTCTACTCTTAAAAAGGACCATGTCCTAATAGCTTGGAATCCTAGTTATTCATCTGTCCAATAGAAGAATGCCAAATCCAAAATATTGACTGTAGCAGCCTAGAAAGACCTCAGTTTCCTGAAAAACGTTTAAGACTATCAGAAGGCACTCTACTCGCGCGTCTTTGCCAAGAAGGCCCCCGCCAGCCGATATTTCGCTGGAGCACTCACCAAATATCCAGGCTCAGAAACAATCGTAAGCATCGGACCAAATCCGTTACACCGGTCGAGTGGGCCAATTTTCGCATATCGACACCCATGTATAAACTCTTAAACTCAAAAAGGTATTATAATACATTCAGATAGACTTCTTTTGACTTTTCTCCTCCTCATACTTCCTTTCCCCCCGGGGCTTCCCCACAAACAATTCTTCCTCATCCCTATTTCTACTCCCCCACCAAACCCCTAACACCATCGCTGCGAGGATGCCTACCACCGTGCTCGAACTAGAGTTCGTACTAGGGTATACGTTCCACGCCCACTCCTGCGCAGCCCAGAGCCCCGTAACCCACCCAGGCCCAAACCCACTGCGCCAGAGAAGGTAGGGGGTACCCCAGGCAAGCCATGAGTAAAACTGGTAATGCAGGCTGCGAGCGCAGAGCATGCCGATTGCGTTCGCACCAAGAACGGCGGTGAGGACAAACCTGGGGGTTACGCGCTGGCCCATTTGGTATTCCGAGAGACCTTCTTGGGGGATCGCCAGGAGGTTCAGGAAACTGGGGAAGGAGCGGTCCGAGGGTCTAGCTGTGTTAGCCGTGGTTTCGCCGGAGCGAGGGGAAGGTGGGCAAACTTCGACCATCGAGTGACTAGAAAGAATAGCAAAATGCAGGCGTGTGATCCCAAGAGCCCTAAGGAGAACCCCTTTGAGAGGAATACCTCCTCGCCAACAAATCTCCAGTTTACAGTCCACTGGAAAAAGAACTGTCGGGTGAATTCAAATGCCCGACTAAGATAACTCTTTGGGAACTCTGTAAGGAACGGCGTAGCAAGTAGGAGCTTCCAAGCGATCAGCATCATTTCCCCTTAAAACCCCCGGATGGGAAGACAAACACACCTGAAGCTGAAGCATTATCCCCGCCTGCCGGAGAGCCTTGTCCCTTCCAAGGGCTAACAAATACAACCCCCCTACAGCTGGCAATGCCAGCAGCGTATTCATCTTAACCCCCACACTTAAAGAATATGCCAAACTACCCAACGTCCACATCTTTTTCTGCCATGCGAACACCGCCAAAAACAGAAACAATATCGAAAACGGATCGTTGAACAGCCGGAGCATGTAAATACTATGCAACCGCTTGGAAAGTATCAAGAACGGCAGTAAATAGGGAGGAGCCTGCCAACTACGCCGTTAACCCACCAACACCAACACACCCTCAAGACCATAACCATGGAAGGGAGAAGGCACATTACCCTAGCCTCCCGATAACACAACCCCACAACCCCCACCGTCACCAAATAGACCCCCATAAACACCCACTGCGCCAAACCCACATCCACCCCACCCCGCGTGATTCCGTACAGGTAATTATATATGTAAACGTGTCCAGCAGGGTATACTAATGGCCCTGTCCCGCCCTTGATCATGGCGTAATTCCGTTCCCCGGCACGGTATTGCGAGACCTGCTCCATATAGGCTTTCCAGTCGATTTCGGTATCTACCCCCCCCCCCCCAATTTGTTAGCTTGCCCACTCCACCCTTCCAGAGCAGAGGCCACAAATGTAGCTATAGCTGATGCTTACAGGGGACTTTTAAAATAATAATTATGCAGAAAACGGCGTCTATTAGCAGCAAAGGCGGAAGCAGCCATAGTGGAAAGCTGGATTTGGAGTTGAAGGTTGAGTGGATTGTGGTGCGGAGTAGGTCCATCTTTTGTGTTTTTGTGGTGGTGGCAATGGACCGGTTTGTGCGAGTAAAAGTTACCGGAAGGTGGTAACACTGTATAAGCTGTGGTTTGTTTAGGATGGATGATGGGTGGATGGTAAAGGCAGGTACGGTACCCGGGTGTCGGGTTAAGGGACTGGGGGTTGTTGGCTTGGCTGGGTAGAGGATGACTGATGCGCGATAACGTTTCCCCGAAGATGGGTCTTGAGCAGTCACACGGCACCGGCGCTGCATAGGACTGCAGGCCAAGGGAAGAAGCTCAGGATGTTCGGACATAAACACTAAACTGAAAAACTGAAAAATACCATAAACGACAGAGCCGGCCCCTAAACAAAACGATACATTCAATCCAAAATCCTAGAACACAAATTCCATAAAACACAAAACTCCCCGAACCCCAAAAGAAACCTCCCTCTTCCCAATTATCACAGACAAGGTCATCAAGTTTTCAGCCCCTCCATCACTTCTACAACCCCCTCAACCTCCTTCTCCCTAACAGTCTTAATCCTGTCGGGCAGCCACCTAATCTTCTCCTTGACTGCCTCCAACTCACCCTTCCCCACCCCTTCCACAGCCCCATCCACCGCGCCCTCCAAAACCTGCACATAGTCATCGTAAGCCCCCACCAGCCCAGCCCACCCTCCCATACCCTCCCTTGCCTTTGCCCGCCTATAGAGCGCTTTCCCCCACCCAGGACGGAGGTTTAGAGCTCTACTAGCCGCCTTAACGGCCTCATCGTAGCTCCTCAATTTTATCTGCGTAGCGGCAATATTGTGGTATATGGTTGCCCGCTCGAGCCTTAGCGTCTGTGGGCAGCGGGAGAGCGCGAGTAGGTATGCGTCCAGCGCCGCGAGGTAGTATGATGTGTTAAAGAGACGGTTCCCGCTGAGGCGGTAGGAGGCGGATTCGAAGAGGAGGCGCTGGTTGCAGAATTGTTAGCGAGATGTCAGTGGATGGAATGGAGGCAGAAGCATACCTGTTCCTCCTCCTTCGATAGCACCTTCTCTTTACCCCCCTTCTTATTCTTCCCCCCCTTCTCCATGCTAGCTGCACTCGACTCGCGTGGTGGTGGAGTAGATACCAAGGATGGCGCCATCGTCGTCGTCTTTGCGGGTCCACTATTATCGGGCTTCTCATGAACCTCGTTGGCGAACAGCAGTATGTCCCTGTTCTCTTCATTGTGTTTCGCCATGTAGAATTTTTGATCGACAATGTGCTTATCCTCAAACTTGGTTTTGAAGAAAGGGAGTGGAAGAGACATTCTTAGACCACTGGTATGTTAAGTTGGGCACCGCGTGTTAGACTAAATCAAGTCCGTCTGTCTGTCCGTCCCGAGAAGGGGGGGGGCTTTAAAAAATACCGGTAGTATGACAGTAGTTCAAGTTGCTAGTGAGTCCGGCCGAAGGTGGGCTATGTCCAACACGAGTCGTTTAATAAACCTTCTCGAGAAATGGCAGTACTTATATGGCACTGGCACGGAAGCGCTGATGCTGGCTGGTTGGATGCCACAGCACTCGCCAGTGCAGCCCAGGCTAAGGAAGGCGATGGACCAGGTTCATTTTTTTATTACAAAAGCACTGTGTAATACCTGGTAGAGTACGGTAAACCATGAATACGTCCCGGTCACCGTTCCTCCTCCTGACAAGGCACAACCCTGAGTACATTAATGATTGATGATTGATAGTAAAGGCACGGCACCGTCGGCCCAAGTGGTGATTTCCGTGATGGTAAAAATAGCAAACGTTTTCACAAAAAGGCACCTCCGGCCGCCGGTGTAGTCTCCTCTTCCACGAATACCGGTGTCACCCTCATCATCATCAAGCCTCGAATTACTCCCGACCCCCCCCAGGTCGGGTCAGAAGCCATGACATAAAGTCAAATACGATACTTCTACAGAACACGGCAGTGCGCAAGGGCAGATTCACCAGGTAAGCAAACCCAGGTTTTCCACATTATCAACCCGACGACGATCCATAAGCAATCCGGCCCATGCTCACTTCTCACGTAAGAACATTATTCCCCCCGAGATTTGATGATTGATTTCTCCGAGGTGGGGAAGAGTGGGCCTTGGCCTCTGTTTCACAATGCCTGCAATAACTTGTACTCGAGTACCGGTACTATAACTTGATGGCATGTGTGTGTGGGGTGTGGTCACGCTTTGTCACTCTCCTGCGCTGTGCTGTGGGTTCTTTGGCGATTGACATCACAAAGGAGTCGCTAATGCAGTGACCCCGCGTCTCGGCTATTCGAGCCATCGAACTTGCATGCGAAGCAAGGGGATGAGGAGCCCGGTCGGAGTAAGCAGAGGAACCGGTACTCGGGCATTTATGATATTTCGGCGTTACTGAAATACCGTGATGATGTTATTATTATTATGGCGTCGCATACCGGTAATACTTGTGCCAAGTACTGTACACTACATTAGTCTCCCCGATTCTCTGATACCGGTACGAGTACCTGGGTACTCGTAGGTTCGATTGGCGGTTCCGCTCAAATGCTCTTACCGACTTGTCACGCTCGACCACAACAGGGCGAAAGCCGCAAAGCGTGACAAAGCAAACACCAGAACGAAGCTTGATGCAGAGAGTGGATCTATGATATACCGAGAACCTAGGCCAACGCATTACCCGATAACCAACTTTCACAATTCGACAAATTCGATTTGTGCCATTAGAACTGATTCGGGAGTGAATTGGGCCCTACCGTATTTTCTGCAACCCTCCGATTTCTCGTCACCATGATACTTTCCGGGACGCCAGACTATTGACCCCGATGCAATCAACATAATTACCATACAATACTTTGTTGTATGTCATCGCGGCTCCCATACTCCTATTATTATTATAGTCTAGTGGTTGTTCCTTATTTACCGATCCATATCTCTCCTGATTACCCTGCCTGATCCCTTCACTCAACTCCTCTGCTCTGCTTGGAAGAGGAGGCTTGCTTTTTTTCATCCCTCACTATGGAACAACTAGGTTTCCGCTTCTATCAGCTACAGTGGTTCCCAGAATACGGTAGGATGAGAAGATGAGAAGTCCCGAAAGATCTAAATTACAGTACGAGAATCTAGCCCAATATCCCGGGAAATTGCTCAGGGAACCGGGAGCCTCATCAGCCACTTCACAATATTCGAGCATGATAATAATGTACGTCATGCTCGGGCACAATCACTATCCGCACAGCACAGAATAGTCTAGTTCCAACACCAGCAGACCCCTCGAAAACCATCACCACAATTACCCTAAATCGAAATAAACCCCACCCACGACCCAAACATCGCGTTCAAACGAAACGAACACTCACCCACAGACCAGATCCATGATCTATGACATTTACCGGTAAGGTGGGGCGCCCCGTTTGGGGCTGGACAGCTAAACCTATCCGTCGATCCTCAAAAACGGAAACGTCTCGTCTAATCCCTAGACTAGCACATGGCCAGAACGGCGGGGCTTCGTTTCGTTGGCACATATCTTGGCAGGGACCAGCGCTATCGATAATTGGGCCGCACAGTGAAAGCCACGTCAGAAGTGCTCCAATCTGCTGTCATTCCTCCCTTGGAAGACAATTCCTCCCTTGGAAGGCCATTCCTGAATGCATGGAATGAGAGGGGGGATCATTGGACGGGTGGGGTAGACCGCGGGAACAACGATTGCTCCCCTCCTTGATCTATCCGTTCACCTATTTTTTTACCGCACTTCATTCATGGCATCAGAATTGGGATGCTACGGGGGGGTAGCTAGCTATGATACTGTACCTGCAGCTCTGACTTTTTTTCTTTTCTCATTCGCTAGGGTTATGGTACATACTCGAGTACACAAGGGTACATAAATCAGTTGTTTTTCCCCTCCTTTTTTTTTTTTTTTTTTCGAGCCTCCCTCTATCTTTTAAAGTTTTCCCACGCAAAACCCGTCCGTCAGTCGGTTGAACCTAGCCGAAAACCCATTCATCGACCGCATCCGCCTATTCATCCATCGCAGCGATTCTCCCCCACCTACTACACACCCCCTTTTCTCCTTTACAGTATCGTTCGGATTTGCCCCACCACTAAGCCCAAAAATACGAACAAGCACGCGAGCAAGCAATGTCCATCCCTAGACCCGCAATCTCCTCAAAACGACCCCGCTCCTCCTCAAGCATCAGGTCAGAAGACGTATTCTCCCCTCGCAAAAAGGCGCGCAGTTCCTCAGTTCAGGCGGCCCCCTCTCCTGGTCGATCCCCTCTGATCCGATCCCGGCGCTTGAGCTCTGAGGTCCCGGACCTGAGCAGTAGTTTGGTCACTGGAAGACTCACACCTGCGCCCTCGGTTACACCCGCGCTGACTTCTGCTCTTGGGAAAGTTGCTACTGCTGCTAACGATAAAGATACTGAGCCTGAGACATCACCACCAGCAATCAACCTGCCCGTTGCAAAAAGACGCCCACGACTATCGCTACCAGCGCCAGAGCCCGACCGCTCCCATCGGGAGGGGACAGTGGATTCCGGTGAGCCGGCCGAGGACGCAGAAGACTTTGCAGAGCTGCTGCGCGATGGGTTCAGTCTTCAGGAGGCAGCGCTATTCCAACGCATACAGAAGCGCGGGTTGGAACCTTTAATGCCAGCGCACTGGCAGGTGGACTTCTCCACGATGCCGGACCACCTATTCACCGCTGCAGACGACCCAGCATACATCGAATCGGTCACGTTAGACGGGACGTTCAACGCCACAACAGCTTTCCAGACGCTGGTTAATTTAGGCGGATTTGTCCGCGGGAAGTTGGAGGGGAAGCACGATGCTGAAGCAAAGATCGTTTCTAGCTTGAGGAAGTATATTCAGTGGTCTGTCGATGACGCTAAGATGGGTTAGTCCCCCCCTAGATCTCTACCGCTCTAGTATCAATTCTAACGAATAAAAGCCGGCTTCGAAATCCATCCCTTAATAGCAATATCTTCTTCCCAGGGTAAAGACCCAGCCCACTGCGAGAACCGCATGGATAAAGTATACCTCCACGCTCTCTATAACCCCTCCAATACATACTAACCGAGCCAGAAACTCCACGAGATAGCCAAAACCCTCCGATCCCAAGACTCCCACCTCCTCTCAACCGGCCACCCCCGACCAGAAACCTCCTCATCCACAGTCTACGGCCTCGCAGTCGCCGGTTGCGTCGCAGCACTGATCACCCTAAACGCCCGCGACGAGAAGGCGCCTACAAGGACTATGCTGGTAGTAGACTTTTCAGAGGCGAACACGGATTTCTGGAATGCCATTTCTGTATGCTCCCCAAAAATTTCCCCTTTTATGTGAAGTTGCGCGTGGTGGTGGTAGGGCTGATGAGGTTTTGGCGGCGGTGGCGGTTCTAGATCGCACTACTAGTAATTGCAGCCAGAGATGATGAACTGGAACGGGTGGACTTTTATAGAGACCGTGGGGTAGAGAGGGGTTGGAAGGCGGGGCAAGTAGAGCCTTGGCAGGCAAAGGGGAGGAGGAGGAGCGGGGTTGAGGATGATGATGAGGATGCGTAGTTCTATCTACCCATTGGCTTGTCTGCTTTCGACCAGGGGGTATTGGTATCGCCGGCAGGTAGCCGTGTCCTGTTTTTGTGTTTTTCTTTCCTTTGTTTGCCCTGCTTTGCTCTCCTGGCGGGGAAAGGGGTGAGGTTAAGGGAGGTTTTGTCAGTGTTGGCGTTCAGATTTGGAATTCGGAATGTGGGATATGTGGGGATTGGGGGGGAATGGAAAGTAGGACCATCATGACGGCGCAGTGGTGGCGGCGGTGGCGCCGTAGTAGCACTACAACGCTAAGAGGTCATACCGCGATATCAGAGTTTGTGTTTTTCCTGCTTTCGAACTACCACTACCCGCGTAGAGCACTGTACTGTACCAGCGCTTCTACTATTGTTTTCCCCTTTCCCCTTCCCCTTCCTTCTTCCTCTCCTTTCTGCCTGAGTGCTGTAAGCATGGCGCAAGGAAGGAAGAAGGGAAGGAGACAGTCAAAGAGGGTGGAGATGTCCGCTTACTTACACCTTCGCTACTAATCACTTGCTCGCTTGTTCCCTTCCTTTTGTTTATTTATTTATCTACCCCCACACGTATAATATCACCATACCAGATATTTCTCACCCTCACTTGGCTCAGCCTATGATTTTAGTTTAGTTGTCTATCTAGTCTATCTATTCTATCGTACGAGATTTGTTCTAAGAGCAGTTGGATGGGTAGTGGGTGGGTTGGTTTTTGTGGGTGAAGGCGGAAGGCCTCGTGGAGGTAGACATCACTCGCGCACTGGTCTCAAGTGTTGTACCATCACCTTTTATAACTTATGATACTTCGGGTATACTAAACGTTCATACCACACAGCGCTCACTCATCCAATATGAACATGCCTAACGAGCGAAACTGCTACAGTGGTGATGAAAGAGGGTAAAATAAAGAACCATACCCCTCATACATGCTACAAAAAAAAAACGATATCTGGAAAGAGTTAATAAAAAGAACGAGAAGAAAAGCATTCCTCATGCCATTTTCCATTCGCCCATGAAATACGCCCTTCTGCTTTCTCACAACTTATTTCAATTTCAATTTCACCCCTACCAGCTACATAATAAACGTCTTCCAGCTCTCTCAACAGGATTTCAAGTTGTCACAACAACCATGTTCCTCAGGAGGAGGGGAAAGTTCAGGGACTTTCCTAATACACAAAAAATAACGCCTAGCGGAAGAAGCAAAATATAGGAGGAAGGAGAAAAAAAGAAAGAAATTTAAGCAAAAAATAACATAATGGGTTTCTGTCTTTGTAGAAAAATGGGGGGGTCCAAGCCTTCTTATGAGAACGCACGTCTTTTGGAAAACTACTATTAAGAGAAATCTTGTACATAGGAGAAGCCGCGGAATTCCTCTTGCATGGCTTGGGTGAGCACTATACGAGAGGTTAGCACATGGTCTACTTCAGGGTATGGAGGGATAAGTTGCTTTACCTGATTGCACGGGAGTAAGCACCGGGGTGACACTGGTAAACTCCTGGTCAAAATTGGAAGTATCCGTGGCAGATTGAATTGACGGCTTAAAAGGAGGTGGGACGCGTTTGTGATAAATGTCCTCCCAGTTGATATTGGCAAAGAATGGGTGGGACATAATCTCTTGCGCATCTGTAGGCCCAGACCCAAGACGCGACTCAGGCTCCTTCGTGAGAAGCTAATTTAGGTGTAAGCATACCATTCAACAAAGGCCAAGACAGCAACTAACCTTCTGCAAAATAGATACCGAATCGCGGGGCATGTGAATAGGGTACAAAGCCTCATCCGCAAGAATAGCATCATAAATTTCATCTTCGTCTTCCCCACGGAAGGGGGATTGTTGAAGAAGCATCTGGTAAATCAACACACCAAACGCCCACCAGTCAACAGCACGGCCATAGCGTTTATCCATAAGAATCTAGGTCCTAGAAATCAGCAAACAAATACATTGCCAAAGCAGTGGATAGTAATATCACCTCCGGCGCCATGAATTCGGGAGTACCACAGAAGGTGCTTGTAGCAGATCCATACCACATCTCCTCCTTGCAAAGGCCATAATCGGCGATCTTAATATGCCCATCAAGTGTGAGTAGAATGTTATCGAGCTTCAAATCACGATAGATCACTCCGTTCTCGTGGAAGTACTTCAATGCCAAGCAAACCTCGGCAGCATAAAACCTACTACATGTCAGCATTGGACTCTTAAGCCTCGAGATGTAACCTACTGCGCTCTCCTAGATCCGAAAGGGCCCCTCTGGATGTGCAACATCAAATCTCCTCCGCTAATATACTCCATGACAAAGTAAACACGAGTCTCTGTTTGAAAACAAGCGTGGAGGTTCAGTAAGAAGGGGTGACGCTCCTTGTTGGCAATCAAGAACACCCTCTTTTCCGACCTCGTACTCTCAACTTCATCATTCTCAATGATGAACTCCTTCTTTAGAACCTTAATAGCATACAGCTTCTTAGAAGCCTTTGTCTCCGCCAACATGACTTTCCCAAAATTACCTTTTCCAAGAACCGCAAGGAAATTGAAATGATCCAATCCAATCTTCGTAGGCTTGCTAACTACTTGGGGCTCAGGAGCAGGTGGCGGCGGTGGTGGTTTTTCGGAAGGATAGGTGTGAGTAGGAGGCACGACCTTCACTGGTGCCGGAGTAGGTTGGCCATACGACTGTCTCTGATCATACTGAGAAGCTTGTGGCTGCCCATAACTGGAGGGAGCGGGTGGCGCCTTCGGTGGCGCCGCAGGGGGCTGTTGCGGTATGGAAGTACGATGCTGTTGGTAGGGATTGTCGTAGCCCTGCCCTTGCTGGTATGGAGAAGGAGAACTCGGCAATTCATTAGTATGATGTTTGGTTTGAGTTGGCGATGTTGGAGCTCCCTGGTAAAAATCAGCAGGCTGCCTTGGAGGATAACCAGTTTGGCTCTGGACCGTGGAAGGGGGGCGTTGGCCAGCATGAGCTGCTGCCGCTACCGCAGTTGGGTCTGGAACACGATTCGGTCGCTGTTCAGGAGAGTAAGGCGCGGATTGTTGTGGGCGGGCTGGTGATGGCGCCGCTCCATATGCGACGTTAGCGGCATTTACGGCAGTCGGGGATGAAGGAGTATAAGAGTGAGTTCGCTGTGACAGCTGAGCTGGTTCCCCCTGTACGGAGTTCCGGGGGTCCAGGTGAGATACGTAAGGGTCGCTAGTAGGCCGTCCCGACAAAGGCGACGAAGGAGCCGGTGGGACATTAGTTCTCAGGTTTCGATCTGCCATACTCGGTCTCTGTCTTTTTGTTTTCTTTATCTCCCCCAGGATCTGATTGGCAACCTCCATAGACATTCCGCAGAAGTCAGGAACCAAATGAGCACATTGCGAATGACAAGTAAGACCGCATTCTATCTAATATTAGCCAGTGCAGTCCCACAAACCTCCAAAAGGGTATTACCTGTACACTTCCTCGCATTCTTCTTGCCAACCGGCAGCATGTAACCGCAGTGGCAACACCAGTTTGCCCCCATATTGGTCATTGGTTCGAACCTGTGCGGGATACGATGGTTGAGCTTCTCCTCCTCAGGATCTGTTTCGGCGTTTGATTTTGAAATACACTTCGTGACCACCTTTGGGTAACACTTCTTATGGCAAGTATACTTGCAGTCTGAACACTGCATCCCGGCGGAATACTTGAGGAAGTCGCTACAAAGGGCACAACGCATGATGTTGTAGAACTGTTGCTGCACGAATTTATGGCCATACATTTCATGCACCTCTTCTTTGCGAGCACGAACAGCTCCCTTACGGCCCAGTCCAAGATCGATCGGACGCTTATTCCTGTTATATTTGACTGGATAGAGTTAATGACGGAATCGCCTTAGACAATCTTAGAAGCTTACCAAAGTTGAGGTTGAGGTGAATCTGCCCAACCGGCTCCAGAGCAAACCATGCATCGATGCCCGCAGATCCACTCTGTGCTTGTGCTTGTCCGCTATTACTGACGTATATTCCAGCGTTGCCTCCCCCAGCAGCGGCCGGGCCACCGAATCCCTGGTTGTAGTTGTAGGCACCCTCGCCAGGTCGCCCAGCCCCACCATGTGCCATTTTGTCCGCACTCACCCAGCCAGAGCTCGAGATATCCTGCTCAATCTTCTTCCTTCTTAGCTCTTCAACAATATCAGAAATTCTTATCCACAATAAACCTATTGGCATATGGTTGTCCCCAGGTTTGTCGTAGACAGTCATTTCAATCTCGTTGGCTTTATCAACGTCGATATCGTGAGCTTCATCTAACCACTTGTCGTTCCTAGTGGACTTGGTGCGGACCCGGGCAACATCCTCCACCTTGATAACGACATATGTTTCCGGGCCCCGAGCGAAGCGCGATGTGGTGGCATGGTCTACATCCTTCACCGCCAAAACGCGAATAGTGAGGCGGCCGGTCAACGGGCGTCGAATATTAGGAGAATTTATGCTGTCATCTATTGAAGTCAGGTCCCATTCACTCTAATCCGAGAAAGAAGAAAGAACTTAAAGCCTACCGTCTGCCTCATCCCCAAAGTCCATATCAACATGAAGATCCTCATATCTCTTCAGGGCCTGTTTCAACAACTGGATTTTTTGTCCACTGTCTGTATGTTTGCTCTCTGCGTCTTGTCTACTCTTGCGATCCCCCTCCATCTGATACAGTTTGATCATCTTCTCGATACCTTCCTTGTACTGTTTTTCAACACTGAGCTTAAATTCGAGCTGCGACAACATCAACTGAATTCTCGGACCAAGATGTGGAGTATCGTATTTGATTAAATCTACAACAAACTATCAATAAATCAAAGCGCACATGGGCCAAAATGAATATCATACCAAGTTTAGAGTAATTGGGCTTCGTCTTTGGCGCAGATCCCCCAGGGCCCTGGGCAAACGGCTTATTGGGAGGCAGCATTTGTGGGTTTTGATATCCCCCTCCATACGCACCTTCACCTGTGGATAAGTACTACTCCTTAAACTCTAAAGGAAAGCTTGCGCACCTCCGTCGCTAACGTGCATATTATCCACCCCACTAGTGATCATCATATTCTGTAATTCGCTGTACCGCCCCTCCAGATAACTCAAGTTTCGCTGCGATTCCCGTATCTGATTGTCCAGCCTCTGCTGAACAGCAGCGTTGTCGGTAGATTGACGCATAGCCCGAGCACCGTTTATGAGGACCTTCTCCCTCTCTATCTTACGATAGACATCTTGGAGAAGTTTGTCGGCCATGATTGCGAAAACAGAGGGTTGGCAGATCTAAAGTTTCCGAGCTAGTCGTAGTTGAGCTCGAGGAGGCTGACCGGGGAGATGTTCCGATGTCGAGCAGGAGAGGTGTCAAAGCGTCACAGAGTGTATTGCGTGAAAAAGTGTACCAGTCTAATGACGAATTCCGCTGCCCACTCAGCTACAGGAGCTCGTTGTTGAGATTTTGCCTCTTGCTCAAACAAAGAAAGGTGGGAAAAAAAGGCCCCGAGAACAGAAGGGGAAAAAAGAAAAGAAAAAACCGGTTGGCGAAAAGAAGGACCCCACAAAGTAAATGTAACCAAGAAGAAAGCTTCCGTCGATGAACACGAGAGACGCAGGGTGCAGGCGTCGCCGCTGAGTAGAGGGGAGAAGGAGGGGTATCAGCTGTCAGAGTGGCTTTTGGTGGGGGTGTTGACGACCGCGAGCGGAGTTGGGGTCAAGTTGTTGTTCAGGTCCTTCGGCTCATAAACAACCAATCTACCCACGATAAGTAACCTATGTATACCTTCCCCTATCTCCTGCCCGACCTCACCTGTGATATGATATGATATGGCAACTCACTCTCGACTAACCCGAGGAACGCATGTCCGACCCTATCGGCAGGAAAACAATTAAATTCTCACGTATCATATCACAGGAGCCAACTCCCTATGGCCAAAAATACCGTTATGCGATACGGAACATTCTATTACAGGTACCGTATTTGGCCTGAAAAGGTCACTCGGGATTTCACCCGTGGCCGACTTTTCCATGGACAAAAAAAAATCCCTTTCACAGTTACCATATCATGGCCTGTATCCCGATACACCACACCACCACTCCCAAAACTTTCCTTAAGTATCCTCCGTTAGCTACCGCTTCTGAATTCAAACATGATATATGCCGATTTTGTTGGGTTCGCGCGCCGCACCGATCTGCCGCAGAAGAGATCCTCGGTTACCCGGCTCTGAGGCCTCCTGCCTCCTAGCATAACAAAATTCCCTCCCCACTCCAGCGTCCATAGCGATCTTTAATGAGTTGGTAAGGCCAATGTGATAATATGATAGCAATCTGAAACTAAATCCAAACAGAACCGGTATCAGCAACAATCAGATCATTCAAGCTATGACTTACTCGAGCATAATAATTGAGTGGGAGGCACTCCATCCCGTGGGTATGATACCATCGAACACAGCTTTACCGGTAGGTAGGTAAAATCATCAGAAGTCACTCGAGAATCCAAACACCATAAAAATGAGACAAACGAGTACTTGAGCACTTGAATTAGAAAATTTTCATCCAAGATTCTATCGAGCATCGCCGAGGGGGCCCGGGGCGGGGGCGGGGTCGAAGGAAAAAATTGGGAAGGAAGCGGGGCGAGATGGGTAGGGAATGCTGCATACTGTGGAACCGCCAGGGTTGTAGAATTATGGTATGATATAATCCATTGACCAGAAGGGCTGCGTGGACTCCCATAAACATGGACCATGGATCACTATCACGGCTGTCGGTGGCATCATCATCAAAATCCCTAAATTATGATAGCATCACAATTTTACTCAGTGCCGAGGGTATCCAACAACAGAGCATAGGGCCCCAAAACAAACTCCAATACGTGTAGCCCACATAAAAGAGATGCCCAACCAAGAGCACGCTGGTATCATAATATTATTATAACAAAATTCTCAAATCCCATACCCCGATTACACTTAGTACGAGGGGTATTCAATCAAGGCTGTCAACTGCTCTAGGGTTCCCGAGCATATATCAATACCACCATTAAGAGATAATTTTCTGGTTTTTAAGTGTTATCGCATAGCCATGCACAGATAACAAACACGACCTAAATTTAAGGCTGAAGGAAATATATGGGTGACGACGTATGGCCAACATAGGTGCTTCCAGAGCACATCATTTCAAAGTCTCGTCGAGTTCCAAGCATCGCTGGAGCCCGGAATTTAACAATAATGACATTACCCCATTGGTATTTTTTTTGAATGAGCTAACCCGTAGAGTACAGTATTACAAAGACCCGGAATTAGATCGTAGGCAGCGTTATAGTCTAAACAATTGTGCAAGTCCACCCGCAAACACCAAAAGCAACATCAGAGACCTCAACAAAGTAACCATATACCATCACTCGGTAACTAAAATTAACGGCAAAGTAGCACATCGCACATAATGGAGTATGGAACCACAACACTCAAAGGGCTGAATGAGGCAACTGGCCCCCAATCCCAAAGCCCATCCCAATGGAAAAAAACAAAAAACACCACATGCGTACCACCAAACCCCATAAAATGCAGAGCCCACGAAAGAAAGAAAACATAACGACAGGTGGATATTATGAAGAGAAGCGTCAGACAGGAAACAGAGCTTTAAAGCTTTACCCTATCATTTGATGGATCTGCTATTCCTTGTTATCTCTCAAGCTCTCTGTCGACTACATGCGATAGCTAAACTCACCAGCCATGCGCGTGATATTAGGAAGGGCACCTCCACCGCTCAGGTTGCCGCCCTGAGAAGATGAGTTTTGTGGCCCATTGGAGCTTGAAGCTCCCCCAACAGGGCGTTGATCAACCGCCTGATGACGAGTGTTCATCAACCAGTGAATTTGCATGCGGATACCCCCAATTGCAGCTCTTAAACCAGCAACCTCTTCTTTCATCCTCAAGCTCTCATTCATCAGCAGCATTCCCTGCTGGATTTCCATCTCTCCTAGCGATGCGGTTAACCGCTCGAGATCGGAGCGAAGATGCTCCTGTTCGGCAACGAGCTGGATTATATGTTCGTCAAAAGATGGCGTAGGTACCTCCGTAGGCGGCCTTGGGGGGATAAGGATATCGAGCTTCCTACGAAGTGCTTTGTTCTCCAGCTCTAACGTTACGAGACGATCCGCATATGCATGAAGTACCGGCCGAAGAGGAGTAAATGCACAAACTCTCGTATGCTCTGATAGCTCCCTCCGAACCCCCTTCCATGGGCATCCAACATCTGATGAATCACATAGTATAATTGCTTCACCACAGGTAGCTTCATGGGCTTTGATGTAGGGGTGAGCAAAATCTTGCGAGCAGTGACTGCATACGGCAATGATCCGTGGACACTCCGCTTCGTGACCCTAGATAGCAAACCACACAACGAGTCACAACCCATCTTCTCCAACCACCAGCCCCTGATTGTAAGGAGACTTGGGGGAAGTAGAGAATAATAACCAACCTCCATGTCAAGCTTGCGACAGCTAAAAGAGCAAAAGGGGCACTCTACTAACTGGTGTAAACACCCCGACCCAGCATCTTTCCTCATTATCATACCATCGCACCCCAACCCCAAGCATTTTATCGCAACGAAAGCACAATCTTCCCTAAGATGCCCAGCTAGTAAGTGCCGTGCGCAGGTCATAGGACAACCAAATCCCGAATTAGGACACAGAACCACCAAGTCATTGACCAAATTAGCAATCATGATGGGAGCCGCAGAAACATCCTCCAGCTTCAGTGGTTTCCGGTCGACCGGACATGTCTTTGAAGTCTCAAGGGCCTCGGTAATGCAGCTAGAGCAAAAGGTGTGGCGACATTTTGTGTGAACGGGGTCTATTAGCGGGGAATGACAGATAGGGCAGCAAAGGTTATCATCAACCTCTGTAAGGTATGAGAGATTCCCCAGGTCCAGTGTGTTCCCCGATACTGAATCAAAGGACATTGTGCCGTATTTTTTCCCAATTTTGACCTCGGAGGGTGTGTGGTGGTGGGGGAAGATGAACGCCAAGGGGTGTTAAGGTGGTTGAATTAGAAAGGGTTTGTGTGATGATTTTTTGTGGAGGTGTTTGTGGTGATGGTGGTAATGGTGGTGGTGCTGGTATAGGTTGGGTTCCAGGTGCCGGTAGCGACGAAAGAAGTAGTGGTTAGAATAGCAGCTGGCGGGGTCGGACAGGGGGTGGAGAAGGGTGTGGAGAAGAGTGAGGTTTCTACTCGAGCAGGCAAGCCGTAACTGCAAGCAATGGGGTCCTGCACTCTGTTTTTATCGATAACCTTTTACTGGTGGTGTCTGATACCTTGTCCTCTGCGGAGACCCTGGAACTCGGGAGGGAAAAAGAAAAGGGATTTACCTTTGACCGATAAATGGCAGCTTTCCATGTGTTCAACCCATAAAACTCTCTACGTAGCTTCCTCCTTGCCTAAAACTGCTCAGTTTTAATAGTCTGTAGGGCATGATATATCATTGAAAACCAGTCCAATACCTGTATGCCGGAGAACAGCAAACTAGTCTATAAAACATTGTTGAAATGTGGAGAGGAGGAGGAGCGCACCAAGGGACAATACACGTTTTGGGGAGAAAACCTGGTTACTCGAGCATCACGAGGCCTATAACGTCGAGATCATTACGGCGTTATTTATAACTGGCTTCAAAAATTATGATATCTCCACACATTCTCCTACGATTCCAGTGAAGCTTTCTAAAGTCCGAGTGAAACAAAGATGGCCCGAATCATTGTATTGATTGAGACTACCGACCGGTATGCCAGTAAAGCTTCTGGCGTCGCGGCTCTTACTCGTTCCCCCCCCTTCACCCAAGACATTTGCTGCATCGGCGGCAGGCGTCCAACCCCCGTCCAATACCGATATTCTCCTCACAGAAAAACATCTCATCCTGTCCCCTTCACCCCCATATCCTACCAAAAAGCTTCAGCCCGAACCCCAGCTCCAGCAGCGGCGAAAAGAGTACCGACCTCTTCACCTCTCGTTTACCCCCACACACGCATTTCAGTAGCCTATCTTTTTATCGCTCTCGTCCGTCCAGTCTCGATTCTCCTTTCTCTTGGTTCGCATTTCTCATGACAAGCACAACAGCCGATCGTCTCCAGCTCCTCCAAGAACATATCCGACTCTCTCTCATAGAACGCAAACGAGCTCTCTCCCTCAGGGCGGAGCCAGATACTCGAAATACACATGAGATATCACGTAGTCTCGATACTTTGCATCTTGGTATCGAGCAGTTGGAGAAGGAACAGCAGCAGCTTGAAGTTGCCGGGGATTTGTTTGTCCGACCTTATTCCACTATCGCCCCCCCCCCCCCATTTTCACATTCCTTACTCTTGTACTACTACTGAGGCACCATGATCACTGATACCAAATATATATTTGTTCGCCTTTAGATCATCTCAAGGCTTGAGAGAAAGGGAAGATGTCCTAATCAGACTCCGTTCACAATACGATGATCTACACGCGCAATTCACATCGACAGACACTGCAACCTCGGGTTCTTTAGACCTATCATTCCGACCCTCCTCGTCGGTGATAGCCCCTGGGCGACGCAGTGAGAACCCTATAGACGAACATGAAGCCCGGGAAGCCCTTATGGGGAGCCGTGAAACACCTGGTGCCCTGCGAAAGGGTAATAAAACGGTTCGCTTTTCCGATACGTTAGTGAACACGGATGAGCTGGACAATCACCAAGTGTTGCAACTGCACCGAAGGGTCTTAGATGAACAGGATGAGAGCTTGGACCGATTGTCAGAGAGCATACGAAACCAGCGGGAACTCAGCATTCAGATAGGCGATGAACTCGACGGTCACGTGCAATTGTTGGACGAGGTAGACGTATTGGTTGATAGGCATCAGGGCAGATTAAACGGGGCGAAGAAGAGGCTCAACAGTGTGGCCCAGACGGCAAAGGACCATGGTACGTGTTCTATATATATACACCCTTGCCCGGGCCGAAGCAAGCCTCAGCCTACTTGTAGAGATTTCACGAACGCTAAACATGAGCACAGGAAGTCTAGTCGTCATTGCCATTCTCATTATTACCTTGATCCTACTCATTGTTGCTATCAAATAGTCTGATATCCTGCCCTCACTAAAGCCTAGAAACTAACCCCATCACCAGATAAAATCCACCAGATAAAACCCTGTTCATGGTCCTATTTTTCATTTTATTTTTCCTAGTCATTGGAGTTTGGGGTGGGTGGTCTATCATGGGAATTACGGGAATCCACTCGAATAGTATAATGGATTCGAGAAAGTCCAATCAATACATCCGCTAGTCAGTGATGTTTTCATAATTTGTAACTTTTTTTTTTTTTTTTTTTTTTTTTCCTTCTCATCACCTTTCACTTACCCTTACTTTATTTTTTATTTTTTTCCTTCTCTTCTTTGCAGCCTACTGCCGGTATAAATGTTTCCTTCGTCTTCTTCCATAGTCTGTAGATTCCGATAAAATCAAAGCCCAAAAAACACGTCATGCGTGTCAAACAAAGAAGTCACTCTTCAGAAACACAAACCTTACTCAATATGACCCCCCGAATAAACAAAAAAGACTTCACACGATGCTGATGATTATGATGATGATGATGATGATTCATTATACAACACACCCGTCGGTCCGCGGCAAGGTACCTGAGCTAGCTTGCAAGCAAGCAAGCAGCAGACTGACCAGCGGCACTGTACGGCAATCTGCTCTACTGCACCCTGCCCAACTGCGGCACATTGCAGTAAACCGAGCCTTACTTTGTTTCTTACAAGTCTTCTATTTCCATGAGAATAATATTTTTTTTCTTTTCTTCTTCTCCCCATCACAACGAGCGTCAAATCATATCCCCCCCCCCCCCACTCATCCCCGGGTCGCTTCGCATACCGACACGTAAACTATCGCACTGCCGTACGGTAAGTTACCCGTGCTACCGGTACCGTAGAGTAAATAAAAATGCTGCACACCTACCGGTACAGTATCATACCCCGCCACCTCTCTGCGCAGTACAGCATGCACGAGTATCATATACCACGTACTTGACTCACGATCATTGACGCCTACTATACAGTACTGTACCATACCAGCCCCCCCCCTTCCCCCACAGGCAACCTCTTATCCCAGCCTCCGCCTACTCTACAGGCGGGCAAACATCCGCCACTTCATCCCGAGAAGATAAGAAGGAAGAAGAAGAAGAGGAAGAAAAATAAGAAGAAAAAAAGAACCTTAAACATTGTGTAACCGCTTCACTATTTGCTTTGCTTTTTGCTTGTTCGTTTTGTTTGCTCTGACTGTGATGGGGATAATATATTGGTATTCACAGGCGTGCTGCATTTGCAGTTGCGGGCTTTTTTTTAATTTTTAATAAAAAAACGTGTGTGTGTGTGTGTTTGCTTTGCTTTGCTCGGCAACATCTCGAGTGATTTTGTGTGAATATGGTTGTGCCTGTGGTGATGGGGGGGCGTTTGTTGCTTGTTGTTGTTGTTGTTATTTATGTTATTGGGTTGTTGTCGTGCATATGGGTGAGGCGGAGCTTAAATTTTTTATTTTGTTTTTTGTTTTGGTTGAGGTGAGTGAGAATTTGTATTATAATTATAAATACAGTATTGTGGTTGCGGGGATTGTGGATATATGTGGTGAGGCGGGTTTTATGCGCCATGCTTGCTTTCAACCTTACTCACGGTGATGCTAGCGATTGGGGTAACCGGTATGCTCTGTGGGGTGTATTATTTAGACTACCGGTACTCGAGTACAGTCGTGTCCGCAAAGTTTTCATACCCCTCCATAGCAACCAACATTAACAACTTCTACCTACTTAATTTATTATTAATAAATAAAATTGTAAATAAATAAATAAAATAATAAAAATTATTTTAAGATAGTTTGCTGGCCTGAGTTGAATTATATATAATGATAATATAGAGTAGAAATTTATATAATCACTATTGGGTTTAGTAAAGAGTAAGGAAATATTAAGATTTGATCAATTGAATGAACAAAAACGATCTGCTATATAATAAAACTTCAAAATATGAATGAAGGAGCTATGATATATATAGATCTGGATATTGATACTGGAAGAATGGGAATATTATTTTAAATTAGATAATTAATCAGGAAAATCAAAATGTGATAGGTAATGGACAATATGATTAGCCTGAGTTGAAATTATAAACAGGTAACAAGACAATTAAATAAGAACAAAACATTTCAAGTAAACTTCAAAATTACATGTATAGGAAGATATGCCTTTTAGGTATTATTAGAAATCTATTTAACAGTTGTTCGATAGGATTATGTTGTTGAAATATGCAATTATATAGGTCTTAGCTTTTGTTAAAAGAATTGTAATAAGATAGCAACTTATAGTAAGGACAGATAGTACATCAAAAAGTTAATTAAAAAATGTTTCATCCTCCAGATTTGATTTCTAGTAGAGTGGTGAATATCTTGATACTATAAACATTTATTGATCTAATTCTATTAGAGTATTATATACCACTTAAAGGTAAGAGTGTCACAGTTCTGTGGCAGATAGTGGAAGGAGATGTTTCCGGCAGGTAGTGGAAGGAGATGGTTCTGCACCATGACAAGGATATTCGTCATGGGGTTTCATTTGTTATATG
>JACCEG010000313.1:140005-194536 GCA_014065205.1 Tuber brumale | reverse complement strand
TCCCAGCCGTCTGAAGCATGGGAAGCGAGCGGTCGCCGACCGTGTGGAGGGGCCTCGCTAAGCGAGGAAGGGGGCGAGAACAGGCAGCAGAAAGGCAGTACCTGAACTCAAAGGGAGGAAAGCCACGCCGCGCAAAAGAGCAAGCGATGGCAGTGGGGGAGAGGGGGGAGATGGCCGTCACTCCTAGGCCGAAGCCATCGTGGGAGGAGAGGGGGGGTAGATGGATGCTTCGTGAAGATCAAGCCCGGAGGGTTGATTTCAATCGCCGGGTGTGTAGAGGAGACGGAGGATGGCCTATCTACTCGGACCTAAAGTCCTCCTTATATAGTAGCCCTTCACGCCCTTGTGACTCATCTTTTAAGTCACGCGCCACATATGACTCACAACTGTGAGTCATACCTAAAACATCATAACAGATCATATGACCGAAGTGGTCACATGCGCGAAACCCATGACCTCCAAATGAGGTCATGTGCGAAACATAACATACCTATGACTCATAACTACGAGTCATGTGAAAACCTTTCCTTGCTAAGCCACATTCGTGACACCGGCGGACCAAGGGTAAGCACGCTCAGAAAGGAAGACCTAGATAAGTCGGAGACCCTTAAGACGCTAACATGTCGGGCTCGGACTTGCGATTGGCACTAGGTAGTCTGGCATGAACCTGATCACTTCATGACCGAGGAGACGACTGGACGATAGTCAACAAGACTAAAGTCATATAAAAGTCTATGCAAACATCTAGGTTGGAGACGGCTGTTTGGTATAACAAATGGCGCAGTCATCTCAACGGAGGAATACTATTCCGAGTCAGCGAAAGGGTGTGATAAGTTTCAGGGTCAAACGGTGTTCGCACTTATAAGATTCTGGACGTTTGCGTATTAAAACCAGAGTGGTACCTCGGAGGTATAGTAGTTAGAAGTAGTCCGCGAACACACAGACATGGGATATAAATGTCGAAGTGCCTCCCGAGCTTTACAGACATCATCAAGCAACGGAGAAGAGATCTTAGCAATATAATATTGTTTTACACCTTAAATCTTTACCTTACCTGTTTTATCGAGATGAGCCTTCCTCGACAGATTCTCCAATCAAAGATTTTGGGTCTACGTCCCTCAGTTCTATACTTGAGTTTGGCGTCCGCCTAACAGACGGACAGCGGCGATGTATATGGTGGTATGAAGTGGGCTTCATTGATGTGACATTTGAGTTATAGGACGCAACTCTCGAAATCTCGCTAATGACATGCGGGCCCCATAAGGGGGCCGGAGGGGGTTGTTGGCACTCCGGTAAATTGAGGGTCTGTGCGCACTTACCCTACCGTGGGTCTGTGCACATGTCTTGGATTTCCATATGCCTAATATGAGCTCCCTCCTACCCAGCTTCACCTCGAATGCCTTTATAACCTTTTTATACTTTCTTCTAAATACATTTTAAGACTCAGTATGGTCAGGGCAAAAAACTTCCCGCGTTTACTTGGCCACGGTAGGAAAACCTTTTCCTCACTAACTTACTTCTCCCCTTCCTGGCATGTCCAGATTTTCATTATGAAAATGCTCCACAACTTCCTCCACATTTTCCATACTGGTGGCAGGCTCCCATGTGTTCTCATCTTCCGAACACCCTTGCTATTTAACAAAGTACCGCAGTTCCCGCTTCTCTTGATAGCGGCCGTGTACCCGTTTCCTGTAAGAACAAATCTCGCTTCTAACGATTTTTTCAACCTCCCATTGCAGATCACCGTCAATGTCATCCGGTTCTCTCGCGTGTTTTCGACGATTGTCATGAACTGACTCGCGATAGGGTTCCAATAGTGAGACATGAAATACGGGATGTATGTTCTATCGATCGGATATGTTGAGCTTAAAAGCTCGAGATCCGCATTTTTCCATGATTTGGAAGGGGCCATATAGCTTCGGACTTAGCTTCTTTGATTTTCGTTGGGTGCGAATGTTTTTTCCATTTAACATTACTTTGTCCCCGATCTTGAAGTCCGGCTGTTGTCGAGCTTTCCGGTCATAATATTTCGACATTCCTTCTCATGTCATTTCTAGTGACCCTCTTGCTTGTTCATGTATCGTCTTAATCCAGTTCACATAAAGTGTCGCTCCTGGATTTTGAGCTTCACGCTCCTTCATCCACTCAGTCCGTGGATGGAATCCATAGTTAGCGTAGAGTGGTGACATTCCGTGAGCGTTGGTTGCAGAGTTGTTATAGGCATGTTCAGCTAACGGTAGTAGCTGATACCAGTCATCCTGATCGTAATTGACATAACTTCGAAGGTATCCTTCCCGCACTTGGTTGGTATGTTCGGTTTGTCCGTCAGTCTGGGGGTGGTATGCCGCTGACATTCTTCGCTTAATTTCCCGCGCCTTGCAAAGGGATTCTCAAAATTCTCCTGCAAACTTTGAGTCCATGTCCGAGACGATTTCTGTTGGTAGGCCGTGCAGTCTCCATACTTCTTTCAGGAATGCGTTTGCGATATCCTTGGCCGTAGCCGAGGTCTGCAGTGCAATGAAATGTGCCATCTTTGTGAATTGATCAACTACTACCATTATCTGAGTACACCCTTGTGATTCTGGTAGTTGCCTGATGAAGTCCACTGAGATAGATGCCCATGCCGCGTAGGGTATTTGCAATGGTTGCAGTAAACCGTATTTAGCGTGTCTAGGCGATTTGTTATGTTGTCATTCATCGCAGGATCGTACGTAGTCATTGATCCATGCCGCAATTCCTTTCTAGTAGAAGTCTCTCATAATTATTTCCCTAGTTTTTTCTTGACCGAAATGTCCTGCAACTTTTGCATCGTGACATCCTTCTGTAATCTTGGTATATAGCGTCTGACTATTTGGTTCAAATAGACGTTGTTTATAATATAGTAGATCATCGGTTAAGGTCCAGTCTTTGGGGAAATCCTTTCCTTCGTCTCGTAATCTAATAAGCTCTTCCCTCCATTGCCTCCAAGCTGTGTCTGTTCCGATAGCTGCCTGTATCTCGCTTAGGAATTCAGGATTGCACTACTTCATACCTTTTTGCAGGATAATTGCATTTGACATTAGAACTTTTTCAGGTACTTCTGAAATATCGTACCAATGTTTGTTGTCTTTGGCGATTGCTTATAGGTAGCTGATACTAGGTTCCTGTTCCTTGACAATCAAGGATCTTGTCGCTATATCGGAGCTTCCGAATCGTGTGGTTCTTCGCTCCGTCTCTTCCAAGTCGTTAACTTCCATCATGTCCGAGGTGTTAATTTTTTCTACCACTAATTGAGCTATGCCATCGCCCATTCTTATTTGGCAGTCCACATCTTTATGGTTGAACAGTACGAGTTTGAGTTCGCCAGTGTAATCAGCATCGATTACTCCTGCGCCTGTAGAGATTCCGTTTCGGACCGCTAATCTGCTTCTTGAGGCAAATCTTCCATAAGTTCCTTTGTGTAGCCCCACGGCTATACCCGGCCTTATTAATGCTTGTCCATATTTCGGGACAATGTCATCTTCTATGGCGTATAGGTCATGCCCTGCCGCCATTCTTGAGCCTTTTGTTGGCAAATATGCTTTTTTGCTCAATGTCTTGACCCTAATCACGGGTTCCTTTCCACCTCTTCGAGGCTCCAGATCCAAATCCTTTTCTCCATCCCAGTCTTCTCCTTCATCGCCTACCCTTGCTACTAGCGACATTAAGAAATTTTCTTCTTTCAAAATTTTTGTTTGCGATGCGTAACTCCCTCCTCAGGATGGTACTCCGGCCATCGGCTTAATGCGTCAGGCTTTACGCCCTTCATACCTGGTCGGTATACAATACGGAAATTGTATTCTACCAACTTCTGAGCCCATCGGATCTGACGGCCACTTCAGACTTTTGAGGTGAGGAAGTATTGTAGAGATGATGGTCGGTAAAGACTGTAATCGGTTTTTCTGTTCCAATCAAGTAGTGTCTCCATTCCTTAAAGGCTTCGAGGATTGCGAGAAGTTCTTTATCATGAATCTCATAATTGGGCTCTGCCGAGTTTAATTTTCTTGAATGGAAAGCTACTGGATGTAATCTTTTCTCAAAGTACTGAGAAAGGACGCAGCCGAGTGCAAAATCGCATGCGTCCGTTTCTACCACCGTTTCTCTTTCTGGGAAAAAATGGTGGAGTATGGGGGCTGTGGTGAATCGGTGCTTTAGTTTTTCGAAAGCAGTGCTTTGTTCAATTCCCCATTTAAAATTCTCAAGATTTCCTTGCAATGTCTCGGTTATTGGCTTGCAAATAGCTGAGAAGTTTTTTAAAAATCGTCGGTAAAAGTTAGCAAACCCGATAAAGACTTGTACTTCTCTGACCGACTTATGCGCTTTGCAAACTATTATGGATTCCACCTTTCGGGTGCTCATAGACACCCCATCGACTGCCACCATGTAGCCCAGGAATTCCACCTCCATGGCATGGAAGGTCGATTTCTTTAGCGATACCGCTAACTGGAAGCCTGATAGACTTTGTAAAACTTTCTTAACAGCTTCGATGTGCTCCTTTTCATCCTTAGAGTAGATGAGAATATCATCAAGGTAACACACAACTTCGATGTCTAAGTATTCGTGTAGAACTTGGTTCATCATATCTTGGAAGGTTGCAGCAGCGTTAACCAATCCAAAAGGCATAACCTTATATTCGTAGCGTCCGTATCTCGTACGGAACGCTGTCTTCCACTCATCTCCTTCTTTTATCCTAATCAGGTGGTAGCCGTCCTTAATGTATAACTTGGCGAAGATCTTTGCGCCGGCTACTCTATCTCTGAGTTTGGACATTAGTGGCAGGGGATGTTTGTTGAGGATAGTAATCTTATTCAGATTTCGATAATCCACAACTAGACGTAATCTACCAACTGGTTTAGGTACGAATAATATGGGTACGCCTGCTGGCGATTGGCTCCCTGTGATTTTTCCTTGTTTGATCATCGTTTCCAAGTATTCTCTTAGAGCCTTAAGCTGTTTTTCGGACAGTGGATATATCGGTCCCCAGGGGGCAGTTGATCCTGGAATCAACTTAATTTCAAGATCGAATGTCCGTCTAGGGGCTAGTTTCTCTGCCGTCTGTGATTCAAACAAATGTTTGTAATTCCAGTATTCTTTCGTTAATGATTCGAGTTCCACCGTATTCTCGATGGCTCCGATTCTTCCGATACGGCAGGCATTAGGATCCCAAGCGCCGGATTCATCATATTCGAACATATCCACTATTCCTTCAACTTCTTCCACACAGTTTTGACAACATTTTATGGCGGAGGTCCAATTTTCTGCATCTCCTATGTGAGACACTGGGTGTTCACGATGCCACCAACCAAAAGGAATTATCATTCCATAGTGACCTTATTTAGCCACTTCACACGACACTTCAGACATGTGTCGGTTTGTTCCTGTTTCCAATTTTATTGGGAGGGTGTAACACTTCCCTCCAGAGGCGGCTGACGATCCGTCACAGCCTAAGATATCAACTGCATTGTCGCGTTCAATAGAGGGAATGCGAAGGTCTTCAACTAGGTCCTTGTTGATAAGGAACACATTGGATCCGGAATCTAACAAGACTTTAACTTTGTAGCACTTATCGTGTATATGGAGGTAAGCGATCCCCTCTAGACAGTTGTATCGCTTTAGCTTTGGGGCTTCTAACTCCATGCGCTTAGCGCGGAGAAGATTTTCTTGGTTCTTTCGTTTGGGCATCGTTAGTGTTGGGTGTAGGTAACAAGATGTTTGTTACTACGCCCGCATAGTTTCGACCATTGATGTCCCCTCAGACAAACTAGTAACTCTTTAGCTCTAACAATCTAGGCCTACATACTAAAGCGGCATTTCACCGATACGCTATTGCGCATGACCAGTTTTCAGGCTGGATGCTTTCTCCCGACACACCAGACCTAGGCTCATAGCAGATTTTCAGGCGGTTATTAGCCATTTTACTCCCCTGGTGTGGGGTTCCCGTATTGACCAAGTCCTTTCCCTTAGGATTTTGGTTATCCATCCAGCTCCCTCAGAGGGGCCTTGCGCACCAAAGCGGTACATTCCTATCCCACACTCTGGCCAGAAGGCAAGATAGTACATACGTATAATACGACTCAGACTCGTTTGGTAGGTGGAATGGCTCTTGTTTTTTGTCCTCCTGTCGTGTATTGTTATCAGGTAGATCTTGCATTGCTATGTCCCAACTTCTTCGGTATAGTAACTTGCTTGCACACGGGTAGTAGGCAACCACCAGGTGACTCTAGGGACTTCGTACTGTTAGCTCCCGGGCCATGTGAGCAAGTTAACTATCCTCTCCTTCGATCAAGACTCTCCATATATTGATTCTTGTGTTCAAGCTCGTAAGTCCCTCATGGGGTCCCTGCGCTTAGAGCCTACTTGCGTTGATCCTGAAAGGAAAGACTTGCTTCGTGCCGCTTTGATCATTTTGAGTTTCGACTCCCATAGTTGCACAGGGACTACCCGATCCCCGTCGTGGTTGGTACCCAATACACCCCAGCCAAAGGGGGTTCCCTGTTTCGATTCCAGTTCCATTTGGACACTGAATACCCAAACGCCGTCGCAGTTGGTACCAATGAACTGACCTAGGTCAGTTCCTCGTCGTCTGCCAGTTCCCAGATCTTATTAACTCTTGCTGGATTCTGGACGACCGCGACTTCGCGAGCTAATTTAGGCTTTACGATAGCCAACCTTACTCGTCGAATTCCCATTTTGATCGGTCTTGAGCTGACTGTTGCTGCCGATATATGGACATCTCCCCCACACGTCTGATAGGTGTGGTTTTTCTTTCCACAATGTGTGCAATCTGCTTCTTTCCTCCGAATGTCTATCACACTCTGTAGGATGCCGGTATGGGCCTGGGCGAAGTTTGTGTCGGTGGTCTTTGTCGCACCTCCCAACGTTTTCCTGGGCTTCTCTGTAACCGCCTCTCGAGAGATGCGGTAATCGTAGGGTTAATGGGCTTTGTTCTGTACCAAAGTGGTAACTAGCGAATCAAAGTCCGGAGGCTTTAGCCGAGGTTTGTTGAATAGACTTCTTACTGTATCGCAACTACTGAAGTCTCCGAGATGTTTGGTAGGTCTTAAACTAAAGATTCTTGAAGCGAACTGAAGAGCGTAACTGTTCAACCAAGTATATTGAAAACTCTATCTGCCGAAGTCTGCTCCTTCTGACGAGAAGAATAGCAGTTCTTAAATACACTTTCTAGGCTTCCGAGAGCCTTGTTCTCATAACATAGTAGACTCCAAAACGGTAGCCTTGAAACCAACATAAAACATATAAAGTATCAAACCGATACTCGAAACCAAACATAAAACATATAGAGTATCAAACCGATACTCGAAACCAAACATAAAACATATAGAGTATCAAACCAATACTCGAAACCAAACATAAAACATATAGAGTATCAAACCAATACTCGCAACCAAACATAAAACATATAGAGTATCAAACCCTATCCTATCAGGCTAGAGGCGCACCTTGTTTCCTGAAACAATTTCAAAACTCAAACAGTATCAACTGATACATGAAAATCCTAAACCAGTAACCAGTACCGGTTACATTCTCCGGTTCATCCTCCCTTTTCCGTTTTCGTGGTGGGGCTTCACCTCCTTTGACATAAGGTTTAGTATCCCTTTGTTGCTTTGGTTTGGAGTCCCGTCGGTCTTCTCTTTTGACCTCTTGGACTATTTTAGGCTTGGACGCCTGGTCGCGTCTAATTTTCTTTCTGGCTAGCAGTCCTTCTTCTGACCGCCCACACAGCCTTAGTGCCTCTTCCCATTCCAGGTCCATCATGTATTGCAGGGCTGACAACCTGCGGACAATTTGTTCCGGAAGTTTGTCTTCGACTACCTCTCTCCAGGATTCTCCGGTCATGCGTGCACAAATGTTACGATTGTGCATGACTGGCAGATCGCGTTCAATACTTCTGTCGTACGTGACTAGTTTCATTGCTCGAAAGGCTAGTCTTTCGGCTTCTACCGCGGCGAATCGCTTGATCATATCATGTTCAAAGCGGGTCCATGTCGCTAGCTCTGGTTGCTGGGTTTCCCCATGAAGTCCATCCACAGCCTTCCTGTACCAGACGGTATAAGGAAGGACTATTTCTCCTCTTGTACGACTGAGCGCATATATAATCCTTTCTCATGCATCGTCCCAGATTCGTGGGTTCCGTTCGAAATAGTCAGTGCATTGAAGGATCCACACATATATGTCTTGTGAGGGTTTATCTTCGAAGAATGGGGGAGGCTCTGATGGTCGCTTAATGTTTAGCGCCATCGCATTGGCCAGTGTTTCTGCCATGCCAGACTGTTCTGGTATTTGTCCTTGCCCGCCTCGGCTAGGACCTCCTCTCCTCCTACCTCTCTCATCATCATCATCGTCATCGTCACTAGGATCCCCTGGGTTACCTCCTTGGGCACCTGAGGGGAATGCATCAGCGGCTTCCCTTGCTTTTCCCTTTTCCCTGCATGTAGGTGGAGCGTAGTACTCCTCGTCGTCCGTTTCTTGGACTGCGGGTAAAGGTGCGGGTCCTGCAGCTTCGGGACTTGGTGCAGCAGCCAACACTCTGTTTATTGCTTGGATCAATACTGCCAGAGTATTGTTAGTCCTGTCATTTTGCTGTTGCTGCTAGTCCTGAGATCGACGGATTTCCGCCTGGCGGGTAGTCTGATCTAAACGCATTTGTCCTAGGGTAGGGTTGACCTCTCTTTCGCGCGTAGTGGATTGGGCGCAGAATTGTACGAATTCCGCCCGTAGACTGAGGACCATTTGTTCCAGAGTCTGATCTCGAGCCAATGCCGCTTGGCTTTCTTCCCCGAGGGTTCCATGTAACCTCGTGGTTACTTCTTCATGTTCCTGTTGACGCCGTTCCTGAGCGTCAATCTTCTTTGCGACTTCTCGCAACATCTCTTCTTGTATCTCCTTTACTTCCCTTTCGACACCTGCCAGCTGCATCAACAAGATTGCAATGTCGTTATCGTGGACATCTTGTCCGTCGGCGATTTACTGTTGAACCTTAATTAATTTTACGGTATTGTTTTGGGTAGCTCCCTTCAAATGTTTGAAGGCGATATTAGCTTGGTCAAGGGACGTATCTATGTCCTGTCTTATCTGACCCAAGGTTATCCCAAGACGCGCAGCCAGTCTGGCTAAGTTTGTGGCATGTTCTCCTGGTCTCGGTGTGGAGACTCTTGATATTCTATGAGTGCTCACGACACTAGAGGATCGGTGAGAGGGTATGCCTCTTCGGCGGAATGAAGGTTCCTGAGGTGTTGAAGGGAAGGGACTATGAATGGCGGAATCATCCGCTTTATCCGTGGTGTCGGATCGGGTATCCCTAGGTTCACCCGCCGTTATTCTTTTCCTCGGGTCCTGAGGTATCTCTGCCATTGTGATACTTTCCAGATAGGCTAGCTGCTCTAGTAGCCCTGGATGTGTGATTACTGGTACTTCGTACCAGAGCTCTCGATATCCTTGAAAAGATTTAAGGAATCGTATGTAAGGTATCCAACGTTTGAGATACTCTAGAGGTATAGGTATAAAAGGGTTCAGTTGGTCCGACTCTGGACTTAAAACCTGAATCTCCTTTTTCTCGAGGTTTAGGATGTACTTATAGTACATATAAGTGTGTATTAGGCCCAGGCCGAGGGGATGTCTGGCCCCGGGATGACTGTGCCTGGGTTTTCCTTTTCCTTCTCTTTCGTTTTTTAAAAAGCACTGTGTGCTCCAGTCAACGAAATTTTCCGACTTGGTCGAATTCCACTCAACATCCGAACCGTGCCAGGTACGATATATGCTATTGCATTGATCCCTCGTTGGGATCCCGAAAGGTACTGTGAACTACAAGGGTTTCTGCGTATATTCTTCCTCAATCTCGAACAGCTCGGTTTCCAATATTTCTTCGAAGGAATGAATATAGATTGGACAGTGAGGTGCTTCGAAAATGTAATCGAAGTCTGAGGTGAGGGTGGAGTTTGAAGTGAACTCGTAGTTCATATAGTGAGCCTTGGTAACAGGAGAACTATCAATATACTGTTAGGCGGACGCCAAACTCAAGTACATAACTGAGGGACGTAGGCCCGGAATCTTTAATCGGAGAATCTGTCGAGGAAGGCTCGTCTCGATAAAGTAAGGTAAGGTAAAGATTTAAAGCGTAAACAATATTATATTGATAAGATCTCTTCTCCATTGCTTGATGATGTCTGTAAAGCTCGGGAGGCACTTCGATATTTATATCCCGCGTCTGAGTGTTCTCGGACTACTTCTAACTACTATGCCTCCGAAGTACCACTCTGGTTTTAATACGCAAACGTCCAGAATCTTATAAGTGCGAACACCGTTTGACCCTGAAACTTATCACACCCTTTCGCGGACTCGGAATAGTATTCCTCCGTTGAGATGACTGCGCTATTTGTTATACCAAACAGCCGCCTCCAACTTAGATGTCCGCATAGACTTTTATATGACTTTAGTCTTGTTGACTATCGTCCAGTCGTCTCTTCGGTCATGAAGTGATCAGGTTCATGCCGGACCACCTAGTGCCAATCGCAAGTCCGAGCCCGACGTGTCAGCGTCTTAAGGGTCTCCGACTTATCTAGGTCTTCCATTCTGAGCATGCTTCCCCTTGGTCCGCCGGCCTCCGTAGAGGGGTCCTATTACTAGGACCAACCAACCTACAGCTGATCTCAGAAGGGTATGGGTGGATTCGGTATACCCCTAATAGCTTCCACTACTGGGATATCCTCCTAGAGTATTTCTCCGAAAACGTCCCGTCACTTTCGGCCCATAGTTTAGGAAGCCCAACTTTGAAGCCTACTATCTCAATGCGCCCCCCACGGATTTCCTCCGTTCCACTTCCCAGATGTCGCCAAAGGTCCCCTCTCATATATCCTGCGAACAGCATGCGGTCGGACGGACGGCGGCGACGTATATGGTGTTATGAAGTGGGCTTCATTGATGTGACATTTTAGTTATGGGACGCAACTCTCGAAATCTCGCTAATGACGTGCGGGCCCCATAAGGGGGCCGGAGGGAGGTGTTGGCACTCCGGTAAATTGAGGGTCTGTGCGCAGTTACCCTACCGTGGGTCTGTGCACATGTCTCGGATTTCCATATGCCCACATCAGTCCTTTTCCTCACAACAATTAACTCTGTCTTCCCTCCATGCATAATTGCAGCATAGACCCCAATGTTGATGCATCCTGACTTAAAGCTGGGCTTTAAGTTTTTTTCTTCCAGCTCTTCACCTGGTCTAAGTCTGACCTTTCTTCCCACTAGATTTGGGTCATATTCAATTGTGGCTTCATCAACAAAAACCACTCACTTCCAAGCTCTTGTCCAGTTTCTTCTCATCCTTGTAAACCCCTTTCTCTTCTCCTTCTGTCCTTTCCTCCAAAATGGCTTTTTTCTAGGTATTTTGAGCTTAAAACTAGCTTCTCTAGAGATCTTGTTTATAGTATCTTTCCCAAGACTAACATTAGCCTTCTGGGTAATATCCCTTAGTGCTAAATGAGGCTCAGAATCAATAATATCAAGAATTACCTTCCTTTTGGTATTGGTAATTTTGGTGGGTCTGCCAGCTCTGGGAGCATCATGGGTGTTGCCATCATGAATTTTGGCTCTTTGGATCACTTATGAAACAGTTGATTTGGGGAGGTTCATCAACTTAGAAATTTTATCATACCCCATATCAGTATGTTTATATAGGGCATAAATTTCACAGATTCTGTCTTCGTGTACTCTTCGGGTATGTGGTGGGGCCATGGTTGTGCCGAGATGTTCGGGTGATGTGGCAAAAAAGCCGTTGCTACGGACCGTACGAGAACTTATTAGACAGGGCTGTACAGTACTGGTAACCGTATCGCAGTTAATGAGGCCTAGACTTTGAGCGAGAAGATGACAAAGACTAACGACCAAAAATCCACTTCCATCAAGTCCTGTCTAATATGTACCGGGGGTTGTGGGTACGGTAGTCTAAGTCTGTTGAACTTCCTCTGATTGACTCCAGGGCCTTCTCCACCACTCAGAGAACAGTACTCGAGTATATTTGCTACGGCCACTCCGTCAAGAGTTCGACAGACTTTTTTCCTTCACCAAAAATTAGCATACGGTACTGTATCTGGCCTAGTCAGCTGCATAATGTGCGTTACAACACGTAATTTCGACCAACCAGGCCCGAGTTCGACAGAGATCATCATCATTGCAATACCAGTGGCATCCACGTCTTTGAGCAGGACATCTCACCAATCTAATATATAGACTATGGAAGAATAAAAATTATTTCATGTTCAATGTGATTACCAGCACCGCCTAATCATTTTCCCTTGCACACCATGCATTTTCTAGATCAAATATAACCGATACAATTTTTCCAAGGGATCTGTGCACGTAAGGCCGGTGTGGTGATGGGGGATGGGTGCAGGAGAGGGGGAGGAGAGGGGGAGGAGAGGGGATGAGGGAGGAAAGGGGACGAGGGATGGAGGAGAGGGGATGGATGCAAGTGCGCAAATGGGGAACGGGGAGAGGGAAGGAGGGAGTGAGGATGGAGGATAAGAGAGGGAGAATAAGAGAGGGAGAATAAGAGAGGGAGGAGAGGAAATGGGGGAGAGGGGAGAGGGAAGGGCGTGAGGATGGAGGAGGGAGAGTGGGGCTCGAGGAGGGATAGGCTAGAATAAAATATGAAATACCGTATTATATAATACACTGACAGTATCATACAGTATCATAACTTGAACAAGGAGATAGGGTGGGAGTAGATGTGAACAATAGTGACGAGATTTTTATTTTGACTTTTTCCCTACCCTCGAGGTCTCGAGGAGGAGAAGGAGGTTGCTGGTACAGTAGTGTCGTATCTGGGAATTACACGTCGAAAAAAATTCCTCGACTTTCATAGTATCATAATTATCATAGTTCATCCACAGCTCGAGTTGCACGCGCAGGACCCCCCCTCCCGCTGCACATTACACGCGCCCACCATACAAACGACATCGCCCGATCAGGTGTAGGGCAGGGTTAGGGTCAAGTGCCAAGAGCAGGCGTTCCTGAACGTCATTTTCCATCTCGCCAAAAGCCGTGAACATCTTCAACCCTCTCCTACCACCATCCAGGAGCCTTCCTGCGATTGTCCATCCTCATTGTTTCGACCCCCCGTGACGCCCTATTTACCTATTCGCCATCGGTCGCCTTGGGCGGTCGTGGCTAATACTCTTTCCTTCATAGGTGGGTTCTATCGCGTCGCAACCTGGCGCGACTGTTGGGGAGTGCTTCGGGCAAGGTTTAACAATTTATTCTTCTCATCCTTCGCGCTCTGCCCTTTTCCCTATAACTCGTGATGAGTGGTTGTTCCTTAGGGCAGTTCCTTGTTTATCTCTTCATGTTTGCTTCCTTCACCCTCCTCATCATCCGCCTTTTCCTTTCCTCCCTATCCCCTTCACCTCACCACCTTCCCCACTCACCACCACCCGCACATCGTCATCATCTAACCATGTCGTTTGCGGCAGCTTTTAACTTTATCTTCAAGCCCTTGATCGACTTTCCCTCCCACATCACCGCTTCCATAAATTACGCACAGCGTATTTGCACCCCGGAAGATTCGCACTCGACTGACACTACCGAGGATTATTTTTCCGGAAGCGAAAACTCCACTTTCGACTCCGACTCCGACTCCGAGTATCACGGAAACTATCGGCAAACGAGGCACAAACATCTCGCACCGTCACTTGCTACCTCACCTTCCCCTAGCGCGACGGCCAAGTCTCTGGATCGTGTGGGTTTAGCTAAGGATCTCGAGTCTACCGGTCCCGCCCGTCTCACAAACTCGGATACAAAACCTGGATCCGGATCCTTTGGATTTCCCCGCCAAAAGCCCCCCTTCGCTCTCCCATTCGTTAGCGGTCTTCAGTCCAAGCTACTCACGGTTACCGGTATTAGCGCTTTTGGCGGTCCGGAGAGAAGCAACACAGCCGAAGCCCAGTTGTTGCGTGAATCGCTCCTGGGCTCTGCAGAAAAACCCGCTTTCTCCGACACTACTAGCTCCTCCGCCTTACCCTATTCTGTCAAGCCATCCTACAGCTCTCACTCTGCTAACGCAGCTGGTTTGTCGGTCCTAGAGCGTCAGATAACTGCATCAGCTAACTTTGTGCAAGTTCCCGCTTCCCCGAGATCTCAGTTAGGGTCGACTTTTTGTCCCAAATTCCGCAGATCAAAACCTTCCGCTCCTAGAACTCGTAGCTCAGGTCACCCATCTAAGACCTTCCCGTTTATCGCGGAGCAACGCGCCACCAGCGTCGCCCCTGTAAAAGGGCCCTTCGACAATTTTGTTCACCTACCACCTCCTTTTCCCTCGGACCCACGATATACAACCCTATCTCGCTCAGTTCCACAGCAGCAATCAGCCCCCAGAGCTGCCTTTACCCCCGTGCTCAACATCGAGATGGCCGAGGCCACCCCCACCGGCTCCCCCAAGCCCACGGCCACCACCCCCAAAAATATCCCCTGGAACCGCGTCTATGAAATCCACGCCTCTCAACTACATGGCCACCTCCGCTTCCTGAAGCTCCTTGCAGCAAACAAAGGTCATTCCCAACCTCTCACACAATGCATCTCCCGCGCGGAGACCCTCCTCAAAGATGCCACAACTGCTGCTGCCGCATTCGGCATTTCTACAGCTGGACCAATCCCAGCGAAGCCGGAGAAGCGCCGACGCTCTGTACGCTTCGAAGATGAAGTAGCCAAAGAAGCCAAACCTGACAAGAAGAACAAAACGGCACACAAGCTGATTCAAAGACCGAAAATGCGACATGCAAAGCCTTCCAAAGCGCAGATCGCTGCATTGCTTAGTACTCTAGGAAAGAGGGTACGGGATGGACCTAATGATTCTGATGGTTCTAGTGCTGGGGGCGCTGTTGATGGCGAGAAGGTTATCAGGAAGAAGATCAGAAAGGAGTATTTCACTCCTGGAATGGTCTTGGAATTTGAGAGTAGTGATGATGAGGATGACGAGGAATTTGTTCCACCTGGCGAGGGGGAGGAGGAGGAGGAAGACTCGGGGGATGATAGCGACAGCGATGAGAGTGGAGATGCAGAGAAAGGGGAACAAGACCCTTCCCCCTCGCCAGAGGTGGATCGGAAGAGGACTAAAGCTAGTGGCGTAGACGGAAAGCGTACTGCGGATAAAGACATCAATAGGAAGAACGTCGCCAAAGAAGGCGTCAAGGACACCACCGCAGCCAAAGATGTACCCGAATCCAACAAAAAGCGCAAAATCGTCGTTCTCAATGCTATGGGGCAGACTGTCCCCTCGACACAGGAGGGGAGGGAAACTGGCAGGGGGAAAAGGATTAGGCCTTCATAGGGGATGTAGTTTAATGTGGGAGGGTTAGGGAAGCAAGGATGGAATAGGAGGGGGATGCGGGACAGGAACGGCGAAAAATTGGAATATTCTCATGACGTGATGTTTTTCCTTTTTTTTTTCTTCCTATTTTTTGTATGGGACTGGGTTGTGGGATGGGCTCACGAGATTGTACCTGATGAGAAACATGACACGGTTACTAGCGCTTTGATGTATGCTATCCTGTATGGTGCCCACTTCTTTCATATACCCATATTTTAGGGTGAAGCTTGGGGTCTCCCGTTTCTTCGATGCTACCATCTATCATACGTTAAGAAAAACTTGCGAGACAACACGAGGGATTGGCAACAAAGTGAAGACGATAGGTGGTAGAGTAGAGAATTTTCTGTATAATATTCCTTTGGATATCCGATGGCCCTACTCCTATCTATTCAAGCACCAGCACTATGCAGCAGTACCTAGCCAAACGCCCCATCATGTTACCTGAGCCGAAATAAAGTTGAACACCTAGGCAGAAATTCCTATCCAAAGCTCCAGACTTCAACCAGGCTATGTGAGTAGTAGTGCTCAGCGGATAACGAAAGTTTGGTAACCTCAAATAACTCTTTCCGTATCCCCCGAATTAAGAATTCAAGTTAGTGTGTATGATACCTACGAGACCAGATCACTCCCAGAAAGAAGCCCTATTCCTTCGGCTTGCACAGTCACCCACTTCATGGGTCTACTGGATTGCCCGGATGTGGTGTCCACTCCCCGCCCAGCCCAAGTTCCAAAACCACGGACCAAGCTTGATCCGACGTATCTAATACCTGGGGCGGTCTAGGAGGCTGCAACCCGTTATTGCGGGGCTTGTGGAGAATGGAACACATGGTTCCCGTTTCCCCCCAGTACACCATAAGCTGTGTTCGGGTGTGTTGAATCCACCTTCGCGAATCTGTCGGGTAAACCTGAATAGCTCCTATGGATACCGGAGTGGCGGGCCAGGTGGCTAGCTGCGTGATCGAGAAGGGTGTATCTCCGGATGGAGATATTGGCAGCCTCTCAGGATCGCTACTGGGGGTGTCCACCGCTAACAGATTGTACAGTAAAACAGGAGACACAAATACCGGCCAGCACAAAGGTGAAATCCAGGAACACGAAGGTTATGCTGTTATTCCCTGTGGCCGGGCATTGCTCTTTTTAAACGGGAACCCAACGGCCGAATGGAGGGGGGAAAGATCCTTGAACAGGTGATCCGCACGAAAAGCCCGCACAAAATTTCCAAACTCACAGGGGAGTGACTCCGCAGACCCCTCCCTGACAGATGTTGAGCGCGACGTCCATTTCCTGGGGCGTAAGAACTCTTGTGACTGCTGCGGCTATTTAAGACTCATCGGGCCTCATCAGGTTTCTCGCTTTCATCGGGACCTGGTGCGCACACAAGTCGGATAGGTCGCGTCGTGAAGTGTTAGCAACCCCCCCCCTCCTCGGCAAGTTCGTCCTCACTATCCTTCAAAATCTTGTGAAGGGGGGAGACTCAAAGAGAGGTCCGCCCGGTCGGCGGACGGGTTGAGTTGATTGTGCGAATATTCCCGTTCTTCCTGGTCTAGCTCGAGCTTCGGTATCCGATGGTCTGTAGCACGAGCAGCATCAGTCGTCCCTTTTCAGCTGGATCGTCGTTTCTTGTGAGTCAAGCACTTTCTCGATTTTGTGGCATGGACGACTTGTAACGAGGAACCTCGAAGGTGGATTAGAAGCTTGTGATCCAAAGTGATGGCTCACGTGACAGGCAAGCAGAGATAGAGCCGCAAATGAGCCGCAACACACCATAAGAGCCGCAACTGTTCATTTGTCTCCGAGTACTTTTTAACGTCGTTGCAATAGGCATGCTTTGTCTGTCCAGAGCGGGCGAATAAAATTCGCCTGATGTCATGACTGATCGAGACAAGGAATATTTATTGGCCCGTCCACAGTTCAAGATTTATCGCTAGGCTTCCTCGCTTAAAACCTGCATCTTTTTATTGTACCAAAAGTGCGCAGATCCCGATCAAGCGAAGGGAGCGCATATCTTTTCGTCGCGTCGGATTCGCGCCAGACTACCGGTACCGGTATCATACCTGATACGGTGCCCGGAATGATAGGGTATTGAGAATTACATCGGATGAGTCAGCTTTTTTTCTTCTCATTCAAGCTGAATATCATAATCACCATTTCTCCTCCAATGGAGGTGGCAACTTTCGCTTACCCTATCATTCTCGGCACCCTATCAAGTATCGTAGTCAAGTAGCAAGTTGCTCAATGCCGCCAGTCACCTGTCATGATTTTGGAATCCTCTAGAGAGGCGTAGTGGATGAAATAGGCTTGCGGCTATTGTAGCTATGATTCGTGCACTTCAAACCGTGCACCCAAATTCGATAACCTCTGCAACCACCAAACTAATTGGGGGGGGGGGGAACCCCCCAGACAATAAAGAGAAGGCAGAATAATGACATCTGGGCTTCTTCCTTTCTTTCCTCTTTACTTTTAAATTAGTTTGGTGGTCACATGGGCTATTGAATTTGAAAAGTTTTGTTGCATGTGTACATTTCCAAATGTACTAGCAATAATCACCAGCTCTCACTCGGCTGATTGAGGAGACCAGATCGCCAGATGGCACTAGATTGGAGATACCGTTTTTTCCCCCTTACTTCTTCATTTCCTTTGTTGTGATTGTTTCTGCTAGTATGGAAGACGCTCGAAGCAGTGGGGAGAACGCTTGGAGGAGCATACCTAGTATGCCGAGAACTCAAACGAATATTGAGCTATAGTAGATGGGTATATTGTTTGGAAATATGAGGTGAAAGGATGGAAACAAGGGACATCGGAGTGGTGTAATATTTGTGGGAAACAGCAGCACTCAGAGGATTGAAGTAATCGAGAAAGAGGGGAAAGTATTTTGATACCTTGGTTTGGGAGGTTTACAACAGCTACAAGTGATCATGCGCCGGTTTCGGAGTCAAAGTCCTTGGATACCACTTTGCTGCTTCTAAGATAGGATATTTCAACATTTTTTAAGATCTACAGGGACGGAGGAACCACCAGCGTAATCAGAACGTAAGGGACAAGAGTCAGTCAATTGGTGTTAGTTAGGATTCCCCTCTGAAAACATCCTATTTCTCGGGGTTAAGTAGTTGGCTGAGCGCTGCTAGGATTGGAGATTACAAACGACATCGGGGTAGAAGTCGAGAAGGAAAATTCATTTCGGGCGTCGGAATTATTTCTCCCATCAGTGAAGTGCGGCGGTTTTGTGGCCCCTCGCATCTTTGTGCATGCCGCCCAGCCCTCTCCTCTTGTCCTTCCCGCCAGTCTGCGAGGAGGTTAATACGGCCAGTAGGCGAAAGTCATTGTGAATCCCCTCTCTTAGATTTGTCATCTCCTCGCTAAAGCTGGATTGGGTGTCGAGGTTATTTTGTCATTGCTTTTCCCTCGCTGGCAGTTCGCAAGATCATTGCCTATGGTATTGAAAACCACTCTTCCGGCGATAAGGTCTGCTTTGCTATATTCCGCAAACCGCACTCGATTCCGTTTACCCCAAGCTAAATTCTAACCCCCCCCCTCCAAGCCTGAAACCATAAGGTAACCTTCAAAAAAAGGAAAAGAAAAAAAATCCGTCTGGGTTGTCACCATGATCTTTCCAATGATGAAAAGCACAAGAAACAAGTGAGAAGTTACCTCCTCTTATGCACTACCAACCATGGGTAAGCTAGCAAAGAAACTGCCAGTCCAGTAAACAGGCTATGGTAAGGTGATGCATCCTCAGGCTTTTCTGCTATGATACACCATTCTTCGCGTCCAAGCTAAACAAAGCTCCCTCATGAAGTATCATTCGCTTCACATGAAAATCAAATAATTTATGGAGAAGCGCACTGGATAGGCCAAACCAGGTTTAATCCCTCACCGTATACTACCTACCTAGCTTTGTATCCTATGAACCTCCACTGTCGGTATTGTCGTTACATAATTATCAACTCGTTCCCGAAGGCGAAAATGTGTAGTCTCAAAAAGCGAGCCGAAGATCGCATTCAAAGAAGTGGCTGTTGGTGCTAGAAGGCACTCAAAATACGATACATAGTAGAGCGCGATGAATTACACAAAAGCCATAGAATTAATGATAGAATATACCGGAGGGGATACCATTGTTAGTGGAAAACTCTGGAGGGCGGGATATTTAGTATGATATGATATTTCTTTTGTTATGGGGGGTTTCAGAGAATGTTCTTTCTTTTGTTGCCTGTTTGAAGGTTATCGCTAAGAATAGAGTCCTGTTTGGCGGGCAGGAGATAGTCCTGGAGTTGATTCTTTTTTACTATATTTAGCCCTGCATTTTCCGGTTATGTTAGAAAGAGTGAGCCTTAGAGCACCCACGGTCTTCTCTATACAAAACAGATCACCTCCCATCCACACCCCCGCCCGCTGTGCGCACGAGATATAGTTGACAATAACAAATACAGGGGGGAGAGGGGGGGGGGCGCGGTCTTCGCATTCACAGACTGCTTGGGAAACAAAGTCCACTCAGGTTCTATGTTTGGTTTGGGAGACAATTTCTTCAGAACCCTTTTGAACCCCGCCAAAATTTATGCCAAATGGGGCGGTAGCGGTCCTGGAGGCGAAAAGGAGACACCCAAAGTATTGATTTGTGTAATAGATAGTCTCTATTATCTTTTTAATTGAAATTTTCTGCGCTCATTGCCCATCTCCTACTCCTACTGACCGTCGATTGATGATAGTATGTTGCGTGGTTGTGAATGTGAAAGCTGTATCAACTAGTAGCTTGTCTCCCCACTGCTACCCCTCCCCACGGACACTGATAGCGCCATCAATGTAATTAATCATGTCTTGAATCACGAACGCTCTGACGAGTGGCAAGAGTTTCCTGAGGCCCGTTGTAGGTCGGCCGGGGGTGCTGCGGGGCGTGTGATATGTGTTGTGGCAATCGGGGGTACTTCGGGGAGGGGAGAAAGTTTTGCATCGCTCATACATCCAACAAAGCATTTCACCAAGGCCAAGGATGCTGGTGGAGAAAGCAGTTCAGAAAACGATTCAGTATGCCGGAGTTGTGCATTTGATACTATCATCCGTCCCCTAAGATGATTTGGAAATGCTGCAGAGACGTGTGGTGTATACAATGGACTTGAGAATATGTGGATTGAGGAAGCGTAATGGGGGAGTGCAATGGACATGGATGTATGTGCATCGATGGTTTCCTTATAGACATTTTTCTTTTCTCCTAGCGTTAGTTGGTTGACTAAGCTCCATTGTGGTTTGATGAAAATTATAATAGCTTCGAGATTTGGTACAGGTCTAAAGATGATAGAATTGGATCGGGTGTCGGATGTTTTGACCTGACCCAAGGGTAAAATAAGGGCCGTTTTGCACCTTGCTTTCATCCGTATGCGACTTTGTCCATCCTTCTCCATGCCATCACGGAATTTCGTAAGATTTATGCAGGCAGAAAAGTAATCACAAATCAACTAGGAGTATGCTGCGGCAGGTGAATGAGTAGTAGCGATTGCAAGTAGTTTAGAAATAGTTATATATCATTCATCTACTAATCAAGATTGTGCTGTAAGTTAGTTTGCTAACATCAGATATCATTCTCCGCTCTGCCGCCAAGACAACTTCATTGTTGACGTTAAGGCAACTTTCCCGAATTCATGACCCCGGGGGGTGGGAATGGCGGCTCAGGTGAAAATCTGATCGGTTTCATGGACCGAAGCACCCGTAAATTCCTGCAGAAGATCATAGGCACATAAATATCATAGGGAATTTCCCATAACCACCTGTCTTTCTAGACGATACTTGGTTGCATTGTGCTCCTAACGCTACAGCTACTACTCTCCCGGAGAGGTGCCTTTTAACCTCGCCAACAACATGTGGTCTCCCAGATATGATCACTCGAATGGTTGGGGACGTTTTGATGATGTCCCAGAGTGATAGAAGGAGCTTGGCTCAATCTGCTGGCGCGCATTCGTCTATCGCGTCGAGGCGTAAGAACGTCTGCCGTACAGAGGAGAGGCTTCCCAACAGCTTCACGATCTCAGTAAGTCCCAGCCTCCGCCCATCAATGACTTTTTTCTGCTTCTCATAGGCATCCGTTATTTTTTTGGGAATTTTCTCAAAACCAGCAACAACCTGCTTTAGCAGCGCACCTAGAGTGCTTGTTGCGGACTGCTCCTTTTGTGCCGCGAAGTTGAAATAGAAACATGCCACGATGGTATTTTCCTCTGCGGCTTCGCCGGCCGCATCGCCTAAGGTATCTATTACCAGTGAACTAAACTTGCAAATTGTAAGAAAAAACGTACTGCTTTGTTTCTTCTCTTTGAGACCAGGCCGTTTACCTGATGTAGGTCTTGCCCACCCCTGGATTGCCAGAGCAAAATATAGTCACCTTCTTCAATTCACCCAGACAACTGCCACTCCACCAACTTCGAAGTTCCTCTGCCCACAGAACCCAATCTCCCACATTGTCAGCACGACACGTTTTGATGCCCTCGTGCTCTGAGTTAAGCTCTAGAGGAGATAGGCAAGTGGGGATTTCGGAACGGTCATCTATGACGGTAATGTTGCTCAAAATATTATTATTGCAATTGTTTGAGTTGAAGCAGTTTTTGTTGTTATTAAGACTATTAATATTATCATCTAGAGGACGGGTAGTATTAAAAGAGTTGCTGAAATATCTCAGGCAACCAGGAGTGCGAGGGAACTTGCCAATGAAGTTAGGATATTGAAACATTCTGCTATTATCTGCTCCCTGTAATGCTGTAGATATGAGTTGATGTGGGATGGTGTTGTTAGGTGATAGAATTCCCGATAGCTGAGGAAAAGGGGAGCTTCCCACCACTACCCAGCCTCGCAGGTGAGTGCTTTGTGTGATGCAATCATCCTTGCGGGACTTTGTGACACCAACACCCCTCCCCCCGCGCTCCCCATCTATGGCAATTGCAGCGCGAAGTGCCTCAAAAAGCCACTCCGCGACTCCATGGCTATTAACACACAAAGTTTATCCCATGCACAAACACCCTTCCTACATTGGCCCCGTACAGCTGTGGAATGGGCAAGCTTGACCAAATCTATCACCACAGAGTTAATGAACAAATCGCCCTCGACATCGCCTTAATGTTTTCGTAACACCAAGTTACCACCCTTATCATCGCAAGGATAAGAAAGCTATCTCCCGGGATCTATGATTGAGCTTCATAGATGTAGTATTAATACACTGGCCTCTATCGACAGCCCCGCGCAATGCTCTTCGGCAGGCCACCATTTACACCGCTCCCAAAGGGGCCTGATATTTCTGAATTCTTCAACCTGCGGGGTGGCCTCAATATACCAGTCTTCAATTGTAGGATCCAAGTCTTATCTGAAGGTGCAGAGCAGGGCCTCCAGCCCACGGGCCGGCCGCACTGCCGGCTTAATTACGCTGATTCCCTGACATAAGATATCACTCGCTGCTTTGTGGGGATCGAACTGGATGTTTACATAGCGCACGATACAATATCATGCGCTGCCGTATCGTATCTTACTGTAGATTGACAAGGTGAAGTTAGACAGGCCAGTAATAGCTATCAGAGATATGTGCAGAAGACGTGGGAAGTTAAAACAAAGAAAAAGATACAGGGACTGTGAGGCTGGGGAAGGTGTTAGGGGCAGCGCCGAGGTCAGCGGTGGCCTACCCACAGATTTTAGGGCGAGGTTGACCCGGCATCTCAGGGAATACATATCATGGTTGCCCGGTATCGGAGACCTTTGTGCAGAATTCCGTTTTTCCTGTATTGTGCCTTGGGACTGTGATTTCTCGTGTGGCATCGGCTGTGTGCGATACGGCAACGCACCATATTACCTGGACAGTACTGCTCCACCAGCTAGAAGAATTCTAATTTTTGTTATAAAGGCAATCGCTCACATCTCATGACCCAAGGGTTGTGATAGCTCGCAGAAAATCTGCCGGAGACCGGCGGTGACTTCTAACTTATGAAAGTACCCTTACTGCTTCCAAAGAGCTATGTTGGCAAAGGATAGCCACAAAGGATGGCAGCGTGGATTTACCCGTAGGTACCTGTCGTTTTTAGGTGCTAGTTAAGCTCTACTGCCGTCACTGTCAAATACGCATATCGTTATCTTACCTCGTATTTCCTGGGTTCTTTCGGTTATGTTGTTCTCTTGTCCAAAGAAACTGCGGGAAAACTCCCAGTATTGTGTATAGACGCTAGGATAGACCCTGCGAGCCGCCGAGGGTTTTCTGAAGAGCAAAGACAGTCGGAGGAAGGGAGGGCGACATGAGCGGCGAGACAACAGCGAAGCTTGGATTGATGGACACGAGCCTGAGCTTGAAGAAACAAGAGATTGTGCTTTTGGGAGGAACCAGGTTCGGCTAGGAAAGTAGGGGTAGCAAAGTGGGGCATGGGAAACAACCTGTATGGCATGTGGGGGTGTTGTCTTGTCCCCCGGATAACACACGGATAATATATAAGCTTGGAAATGATCGGTGCAACGTGTTTCCTAACTCGCACGAAAAGCCCGGGTTATTCCCTTACGCACTCACCACCGCGCGGCCACACCCTTGACACCCACCGTCCCCTACCGAAACCCCTATATAAAGCAAAGTTCATCCATCTACCGGACAAACCCACCACAACAAAAAGATCGTCACTTCGCAAGCAATACAACGCAAGCTGAAAACAACACTTATTCATTTCAAGGAGGCTTAAATCAATTACCAAGAAACCATGCCAGTCCCGTACTGTCTTTCTAGGTAATGCCTCTTTCCTAAATACCTGTTGGGACACAACCTTTCCGTTGAGTTGTTCCATGCAAAGTGACCGTTTCAAAACGGAAGAGCAAGTGCTTTTATATGAGAAACGGTTGCGAAACGGAACGGTTGCTGCGTTGCCAAACGGGCCTTTAACCCCCCCCCCTCTGTCTCTCACATTGCTAATTTATTGAAGTCGCTTCACCGATTCCGACTCAGATTCTAATCCGGAAGACCTCTATTTCCATGAGACCGGCTCCCACGTTCGTATCAGGCCTACCTCGGGAAGGAACGCGAATGAGATCCTGGGTGGGGAGGACGACGATGAATTGAAGTGCGAGAAGTGTGATACTAAGTTTTTGAGTGAAGAGGCTTTGCATCGTCATATGCTCAAGGGGAAGGGGAAGAGCAAGAATGGCGCCGAGAAGCATTTTTACTGTGGCAAGTGTAGGCTTGACTTTAACAACGAGGAGGGGTTGAAGGCCCACATGGTGGAGAGTTCCAAGCATGTATTTTGTCGTGAGTGCTCTCTGGAGTTTCAAACTCCTGAGGAGCTTGACCTTCATTGCAAGCAGGTGTGTTTTCTTAGCTCTTCCTCCCTTCTACCTTTTGATGATATTGGGGAAACTAATCCTACGATCAGGTCCATGATCTCGAATTGGCTAGCGATCACAGATGTCCCGGGTGTGGTACCTTGTTCAACGCCATTTCCGGTATAAGCCAACACATTGAATCCGGACAATGCCAGGGACAGCTCTCGCCCGGTGAATTCCGTGAGCTGATCAACTACGAAAATAATCCTCTAGCCAAGAAGCACCTCCCGGCCAACATTCTCGCTGGCAGCACTACCACCCACATTTGGCGTGCGGGTATTCTCCCCCAGCGTGTTAAAGCTTCCCTCGCCCTGACTTCTAGCGGCTCCAAGCCCGATGAACTCGCCCCGAAGGATTTCGTTAGCGTTATCGACTACAGCCTTCCCACTAAACCCGAGAGTCAGCAACCGTTTGAAACCCTCAGAAACTGTTGGAATGATATAGTGAAAGCCTATGTCTGTCCTCGTCCCAGGTGTGGGCGGAAATTCAATAATATTTCCGCGCTTAAAGCGCATCTCCAGAGTGTCACTCATGACAAGAAGGCATTTCGGTAACACTGTCCCCGGTCTGAAATTTATCTCTAAGGTCCCCTGGTTTACTGACAGGTATGTGTGTGTGCGGCGGCAGTTGTCCAACCTGCGTCGAGTGTTTCGTCTCTTCGTCTGGGCTCCTTCAGCATGCGGAATCCGGGGCGTGTGGAGTGAAAAGCTCCCCCGCCTATCAGCAGCTCATCAAAGGTGCCACCGGCGGGTTAATGGACGGAATCAAAAAGGGCGAGTTCAAAACTGGCTGGTAGGAGAAAAAAACCCTCTGGAAATAATAGTAAGGGCGGAGCAACATGATATCGAATCTTTAGTTGACCTACCTCGGGGTCGTAAGGTTGGGGAGGCTTTTTTTCAGTTTTTCTTTTCGATACTCTATGGCTGCTTGTTTGTATCCTTACTTATGATCCAGGGGGTTTCTTTGTTGTTGCTAATGATATAAAACATAAAACTCTTAAAATTCTTGTGCCCTTGTGGTGATACGTCCTCCGGGTGATATTTTACGATAAGAGTCCAAAATCAGCATCGGATACCTCTCTGGGCACTTTAGGAACCACGTTTTAGATCCTCTTGAGAAAATGCGCACCATTGCATGGCGCATAACTGGTAGACGGCGACCAAATTGTCTATCGTCTAATGTTAAAGGGACCTGATACATGGTATATATAATACAAATGTCCTTTCTTAACACTCTAGAGGAAATAAAAACAATTCGGCTTCTAAACTCATACAGTATGGTAGTCCCGTGTATTTGAGTGTAGAATTATGGTTTCCGTTTTCTACTTTCCCATTCCTATGTTATTCTACATTTGGTGTTCATCTGGATTAAGCACTAGTCCCATTTGACAACTAGTTCCTCTCACAGCTACTAGACTACGCCTGACTTCTCATTCCTCATTGTCCATCGCTCAAGTTCACAACTAAATTATAGCTTATTTAACCACGGTACGCCGCTTTCTCATCACCTGTCGCCACTTGTTTTTCTCTTGCACCCCTCCTTCCCTTCTCTTGCACCCCTCCTTCCCTTCTCTTGCACCCCTCCTTCCCTTCTCTTGCACCCCTCCTTCCCTTCTCTTGCACCCCTCCTTCCCGGACTTTCCACACTACCGGCCCTAGCTTTCCTTTTTTTTTCTCTCTCGTCCCCTTATTCGTTTGAAGTGTAAACCCACTCTAGCGCATGTAGTGCACAATTACGTGCGCAAACTTCTTTTCTCTTCCTCCCGCCACGCACGATTAGATCTCTGCCGCCCAGAGAGATTCCGTAGATAAGGCACGACAGACTCTTTAGAACCCTTGACCTACAGGATGTATAGTCTAGCTGTGACCACAGAAAGCCCGCCGGAGACCGGTGTTGTGTCCCATAGACTCCTAGTTCCGTTGGCGGAAGCATGCAAATCCCCGCAGAAGGCCAATATCACGGGTGCGTAGCGTGGTGAGTCTCGCTATCAATACCTGTTGTCTCAAGGCGCCAGTTAACGGATCAAGCTCTACCCTCTACCATAGTCACCACCAAATACACATATAGTTATTTGGCCTTTTATCCCTTGGGTCTTCTTAGTTGTGTTACGCTCTTTTCCGAGAGCAAAAAAAAAATGAAAACATTACTACTGGTATTTGGTTAGGGTGCTGCGAGTTTGCACGAGAGAATTCGACCCCCCAACCGCCTCCGGAGGAGAGGGTTTGCATAGGGAGCTAGACAACCTCAAAGTCTGTATCAATAGGATATGGGCCTGGACCTCAAAAATCTAGTGCATACCGTACTTTGGTGGAAAAGGGGGTAGTAAAGTGGTTCAGATGAAACAACTAACTGAAGCTTTTGGGGAGGCGGACTTCTCCACAGATGCCACCCTTCAACAAAAGTAGAAATACCAAGCACCAATAAAGGTCCCTCCCATGCTCTTATAAGTCCCCATATATCTTGGCCCAATCTCTCCGACTTATAGCTCTACACATTGACCCAGAAATGCGGCACTAGCGACATTGGAGAGCACTGCGATAATGACTACAATTGCTGAGTCCCCGAGGGACGATGCCGCTTTGTTAAAACATATACACGGGGAACCACACTTTCACCTACCTCCTGTTACGATCAGTGTACAGTACGGGGAACCTGTGCACAGAGAGTGGATTAAAGCTCCTGTCCCAGGCGATCTGCCGCACACTGACGGACAAGAGATGGATCTTGTAAACATTCCTAAATCCATAGGTAGCAAATGGCACCTAAAGCAAGCGATCGTTTTCCATCACTCCCAATCCTGTCCACTTCTCTCCTATTTTGAAACTGAGATTCTACATTTTTATTCACATTCCCTTCCCCTTCTTAACCACATCTTCGATCTGTCATCTCCTAACACCTATCTCTAGCCAAGACCTCATGCTGCTACTTATAAAGGTATCTGACGTTACGCATAGCATGATCTGGAGCCGCATATTTGTTGGTAACTTCTCCCATTATGTACGACGCTGCTATCATACAGTTACTCCATTAGGCTGCATTACTGATGGTGGTATTCTGCCGAACTGTCTGCCTTATGGGTCAGGTTTCTGTCACTATGTTATTGCCGTTGGGGGCGATATGGCGGTGAAGCGGTCAAGTTCTAAAGATATCAGTATTAGAGAAATAGAAGCACAAAAAATGACCGACAGGCGACTCCCACGGGTTCCTGCATCCTACCGCAGATTTCATACCCCCCACTAAAACAAATATTTAGGAACGAGAGCAGCATAGGGTATACAAAAGACCAGCGCGGTCCCGAGCCAGTAAACATATTAAACTAACGACGGGTCTCTAGCCCATCACCTCCTGTAGACCTTCGCGCGGGGGTAGTAGAAGTACGAAGAAAGAACAAAAGATTTACTAACGAGCTGTAATGGGATACAAAGTATTAGCTGTAGCTCGGGGGAGTAGGGATATGTTCGCATACAAACTGAAACGAGCAAGCGATAATTGATTAGCTTTTAGAGGAGGCACGAGATAGAGGTCTGCAATACCGTACATACCTCCTATCGAGGAACGCAAACGAGATGTTAGTGTGGAATCACATGCATTCAGAGGGACCTTGGGGGTGGGTGGTGAATTGCATAGATTACAACCTGCAACGGCGGGGGAATTTACACCAGCAATATAGAAACAACAAATAACGGAGAGCATGCAGGCCCACTTACCGCCTGAAGGAGCCGAGAAGCCGGGTGTCAGCAATTACGCCGTCCCAAAGCCATTCTATAGACTACCCCAAATTCTCTGAAATATGAACTACTCGCTCGGTTCAGATTTAAAATAGCTCAGAAATCCAGAGTTTTGTATATGACACAACTGGTCAACCGGCCCTGAGAGTGCTATATTTTCTCCAGATTCGGCATTCTGTTTTAATGCACAAAACGGAGAGTAGACAAAGCTATCGAGGTATACGATCCAATAAAAATAAAAATAAAAATGTTTCTCATTGGTATTAAGTTTCTTTTGAGAAAATTCGTTTTACTACAATCACCTCGGTCTAGAAATTCAGAAAGTCATTATCCCTACGGGTAGTTTGGGTTCTAGATTCTTTTCCAATTCACTAAGGAGGTATCATTTGTCGTTAGCTAGTACTGGTGTACTGTGTACCTCCTGATCAGAAGGGTGAACGTGCTAGGTATCTCCGATGGAATATAACTATACCGACACCTTCAAACCTTCCGAATGCTTTTTCGGAGGGATCGGGAAAGTTTTGGGCTGTTGCAGAGGCTTGTGGGGCTTGTGGGGGAGGTGTTCCAATTGGGAAACGAGTTATTACAATCACGAAACACCAAAATACACGACCTAGCCAAACACACAACTTCCACAGCTTGCTTTGTAGTCGTATAAGGGGCGATAATCGCGAGGATTCGACCAATCAGTAGCGAGTGTGTATTTGGACGGGGTGTATTTGGGTGTTCCACGATTGGTACGAAGGTAGAAGCAGAGCTACACAGCAGGTTAACAGCCCATATGATACTATACAAAACGGTTAACAGTGAATAAGTGATCCATTCAATACAAGCAAAATATCAGTACGCCACCCGATCCCCACCTCAACCCCGCACTCACTCCTTCCCATTCTTCCCTTCCTCCCGATCCCTATCCTTCTGCTCCCAAACATCCCATACCCGCTCCGTAATGATCTCCGAAATGCTCTTCCCCTCCTCCTTGGGCCGGATATCCCTGACAACCTTCTCCCCCTTCCAGCCACCAGCCCTGACCAACTCGCCATTAACATCGGCCACCCTTCCCGTGTCCCTCCCCTCCAGCTTCTCCCCCCCAAACTGCTCATACCGCTTAAACCCGCGCCAGGGGTTGCGGCCATGCTGATTTGCGACCTCGCCAAGACAGTAGAGCCAGGAAGCGCCGAGGCCAAAAGTGAAGAGATCCATCTTGCGCGGGGGGAGGAAGACCAGGGCCGGCGCTACGACGAGGACGCCCAGCGAAGCGCGGTAGCGGAGCGCTGTGTAGCTGGCCTGGTTGTCCACAAAACGCTGCAGAGTTGGTGCGGGAGTGGTGGGCGATGAGTTTTCGTGGGTTACGGCGGTGCGGGCTTCTTCGGTTTGCGTAGGCATTTGCGCTTGGAATTGTGGGTGTTTGTCTGGTTTGTTTGTAGCCCAGTGGATGTGCAGGTGGGGTTTGGTGAGAGGGGGAGGAGAGGAAATGAATTTGAGACGAGAGGGGGTACAGAGGGGGTACAGTTGATCCGTGATGGTCATAGAGTAGTGGGGGACGAGCAAACAAATCCGGTAAATTTAAATGCTGAGTGATGTCAGGGTTCGCGGACAAGGATATGACTAAGCTGGGTTAGGTTTCGCATAATTGTTTTTCCGGTTGAAGGCCTGGTTAGACTATTTTGGAAATTAGGCCACACCCTTGTACTAGCCGATTCATCAAGTATCCGGACACCTTGGCGCTGAGACAGACGGTCAGAGTGCCAAGGTGTCCGGTTACTTTATGAATCGGCTAGTACTCTGATCTCGATACAAGTAAAGTCATAATGTCTCATGTCACATCTAGCCCCCTTGATGATGGGTTGCGAATATATCATACACCACACGACAGCAAGTCACCAGATTGTGAATTGGTTTCAGGGCTTGAAATATCTCTTTTGGTAGGGGGCTGTGGCAAAGGTGACTTTGTGGGGGTTTAATCTTTCGCCCCCTTTGTCTCACAAGCGGTCTCCCCGTGCTCCTCTAGTCCATCCTTCCCTTCTCTTCCTCCTTCCCTTCTCCCCGCTCACATCGCAGTCAACACCTCAACCAAAACAAACACTACAAAACGCCTCCAACGTGCTTCCGTCCGGATAGACAAAGCATTCATCATGGAACAAGAAAGCACTTCTGGCAAATCCCAGACCCTTACTCCAACCACGGATTTTCTCCCGCAGGTCGTGTTCAACCCGCAACTATATCTCCAGCGACGTTCCATCATTCACTCGATTCTTCGTAAACTCAGCGCCCAACACAACTTTTCCGGTGGTCTCCGGAGCCTCCTCGATGTCGGTTGTGGTTCAGAGATCCTACTTCTCCGTAGTTTAATTCCTTGCGAGGACGCTTTACCTATTGAGCTTCTTACTGGCATTGATATTAGCGATGATATCAAGGGCGCAATGTGCGTTGAGAGCATCTCCCCAGGCGCTTGGACGGGCAGCGCTTCTGGCGAGGATAGATGGAGGCCGTTGGATATCGTTCTTCTTCATGGTGTGTTTGTTTTGATTTTTCCTCGCTCCTCCGTCCTATTCCCCCTTCAGTTACTTTGGGTGAGATTAAATGTTCGTCAACAACAATCAATAACAGCCAACTCTAACCCGGCAGCAACGCTTCTAAATACTGAAAAATAAGAACAAGCCGTCTTTGGAGGTTGGAGAGGCTCGGATAAAATCACTAGACAGACCCCGCAGTTTTTCTGTTCATGGGGAGCCTGCCGTTATTGGCGCATGTTTAGTTGAAACTTGCGGGCATTTAATCTCACGCCAAGTATGGTGGAATACTAACGATTATTGAAAAATAGGTGACTTCAAATATTTGTCCCCTACACTGATTCCTAGACATGATATTATTGTTTCTAGTGAAGGTTAGTAGCATCACAACTGATCACTCGAATTGTCAGATGCTTACATGGAAATAGTAATTGAGCATTTAGATCCTGAACCTTTAAGTCTCTATGCAAGCAGTTTATTGGGTACTATGAAACCAAAGATTTGCATTATTACCACTCCTAATAGGGATTTTAATCCAATGTTTGACATCAATTTTTCACCCCGTGACGAGACTGGAATCGAGTCTATAGATCCTCACAAGTTTGTCCTCGCCTCCCCGGGAAAATTCCTTGCGGTAAACGACTTACTAATAAGGGATACCCTCAATGGTGCTGGTAGATTCTGGAGAAAAGGAATTTCCTATCCTATGCGCCATCATGATCACCGCTTCGAGTGGACCAGGGCGGAATTCCGTGCCTGGGCCCGTAATGCCGCTGAACAGTTTGGATACAAGGTCGAGTTTACCGGCGTGGGTAGTTTTGGCTATAGCATGATGATTGAGAACGTGGATGCAGAAGTAGTCAAAGAGTATCTTATAAAGGATATGTCGGGCCGAGTCGATGGGCCTAAAGACGCCGACTACTTTCCACTGGAACCTGTGGATGGCAGTCTAGCGAAAGAGGCGCATAGTGTCTATGGAGAGTGCACTCAGATCGCTGTTTTCGTCATTAAGCCTGACAAAAATAATATGGATTATCAGGGGCTATATGAAGGAGTCTCTCTAAAGCAAGCTTTGAAAGTCCTCCCGACCGCTGAGTTTGCCAGTGGTGGTATTTCCGTCGTTAAACATGTCAAACATCCTTGGGTTAATTACCCTTACCCGCCGCGCATTCGCGATGCTTTGGTCCTGGTTCAACACTGCTTGAACCAGTTTATCCCGACACCAGTATATGACGATTGGAGCAACCCACCCGTCGCGGAATGGAACAAACCTCATAACATCAGTATCAGCGAGCTGGACCTTGATGACGAAGATCATATCACTAAGAGAACGCGTAAGTATGATGAATTGGAAAATGAAAAGCACTACATGACCCAGCTCTTACAGGGTAAAAATCTGGCGGATCTCGAAGTCCTTGTTGTGCCAGTAGAATTGAAGTGCATCTGGGATTTCAACTGGAAGCTGCAGAGAATGTTTAGGTTCAATTACCAAATGTTTGCCGCCCTCTTTCATCTCGGTGGAGCTCCGGGTTGGAAGTTGAATGACATGATGCCCCTTGGAACCAAATGCAAGTTCCCATTCTGAACGCCGACCTTTGGGTAAACAAAAACTGACAAACCATATAGGGGACGAAGCCGCCTTCGATGGAAAGCCCCAATACAAGGATTACAAAATCTACATTTCTACCCAGGGCTTTCGTGTCGAGTACAACACCCCGCAGAACCCCGTGATTGGTACTCAGCCTGGATCCTTTCCCTTCCCCTATGATTCCTATGATACCGAAGAGCAACCGAACATCTGGGCAGATTTCACCTTCACTCCTGGTATCGTTCCCAAGACTTGCGATGAAGACGACCGCATTGTTTTGACATTGGGCAAGAATGGCGCCACTCCTGTCGCCGGCTATGATCAAGATATGTGTGGAGAGGATATTCTCTGGGTCACCTTTCGTAAAGGGGTTGTCCTCCCGTCTTAGAATCGCTGGAGTCCTCGGGAATGAGTGGTATCGGGAGGCTTAGGTGATGTTTTCCTAACTTATCTCTGTGTTGTCTGGGAGTTTTTCCCTCCGGGGTGGGGGTCCACTGTGCTTCAAGCAAAGAGATAAATGGGGATAAGAATCTGATGTATATCGGAGATGTTTGACTTTTCTGATTCCCGTCTTTTGTTGTGTAATATGTACTTGAATTACGATTTAACTTGAATTTGGGTGTAAAAACATCAGTCCTTGGCATTTTAATGAATTGACAAGTAGGGTCTGGGTCGGGGTTGGGGTATGATTGGATAGCAAAGCTATGAAAAATGTGTGGCTAGTGCTGGTACAGTACTCGAGTATCACTATGGAGCGTGCCAGCTTAAATTTTTTAAGGTACCGGTATCATAGGGGCCGCATATTGGTGTGAGGTGTTAATGTTGAAGTGTTAGAAAAAGGTGGAGCAAACAAACTGGTCGGCCGGGTAACAGCAAGGGCGCTTTTTTGCACCACATGTGAGCTAGGTTACTCTGCTAGGAGCTTATCTTCATACACAACAGCTGTCCTTACCTGAACCTGCCTTGTGTGTACTTTATCATTCCTTACTCGAGTACTATCGGTAGCCTGTCCGCGTTCAACTCAATACCCTTCTTTGCTCGCTATCCTTGACATACGGAAACCAAACCAAACGGAGCGAAACGAAACAGGCGCCAAAAAAAAAGAAAGAAGAGGAATGTCCCAAACATTCAACACTAAGTCGCCCACAATCAAGCGAATACGTGCGCCCCCCCCACCTTCTCTCCCTCCAACTCAGCTAACAACCTACAGTCCGGGAAGCCGAAGAACTCTCCAAAAACCCGACAGCAGATTATCACGCCGCCCCACTGGATGAAAATCTCTTTGAATGGCATTTCACCCTACGCGGGCCGCCCGGCACCCCGTATGCGGAGGGCATCTACCATGGGCGCATAACCCTCCCCTCGCACTACCCCCTCCGCCCACCTAGTTTCCGCTTCATGACGCCGAGCGGGCGCTTCGAGATGAACCGCGAGATATGTCTCTCGATTTCCGGGCATCATGAGGATACGTGGCAGCCGGCATGGGGGGTGCGTACGGCGGTTGTGGCACTCAGGGGGTTCATGGAGACTGAGGTGAAGGGACAGGTTGGCGGGATTGAGTGCGATGATGAGACCAGGCGGGTAATTGCGAAGGAGACGGGGAAGTGGAGATGTGATGCATGTGGTGGGAGGAGTAACGGGGAGATTTTGGAGGGGTGTCGGATTCTGGCCGAGGAGATGGGGAGGGGGAAGCGGGTTGGGGAGGGAGAGGTAGAAGGGAGTGTGGAGGGAATTAAGATTGGGTATAGGGATGAAGCAACAAAGGAGCAAGGGAATAATGCTACTATTGCTGAGTCGAGTTCTGCCGCTGCGGGGGAAGGGGATACCTCTACCACACACCAACCAACGACGCTACCAAACCCCCATCCCCACCAACACTCCCGGCCAGCCCTCCCCACACTGCAACCGCAACCGCAACCGCAACTACCACTACGAGCGCCAGCACAAGAAACCCTAACCCCCTGGCTAGACAAACTAATCCTAGCCCTAATCGCCGTCCTAATCGCGCACGTTATTAAGAAGATTGCGTCGCACTTTTGAGCCTTCCTTATTTCCTTTGTTTCTTTTATATGTCCCTCTGTAGGGGTGAGATAGTATATGGCACGGGTGGATCTCTTTAAGCTTACTTCACTTGGTTCATTTGTTCACTTGCTCTTTTTTCAAAAAAGAAAAGGATGGGGTATATCAGGTGCATCGTGAGATATTTTGACAAAATAAATTGTTTTTTTGTCCTAGGAATTTACCCAATTTCGATTTGATTGCTTTAGAGGGTGTGGCTAAGGGTTTAAGGTATTTTCAGGTGATTTATATTTGCTCCATTGCCAGGAACAAGGCCAACCCGGGCCAAGTGCTGTAAAAATACCAGTAATTCACTTGGGCACCACTAATCACCTCATCACCGTTCTAGATACCGTACTGTCTAACGCGGTAAGACAACAAGCCGTAGGTCAGGTTGGTGGTGCATCGGCTCAAATCCAACAGGTATGATACCGCCACCACTCCCTCCAAGAGCTAATGGCCGTTCACATACCTAACCCGTGCACCCTGCACCCACGACCACGGCACCTTACCTCACTAACTAGCCCTTCAAGTTTAGGCGTGCAATGATGCCGGTCCCTGCTGGGAAAACATGAGGGTATACCTAACTTTACCCTTCCCACCACCCCCACTAGACGGCGGGAGGAGGATATTATCTCGGTACCGATGGTAGAGTGCATGGTGGTCCCGTATTTTCCTCGGTGTGGGGAGTGCAGCAAAGACACGAAGAACTACTAGACGACGAGTGATTAGACGACGCTCCTTTTCTCTCTATCATAGACTGGGTTCTAGTCCCAGCTTTTCTTCTTCTACTCGGTTCAGGGCCACGTTACAGTCATCTATCATACCAAAGGGAAGCCAATCCCCGTACTCCCCGCACCTGTAACTAGTTACGGGCGCTATTCATGCTCGATACCATGGACTTCAAAATACTACCAGCTAGGAGGTTTTGTTGCTCACGATATTCACGCCTGCTTATCTTGCCACCCAAGTCGTACGAGTAGATACTGTAGATGTCGAATCGCAAATACTCATGCCGTCTCTGTCGGCCCGGATGGGTCTGGTTTTGTGAGTTGGCCGAATTACATATACCAGCCAACGAGATCCCACAACGTCTTGAAGAAAAAAGTAGCAGGTGACTTCATACATTGTGGGGGAGGGAAAACTGCGATGTCGCGACTTTCCCTACCCCACCATCCTGTGGTCCCTGTGCTACTTTGTCTTCTCTACAGAACAAGTGGAGAAGCATCTGCTACCTGACTACCATATTTTCTTCTTCTTTTAAAGTTAGCCCATTAGGGGCGTTGGGAAATTCGCTCTTTTCAATGACATCGCAATGTATTTTTATTCGTGTGTGATAATTGGAGCCGAATTATTTCCTTGATAGTGAACAAAATAAAGGAAGAAAAAGGGGATATTTTGGCTGCACGAAACTACTTCTCAGGTATCTACAAGCTAGAATGATAGGAAGATTGGACTGCCGAGTTACTTCGCCCACGGCCTTGCTTAACTTCAACTTTTGCAGCTGGGGTTCGTTACAACGGACATGTTCACCACTATCTCGAAATACTCTATAAAGGTCCCACCATTTGGCCTATTACCCCATCTCGGTTCCATCCCTTTGTTGTGCTACCTGCCGTGTCACGTGGCCACTTCTGGGGGGGGAGGGAGCTAGTATCTGTCCTCCTATCTTCCTATGTGGCTCCACTCTGCAAGTAATCATGGTATATCACTCGAAACAACTCCTGCTGTTAAGTTCCCACCAATGGTGCCCGAATCTTGAAGGAATGCCATAGACCTTCTAATGAGGGACCCAGGCCTAAACGAATCACTTGAGCTCAAGCCTGAAATTAGGGTAAGCACACTAATCAAGAGATATTTAGTGTTATATGGGTTGGAGGAAAAGAGATGTAACTTGGTTCACATTGAAGGTCCATGACCATGATCAATCTCCAGCATCGGTGCCACATTGGCGAAAAAGGTAGAGATTTATGAGGTTCACATTGCTTTCTGCCGTGCAAGCGATACAAAGCCGTAATTACCTGAATTGGGACGCTCCCGTGCTAGACCGGGAACCCGAAGAAACTCGCACTGGGGAGTTTGTTATTCATGAAACTTTTTTTAAAAATAAAATAAAGCGGTAGAAAGAAAAGGATTGAAGGGGATGAAATGTGAAAAAATTACAACAGGTCTCTAAGGGGGGGTTATGAACGTGGAAGGATAGTTAAACTTGGCAACAGATTGGATGTTATCTGATAGCTAAGGATAGGTTATGATAGGAGATAAATATCTTATAATAAACAATTAGCAGCTTCTGAAAGCTCAACGAACTCTAAAAAACACACAAGAACCAGACATGAAAGCGTTTTCCCGGTGCCCGACCGTTCAACGGAACTTTGTATGATAGCCCAATGCAGCAAACCTAGTGGTTCAACTTACCATTCGGAGACTAACATACCATACCTAACATTCTACGGTTCCGGACGCCTATAGTGTTCACCAAACAATTTTCGTCAGGGAATGTGACTGCAGAAAGTTTCCCTTGGAAAAGCCAAGTCAAGGCTCCAATAAGGATTACAGTTGGGTTATTTTTTTTCTTCCTTTTCATTTCATTGTGTTTGCTTAAAGGCTACATATAGCTGACGGGTCATGTAAATGCAAAACGTGAGTAAACTTCATACTGCAATATTTTCTGTTTATAATAATTAGGAATAAAATATGAGATAAATGAGTATTGAACTTGGTTGTAATGTTTTACCTATGAACCTTTATATAAAAAAGCGTCCGCTAATACATATTATTTTGAACACAGGAGACATTCGAAACTATAGGTTTGAATGTTATATAATATAGTATCATACGCTGGTCTTTGAATATCATGTTGAGCCACAAAGTTACGTTGAATTGCCGGGCACTCAGGTGCGTGCCCCCGTTTGGGAGCAAGGGAGAATTCGGTGGTTGTGACACCTATGGTGCTGGACAGCCAAATTACACCACAGCGGCCAAGTGAATAGAGACAGAGTGATAGGCTATGGTGCAGGTGATTTCCTTGGCCGGCAAGTAATGATTCGAATGAGTGTGGATTGAACCCTGCTTAGTTTTTTCCCCTTCATTTTTTTCTTTTTCCAGGCATATTTTTTCACTCTAACTTTACCCCACTTTGGTATAGTTGGGATCATGGTATATCACTCTTACTGGATCCCCTGGCATCTGTTGAAGTGTCCTTCCATATCTGGGATGGGAGGCCATAGGAAGGTATGTCCGCCGCTAATGTGGTGGGTGGTGCGGCGAGTCAGGCCGCGTGGACATAGGCAAACAGTGACTGGTGCCTTCTTGTATATATAGTTGGACATATCCCACACCTCTTCTTCTTAACAACCTCAGTCGTTTCAACAGCATCAGGGCTTATTATTCCCCTTGGCCAGCTCATCGGACACAATACAAAAGAGACTATTTTTTTTTTAACATCAACATCTCATCCAGAAGTTTGTTTCTGGTAATTTCCTCTGGTAGATCTCTTCATGAGATATTATTTAACGCAACTACCAGACAGATTACCCGTATCTGCAGATACTGTTGCGGTGCTGATCGTGCCACCGCATGTTTAGCGATCGGTGTGTGAGCGGATTTTGATTGTCCGGCACCATGCCAGCTCGCCTCAAACCAATCTGCAGTACCAAGAGTGCGGAAAAATTCCCATTCGCCACCTTCACCTACCGGTACGGTAATTTAGTACTTCAAGGGTTGGCAATGACGTTATGCCTCATAGTGTCGCCCTTCGCCGTAGAGCGCGCTCGCATCATTGGGGACCGGAAAATGGTTTAGATACTACCCGAATTGTTTGGGGAGAAAATTTCTCTTGCCGGTGCAGTAAACTTGAGTCCTGGACCAGGGACGGAGGCCCACTCTTGGTCTGTGAATGCACAAACACAATACCGTATTTACCGGAATAATTGAACCTCACACTAGGACGCTGGAGCTGCCTTTGCAAGTAAGGAGCGATACTTTTTACTTTTCTTCTTCTTCCCCCGGCCGGGGCTGAGGGGGTCTGTTTTTCGCAGCATTTTGCCCCCTATCCAAGAGGGAACTCGGACTTCTTAGCGTGCGGTTTAATTATTCTAGTAAATACGGTGTGAAGAAAATATTACTGCCAAGCTCAAATGAACACAGAATACAGTGTTGTTGGAGAAATGATAAACATAATATTATTAAACAAGTTAGAAATTTCGACATGATCTAAGTATGTGGGGTCATAGTAAATTGCCTTGCCTGCACACTGCTCAGGGCCTATTAAAAAGCTACCGCCACATTTAATGAAAGATTCAAGAGAAGACACCGTGGGATATTACATCAGATCGTCTGATATCATATAGGTATTAGGAAACATCTTCAGATATCTGCCGGTATCGGGGGGTGTCTGCTCCGCATTGACAAAATATTTACTCACCAGATGGCATATGCCGAAACGCTGCCTGTGCCTCCCTGCATCTATGAAGCCTGGCCTAGCCAGTCCAAATATTGGCCGGCTATCTGTAGGCGGGCCTAGCTGCCTACGAACGCGTTTTAAGCTTGTGCTACCATATTAAATTTTGCGAACACCACTCTCGGTTCCATCATAGGGGGTGTTTGGCAAACGTGATTGTGATTTGCAAATCATGATCTGAAAAGATGATTTGATCTGGGATTTCCATGAAATTTTTATTTAAGGCTACTGAAATATCTTTTGAGCAGGACAACCAATTCTATTCTCACTACTTGTAGCCTTAAAGTTTTATGATCTATAAGCTCCATTAGGATATCAGATGAGGTGAGACAAGAGACTTCCAGGAAATTGGTACTTGATTTGACTGCAATCAGGGATGGGAGATGATAAATGTATTTGATAAGTATGTACAAAATCGTTAGAATAAAAAGTCTCCTATAGTATTATTTATCTATCTTATATTATCAAGTTTGTATTAGTATTATATACAAGAATCAAGTGGAAAACAAGAGGGAAAAGATTATATTGTAATGCTGTTCAAGTTGTACTTCAGGACATAGAGAGATCTTGGTAAAAATATAATGATATTGGAGAAATCACAATCCAAAGAAAATCATGGGGTGTTTGGCAAGCTATGTTTGCAAATCGTGATTTGAGGAAAGCATGATTCCAGGGTTTAAACCTGTGATTTGAAATCACAAAAACGTGATTCGCAAATCACAATCACGTTTGCCAACCACCCCCATAGTTGCCTTCTTTGTGATTAGTGTGGCAAACTTCTAAGTTAATTGGCTATCAAGTGTGTCCGGCCAAGCATACTTTGACGATTAATGCTTGCTCGCGGTTAAGTTAGATGAGCCGAAATTCTCTATGTTGCGTGTTCCGAACCCGATCAATATTCCCCAACTGTCGTTCCGTTGCGGTGCAAAACACCACGTACTGGCCAGCCTCACCTGACTGCGCTGCCTTGGTTCGCTCGCCGACCGCGCTGATGAAGAGGCTGGGTCTCCGGTATCGCTCATGCTTTACTCCTTCGGGGCCCTCCAAGATAGTACTCTTCATCAACTGGCGAATCCAGGAGCGGGGTTTCTGGCGTATAAGCGGTAGTACCAGCACCGACACCGTGTAGGTGGGCGAACGCCATTTCGTAATTCAACGTCTGAAGGACCAAGTGTCTAACCAAGATCTGCTTCCCATGATACTAGTTTGTTAGAGAGTGTAGTTGATGGTGCAGGATACGGAATTGTTTACTCTCTGTAAGTGTACTCGGATGTCAGGGTATGAGCAGATGTGATGCGCTATTAATGCCATGGCTAGGATTGACAGCGTTTCCCCTTGTTTCCTAAATTTGAAATACAAGTACCTGTGGGATTCCAGGGGCATGGTGGTGTGTAAGCTACAATATCGCAAAAAGAGCACTTTCACCCGAACTTGATCCTTCATGAGATATCACACAAGTTTCCTGATTTGAGCAAGTTTTCACGTAAATACCGGTACCCTGCTCGTTTTCGGAATGCGTCCACCTGTTGCTTACTCTCTGGTATAAAATTTATATCTTTCAGTAGGTGTAGTGAGTGGCGGGAAGCGATCCACATTCGTTTTCAACACAATGGCTTATACCTGACAAATTTGAAGTGGTATGATATCATACCTATCAACGGGAGGTCAGGGAGGTTGAAAAGTGGTTGGGGGTTAATGTTACTCTTGCCCCTGGAATTGCAAGTGACTAGATTATGGGGAAAGGAGGATTTATTTCTGGGAGGGGGGAGGAAATATCAGGCTGTGATAGAGGAAGCTGAGCTCGCTGTATTCCGCACGAGCAAGGGAATCACTGGCCATCACGAATGATTCCCACAGGCCTCACAAACCCCGTGGTTCTTTCCCCCCATCATGATCGAGGCTTCTAATCAGTGCGCATTTCCAAGCGAAATATCATACTCGAGTATGGAGGCTTTGCTCAGATGGCCAGAACTGGGACTGATCTTATCACCAGACGAAGAACCCGAACCATTCCAAATAATATTATACACTGGCTCCTTGCAGCTCAGCTCTCCACATTCTCACGACTTAGTCCCTGCCCCTCTGTTTGACGGCCATAGCATACCTTTGTTTACATTTTTTTTTTTTTGTTAACCGATTACTCGTATACATTTCGCCAGCTTGAAGTGAGAGCTTGCAGACCACCCCAGGCTCCATACTGTACTCGACCACTTTGCTGAGCGAAGCTTTGGCCCCTAGATCTCTGCTCCTTCGAGTCCCCACCCATGCTGCGATGGATGAAAGTGTTGAAAATCTACGTTATGATAGCAGGATTTGATGAGATGCAAGCGATGATATTCATGCACTTAAGAAGAAGAGAAGAAAAGACAAAGTAGAAGAGACAGAAGAAAGTATTGAAAAAGGGTGAGGGGGAATCGTCATTCCTCAAACAACCCAGGTCAGCGTTTCGTTAGGAGGTAATCCTCAATGAACGGTTCTCGTCCGACATGTAGGCGGCACTAGACTGTCTATAGTACGACTCCAAGTCCACACAACCCCAATTCCAATTTCGCATGCCTATCAACTCTTCTGACAGAAAGTAAATTCTTCAACTTGTACACACGAGTATCAGAAAGTTAGTCATAAGGCAGGATATATTAATGGATTAATACTACGCATAGAAGGACTGTAACCCTAGGAAGGGCTCACAGAGGCCCTATCCACTTAGAATTGCTTCACCGTATTGTGTTTTTTCACCCTGGTATCATACCTATTCCGCCTCCAATTTTGTCAAAATTCGGTCATCCGTTGATAAGCCCTCCCATCAAGGCCTGCCAAGCCGCCGAGTTGCAATACTTTTCTCACCCGTCTATCTGCCAGCTCCCTTGTTAATTTTGGAGCACCATACTCGAGTACTTGTGGTCATGATTACTGGGCATGTTTCCCATCTAACACCCAAGCAACAAACAAAATTCATAGAAGTAAAGAGGAACAAACAGACATTGGATATTTATAGCAAGAATTTTGTTTAATTGTCTTACTTATTTAAGATATGTTCATTGATAGTTCCTCGGTGTGATTCTGGTGAAAAGGCTGATTTCAGACCACCAGCAACATCCAACCTTAAATGACCCCATGTCTCAACGAAAAACCGGATAACAGACACTGGACGAGGAACTTGGGTTACCGGGGCCCAAATGCACACACACCTGAGTGCAGTATTTTCCAAAAAAAAAAAAAAAAAAAAAAAAAAAGACTCGGGCATGGACTTGGGAGATCGTAATGTGCACTAATCTCTGGGTTTCCGATCACCCCTGTGCATACCCCAGTACGCCTCAACCGAAACACATGTGTCCCCAATGTGCCGAGAACTTCGAACCTCCCTAGTTACCGTTCCGCACCCGGACATCTCGCTACACTTGCCAGCATACCACGTTGCCAGAGTTGACGCCAGCACATAGCCTCGTAGATCAACGGAGTCAAACTACTTCTATTGCCTAAATTGAGGTCGATATTACGCCTATGGAGCAATAACTTTACAGCAGGTTAGGTCCCCAGGTTGTGGAGATGGAAAGTAACGTGCGCTCAGAGCACCCCCCGCGCAATTGAAGCGGAAGCTTGCATCGCGTAGTGTCTTGAAATCCTTGCTTCCCCTAGATTCATCGTCCGCATCTCGTACCGGAGTGCGGAGAAATTCCTCTAGCGGCTAAAGCCGGAAGGCCCTCGTTACGGTCCTTTCCTACCGGTAGATAACACTCTCCTAATAGCTCGTGCGGATTGGAGCTTCAGGTGCGGTGCCGGATTTCTCGGCGAGGAGTCTGGCTAGATGGCCGCTTGTCCGTCTGAGAGGGCCCATGTCCGGAACGGATAGTTCAGGTTCTAGATTGCTTGGCTAAGTTAACTTAGTTGGCGCCTCGCTGTTGTGGTGTAATGTTGTCTGTAGGCTATCGTAGAGAGTAATTTTGGTTATCGTTCAGCCAATCTCTTCAAGAGGGCCACCGCCTGGGAAAACACAATATTGAACCAGATGTGACAAACAAGATTCTTCAACCTTCCTACGTAATGCACCAACGATGGATATAAGTCAGTGATATGAATGATATCAGGATAAAACCGCCACTGCGTGTTGTTGGTTACTATGATATAAGCCCTCATTTGCAACGCTCCACACTACTCGTAGTATATGTAACTACTTTTTCTTTGATTTCGGGGCTTCCGTGCCACCGCACTTGCACCTCTAACTTAGGTCACTCCATCCTATAGTTTCTATGCAGGACGTCCACATGCACACCCAATCCTCTGCTCACAAAGGACAAATCTCCCTTCAATAGCTCCCTCATCCCTGCTTGATAAATAGAATTTTCAATGGATGTTTTCTCCTCTACAAAATTGCCGACTCCCCCAATCACCTCCTTCAATCCTCCTCTCCCTCAACTTCCTCCCCCTCTCACTTGCCTTTCTCAAATATCCCTCCTCTTCATGTTCCTTGCCACCGACACTTGTAATAAGAGCACGTATCGACGACTCAGCTCTTACACAACGCAATTGCCCTCTATAGTACATGGTACAGCCACTTGCAAAGCCGCCGGGACGCTTTCCGCTGAGGATTTCCTAAGCCCAAAGGCCACTCGGCGATAGACCTGAAGTGGCCCTACCAACAACTACTCTTTGGGGGCTGGCCGGACCACCACAAAAATATAATACAGGAAACATACAACTAAGTTTCCCATACTACAACCACAGCCAAACCCAGTCAAATATTCTTCCCACTATATATCGAACAACTAGGCCCTTGTTTGGCCGGTGAGAAAAATGGGTTTTTTCTGACCTTGATGGCACTTTTTTGCCTATTGCCCGACGCACAGGCCCCTAGATTGATTTTGGTTTTCATTGAATGGTCGGTAAGGTAGCTACTATGTGAATATAGATTTTATGTGCTCCCCAGTCGTAGGGATCCGGGTTTTAGCAAAAAGTTAAGTTTTCAAGCGAAATGGCGTTTTATATATCCCGGCGTGCCAAACAAGTTCTAAGTGTCTAAATGCCGTGACGCAGTTTTCCTTAATCTTTATCCCTTACACACAGGGAGGGGCCTTCGCACACAAAAAAAAAATACCATAAGGTCATGGATACAGTAGATTAGATTAGGTGGTTGTGGAAAGCTTGAGGAATCACTCCGGAGAATGCGGGGGACTCTTTAAACTACCGGTGTTATGCCCTCGAGGGGCTCCGGGTCATATATCTTGCTCTCTTTACTCTATAAACTTTTCGTTAAGATCTATTACCAATAGGCTCTTCTAGCCCAAAAACTCCTGACCTTGGTATCAACTCTTTTTCCCCATTTATCCTGCGAACTTTACTCGCACTTCCCTCACTGCAAGTAAATATTGAATGGAAGAGGTAGGCGAACATACCGGGCATCTAGCACAGCGCAATCCATTGCACTGTGTATGATCCCCTGTTTGTCGGCTGGGTGATCGGTAACACCATGTGGTGCTGTGCTGCGCGCACGCGTGGCTGCTTTTTCAAGAAAACTTTCCGAAAATCAGAACTCTATTCCCTCTGCTCATCTAAAGCGATCGACCGCAGGCATCCCCGGTCATGCCATGTCCATTGCTTCTCCTATACTCTCTGGAACATCTCTCGAATGTTGTCTTCGGAGAAAACATGCCATGAACTTTTCGTCCATAAAAATAGGCTTTCCTAAGGTATTACCATCTGTCACCGATGTATTGTTGATAACTCATCAATTCAACCAAAAATTATTCCAGCGATTCCTCTGATTCCACCCTACATGGCCGTCTCCCGGGGACCCGCAGCAGCCAAGGGGACAATCCAACGCAAGGGATCAATGAAGGCATTAGATTACCACACTTTCGAGCGGCAGTTCAGGCCCGAAACCTTTTAGGTCCCTTGTCTTCCCACTGGGTGACAGAAGCCTCCCCCCAGAAAGGTGGATAGACCCGGAAACATGCCCTTCATCGTATGGCTTGTAGATAGATCTATGGTTATGCTTAGGAACAACTCTTAAGACACCTAAATTACCTAAGTATCACTATTTTTGGCCGAAATTAACAATCAATCTAGAACAGTATTTTCCACGAGTACACATAGTGGAGCAAGAGCTAGGGGCGTGCGATTCCGATTACTCAAAGATAAATTCCAACTGTTCCCCCGTCAATACTATCCAACCGCTGACAGGATTATGGCTTCCAAAACTCCTTCTACTAACTCCATCAGTGAGGCCAAAGAACCAGCACTCTACAAACTTGATGAAAAGGCTTCAACTGCTTATGGTGAAGAGAAAGCGGTCGACAGTGAAGATGCTTCCGCCAAAGAGTTCTGGAACAATCCTTCAGTGAATATATACCGACTCTGCTCATGTTTCATTCTGTTCTTTGCTGGGAGTCTATTCTTCTCTGCCTACGGTGTAAGTTTCACTCTTTCAATCGTGTCAATTTCTCGAGCCGCCAAAGTCCACGAAGCTAATGCAAAATCACAGGTCGTACTCCCGCAGGTAAACAGTTCTCCTCACGGTTTCTTCAAGGCTAAAATGGAAACCCGCAGTTTGAAAAAGATTACCACCAATCACATGCTACAGTCTCCCTAGTATTTGTTGGTGTCCTCGTTGGCGCTGTCCTCGCCGCGTCTGCAGCCAATATAACCCATATGTCACTCGGGCGCCGCGGTGCGGGGATTATAGGGTCCCTATGCATGGGACTAGGAAATTTAATTCTGGCTCTGCATCCCCCATGGCCGGCCGTTCCAGTCACGATGTGTTTAATAACATATGGTATAGCTGGGCTTGACCCGGTCGCGAGCGCCTGGGTTGGAGGTCTCCACCATGCCAGCGGGTTTCTAGGCATGTTACAGGGCTGCTTTAGTATTGGGTCTGCAATTTCTCCATTGATTGCCAATGCGATGATTCAGCGCGGAATACCGTACTATAGATTCTATCACGTTCCTGTTCGTCCCCAAAGCCCCGTGATGAGTCGTTGCTAACTAGGAGAAGTTTGCACTCTCGATGCTTGGGGGTATTGGGTTCACATTCTCCTTTTGGAGCGAGGATGGTGCGAAGTATGCTCGAGATACCCGCAGCTCGCATAATTCAGGGGCGGACCATACAAAGGAGATTTTGAGGAACAAGGTATTTTGCTCGGGTTACACTCCCACGATATTGTTATTGACAGAATAAGGTTTCTTGGATTCTAGCGCTATTCGTGCTGGTCAGTTGGGGTGTTGAAAGTAAGTGCACATTGATTCAACTAACCACGAACCCATGCTAACTGCTCCGAAAAGCTGTAATTGGAAGTTGGATGGTGGGTATCTAGCCCGAGAAAACTTATACCCCTTTCTAATTATGCAGGTCATCTATCTCACCGACGGCCGTGGGGGGTCTTTATCCAATGCTAGTCTGGTTAATTCAATGTTCTGGCTCTCCTTCACCATTGGTCGGTTTCTCTTAGTATGGATTGATGGAGCAGTTCCTCGTAAATGGCGAGGGAAAGGCCCTGTGTCGCTCTTCATCGTCTTATCGATAGTGCTGGAGCTCATGTTCTGGCTCCTCCCAACATTCGCTGGATCTTCTGTAGCGTAGGTTCTACCCACGCGCCCCTATTTAGAAGAATATTGACAGTGTGCAGGGCTTGTCTACTGGCCTTCTTTTGTGGACCGTTGTACCCTTTGGTAACTTAAACCCCGGCATCCCCAGCATATCAATTGGTTAACAGAGCTAGATCCTAAAAATGTTGACCATACTTTTACCTCCCCACTTGCACGTTTCGGCAATCGGAATTGGCAGCGCTCTTGGTGCTCTGGGGAGTTCTGTCTTTCCGATCGCAGCAGGTGCAATTGCCGAAAGCAGAGGGTATTCCCCCCTTCTCATTCCATTTGCGGTAGACTGTTCTTTCTCACAGATTTGTAGGATAACTATGATTCACCCCCTTATACTTGGGATATACGTTACAGAATTAATCCTCTGGTACTTGGTCCCGTCACCGTCGTCGCAAAATACGGGTGCGTAAATATGGTTAGAGAAAAGAAGGAATGCCCAGCCCCTGTTTCGGGAATAACAAAAGCTATAAAATTATGGGTCGATCTGGAGTCTGTGTCTTGTTGGGGTTGGTTTGGAAAGGGATCAACTCAGGATCTTGTTTTGTTTCGCAGATTCAAATGTGTTCTGATGCCAGTATTATCTGTATTATCGCATGAGAGCTACTGACGATGATGAGAAGTGTGAAAATTACCTCAATAATAGAAGCGATAGAAACCGGCATCGCGGAATGGGATATTATGACTTGACTTGAAAAAACGTTAAATTTCCATACATACCCACCAATGCCCCATTGGGACGCATCTCTTTGGTGAGAGATATGAAGGTAATGCTAAAACTAAAACACACCGTTTATGCGACGCTCAAATAGGGCGTAACTTAGGATTTTCGTGTTCCCCATTCCTTTGGGGCTCTGTACAGTACTCCGGTGGGAAGTACGGATTAAATAGTGCTGAAGAAAGAATCGGATTTTTAAGCTGCTTGGTGGGATCTTGCTCATGATATGTATGATCATACCTGATATATATTCAAGGCACCGCTGCAAGACCGGAAGGATAAGCCAGATAGTTAGAGCATCACCTATCACATGACCCTCCCTTAAACTTGCCAGAAGTATTCCCGGTGAGGATTATGCTTACCCGGCTTGCCAACCCTGGGCTAGAACTAACCACCAATAAAGCCCCATGCGCCTTTCTAGTTGGGAAGCAAAGTATAGCACTCGCAAAGCCTCAGACGGCTTCCCATCTGTGAAAGCAATACCGGGTTCAGATGCCCACCAGTATCCAGAATTTTGTCTCAGGCAGAAAATATGCTTGAATATTGATGCGCGGTTCGGTTCGCCGAAAATCTTCCGACCGACGACCCAACCCTCTCAGCAGCTTTCATTCCCAGGAAAGCTCTCTCAGCTGAGGGAATTGAGCACCCAGTAACTGGATTTCTTTAGTTTGTATAGACCTCTAAATATTTAAAGGTCCCGACTATCTGCTCCACGACATATTCCGGCAGTTTGGAATGCTCCTAGGTGCTAACTTCACCCCTAGCGCTTGAAGGAGAGAAAAAAAAAATGAAACCCATTGACACCATCCCATATGTCGAAAGCAATATCTCTAAACCAAGATAATAAATTAGATCAAAGTCGGCGGCAGCACCGTCTCACAATAGAAGATGTAAAGTAACTGTAGGCAGAAAGATGCTGTGAGCCGACAAGTTAAGCTGAAGCTATTGTGGATATGTCTAGCGCGGGCAACGTGAAATCAGCTGCTAAGGGTTATGCCCGCCCGGCATCGCGCAGTCCGGCAGAGGGTGGGGGAAAGCCAGCTATGGCCGGTAGCTCCACGGTACTATAGACAGGATATTGTTCGGTGATTATCAGCAGGATCGAAGTGAGCTAAGTTACGTTATAAAGACCTGTGAGACTGCGACGCCCTCTTTGGTCTCCGTAGGCTAGCTCTCACCTGGCAATCTATCTTCTATTACGACTTTTGGAGCCCTTGGCTCAGGTGCTTCGGAATAGCTACATAACCGATCTTGGGGCCCACCGCAACTGGCCGGCCTAAACTTCCCGAGTACCGAGTACCGGTACGCCGGGGAGTATGAGCGATGTCTCCCAATCACTTGTTGCTGTTTGTTCGCAAGTTTACAGTTTTCACCCGACACACAAGGAACCCGATTCGTCGCTGGGGTTCCCCGGATTGTAGTTGGATTCTTTGCGCTGGTTGGCCGGAAAACTCGGCTAAAACTCGGGGACCTAAATACTGTAGCACCGCAATTTTACTGCACGGTATTACCGGTAAGTCAACCCCCTAGTACAAGTACGAGGGTTAGGTAGTTAACTTATATGCAAGCTCCGTCACCACGATTTTCCGCACCCTGCTTTTCACCTTCCTAAGTGGGGTTCAACACCACAAACACAATCTCATGATCCTGCCTGGCCACTGAACTTGGAGCTTCATAAGTGTGCTGGAATGGCATCCTCTGGGATTAAAAGAAAACACTCCCTGAGCCAGTACTTCCAGGCTGGTCAGGGCAACAAACAAAAAAGGTTTCTTGGATCCTTAAAACAAGAAAAAGGTCTTCTCTGTTCTCCTTTGACTGGAACATGAAAATGGGGTGAAAGAAGTTGTTATTTTTGGTGTCTACTGGTGGTGTTTTCTTTTCTGCTTGCCTTTTCTGAGTTTTTGGGGAGGATGGTAGGATTGAAGTACATTGGACAGGGGTGGATTTCTTTTGTTTAATGGGTTTTTAGGCCATACCTTAGGGTTTATGCCATTGATTTTTTTTTTTTTATGTGTTAATAAACCGCGGATTTAATAAAAAAAAAAAAAAAAAAAAAGTAGTTAACTTATATGCTGGTTCGGTGCTTCTAGGAATATGTTTGATTGAAGTCACTAAGACGATTCCGCTGATTATAAATTAGAATCCGAGAACTATTACAGCCATTGGGGTCAGTGCTTTTGGCGGCTTTATTTGTGCATCTGACCGCTTTGCTTGGGCCCCGCCGGGTTTTGGGGGCTGCTGATGATCTCGACCAGACTGACCCGGGCTTTTCAAAACGAGGGCCGGACTGGCCTCCAGCGCTCGAGTTACGGTTTCACAAATTCCTGATCCATTGATAAGGCCATTGTTGGGTACAGTACTGTACTCTACTGTACTCAGGGGGCTGAGCGACGAACCCCGCTTTCCCAAAACCCACCGACACTCCGTTTCAACACAATACTTTTCAAAAACGTGCTCGCTACAGCATTCCAAGAAGCGAAAAAACGAAGGATGTCTCGAGCTTTCACCGACAACGTCAACTCTTTCAATACTATTGTGTCAAATAGCTTTACCATTACTGCTGCCGATGATGAGTCCAAAATCCTTGCCTGGTTGTCTCCCTTAGAGCCCCAGGTGCGACATCAGGATATTCGCAATCAGCGGGTAGGCAGTGTAGGGGACTGGCTACTAGAAACAAAAGAGTTCCGAAGCTGGTATAATGGTAGCGAGAAAGATGAATCTGATGGTGCGGCCTTGTTCTGCTATGGCGATCCGGGTGTCGGCAAGAGCTACATCAGGTACGGGGGACCGCTAGTAGGGATAGAGAAAGAACAGTATGGCTGACGGGTCGCGGTGGTAGTTCCTTGGTAGTAGACCATCTATGTGACCAGGCGATAGAACAAGATATGGCGGTCGCCTGTTTTTATTACGACTTTGCTTCACGGGAAGAGCAGTCTCCAACAAATATGCTCGGTTCCCTACTCAAACAGCTTGTCAGTGGGTCGGGATCAATTCCTGTGGAAATCGTACGGAAATTTCGGGGTCAGAAGAAGGTGATTGGTGGCCGTGGATTGCAGCTCCTTGATATCGTGAACATGTTCCCGAATGTCACATCCTCACAGCGCACATTTATATGCGTTGACGCCTTGGACGAATGTGTTCTAAAACATCAACGAGAAGTTCTTGATGCATTGGGACAAATTCTGAGAAAGTCACCAAACACTCGAATATTCATGACTGGAAGGTCACACATCCGGGGGGCGGTTGAGAGGGGGCTGGGGGAGAGAGTAATAAGTGTATCGATAACTCCCGGGGATGGTGATATAGCCACATATCTGCGCGCGAAACTGAGGACGGACACAACTCCCGAGGTGATGGATAGTGAATTGGAAAATGATATTATGAAGAGCATTCCTGAAGGGATCTCGGAAACGTATGTAGTGGGGCGGGATCTTGAGAACCTTTATAAGTCATGCACTAACAAATGTAAATCTAGATTCCTCATGGTTTCACTCAAGGCAGAGGCAATCCTGAGAGAGACAACAATTCATAGAAGGCGGAAGAGGCTCCATGAGATCGGGGATGGGTTAGGGCTAGGAGAAGCATATCAAGCAACGCTGGAACGGATAAGGGCTCAAGACGGGGAGAAAGCCAAACTTGCGATGGCCACGTTAATGTGGATATGTCATTCAGAACGGCCATTACAGGTGGATGAACTTTGTCATGCACTTGCCGTCGAGGTTGGATCTACACATTTCAGTAGACACAATGTCCCTGCTATAGAGACACTGCTCGCCTGCTGCCAAGGACTAGTCACTGTGGATAAGGAAGCATCGATTGTCCGGTTGATCCACCACACACTCCGAGAGTACCTTTCCACTCATCCCAATCTTTCCGTGCGAGCTCACTCGACAATAGCGGAAATCTGCTTGGCGTATCTGAATTCAGACCAAGCGAAGGCCCTTCCTACTGAGCCCCAACCTGACCTCTCAAGCATGCCCTTCCTCAAATATTCTTCGAGATATTGGGGTATCCATGCAAATAGGGAACTTACAGAGCACGCTGTATCGCTCGCACTGGAGCTCTTGGACCAACACGAGAATCACGTGGCTGCCAAATTGCTTTTTGAGCAAATACTGGATTCCAGTGACTTCACAAAAGCTGATGCTCTTTCGCTATTCAGTGGACTACACTGTGCATCTTTCTTCGGAATTATTGAGGCTATGACTACTTTGTTAGGGATGAATGACTGCGATCCCAACCAAAGAGATTGTGCAGGTTTGACGCCACTCACATGGGCCGTGAGGAGCGGGCATGAGGAGGCTGTGAAGCTATTACTGAGACAGGAAGCAGTGGACCCTGAGAAGCCGGACAACAGGGGCTGGACGCCACTTTCGTGGGCCGCAAATAACGGACATGAGTCACTAGTTAAGCAGCTTTTAAACCGGGAAGATGTCAACCCTGACAGGCCAAACAATTATGGCAATACACCCCTATTCCACGCTGCATTTAGAGGCCACGAGTTAGTGGTTAAGCAACTTTTGGACAAAAGAGATGTCAGCCCCGACAGGCCGGGCGATGAGGGCAGGACACCCCTTTCCTGGGCTGCAATTGGAGGACACGAGTTAGTGGTTAAGCAACTTTTAGACCGGAAAGATGTCAGCCCCGACAGGCCAGACGACGAGGGTTATACACCTCTCTCCCAGGCTGCATATCAAGGGCACGAGTCAGTTGTTAAGCTGATTTTGGGCCGGGAAGGAGTCGACCCCGAAAGGTCAAACAATGAAGGTTATACACCCCTCTTCCGGGCTGCACATCAAGGGAACGAGTCAGTGGTAAAGCTCCTTTTGGACCGGGAAGAGGTCAACCCTGACAAGCCAAACAATGAGGGTTTTACACCCCTCTCCCAGGCTGCATCTCAAGGGCACGAGTTAGTTGTTAAGCTACTTTTGGACCGGGAAGAAGTCGACCCTGACAGGCCAAGCAACAATGGCTATACACCCTTCTTCTGGGCTGCATATCAAGGGAACGAGTCAGTGGTTAAGCAACTTTTGAACCGGGGAGATGTCAACCCTGATAGGCCCGACAACGAAGGCAGGACGCCTCTCTCCTGGGCTGCCGGCGAGGGGCACGAATCAATAGTGACTCTACTATTGGCGCGGCAGGATGTTAACCCCAATAGACCCGACCAAAGGGGCAACCTACCACTCTTTTATGCGTCTCAGAATGGGCACGAATGGCTAGTAAATCTACTCCAAGCCCGAATACCCGCAACCCCGGTCTGTTTTGAGGTCGACGAGCTACGGGCTTTACCCCCCTCGAGTCTCTGACCGCGGCCATCCTCTATTCCCACCTTGTGCCAACAGCCGTACTTCGTCCTTTGGTCTTCGCCTACTCCACTGCATCTCCCCCAGACCTCTGGAGTCTACGATCCGTTTTTACCGCTATCTCTTCCCTTGCTCACACTTTCCTTCTTCTTCCAAGTCCTACTCCTAGCTTGAAATTTACCCTTGCGTGCAATTTGTCGTGTCCTTGGAGCATCGGGCCTGCGTATAATTAATTATTAGAAACCTTCCGGACACTTAATTATCCACTCGAGGGAAAAATTTGTAGTTTCCGCTCTGGGCGATTAGAGCAAAGAGGTGGCGGATATCTTCCTATATTACATTTGTGCATTTGCAACTTTTTTTTTTTTCGCTTCGTTGACCCTTGTTTCCATTTCACGTTGCAGATACTGATGGATATGTAATCCCAGTTGGTAGTTGGAAGGTATGGTGTCGTTTAGCTGGAATGGCCATGACCGTGGTTGTTTGTCTTTTTCCTGTTATGTGGGTTTACCCTGAGAGCGTTGTGTATTTTCTCTTCCTGTACTTAAGCAGGAACGAATCGGTCATGGACCACTAGTCGAACACAACCACCCTCACCTGCGCGCAAGTACCTTCCTCCTGCTGCCACGGCGGACCCGCTGCGCACACTCGCTATCAGATACTTCCATTCCCGTATGATAACATCTTTCCACTTGTTACATGTTCTAGATCATCTCTATCTTTGCTTTCTCTTATTTGATTAATCAAATTAGGTCATGAGTGACAAACTGGTGTTGCCATTTGATTAACCAAATTGGGTCACTTTAGTACTCAAACCACAACTCATTGGTTATTCTATCCACCTTTGAGTGTCGTGTTTATATAGACTTACCCACTATGCCATCAATCTTTGCACACTAATGATACTTAAACACGATCTTCAATTAAGCCCGTATTCGACAGCCCCTGAGCACCACTATAGACCCAAAATATGTCCTCAACATGTAACAGAACCTTTTGCTCCCGGTGACCTCCTCGAAACCTTGTTCGGAAGTCTTTGGTACTCCCCATTTTAACAAACCGCCGCTGATAAGTAAAATATTCAAGTTGTTCGGTACCCTAGACTGGCTAGATTATTTCCACCACCTCCCAAAAACTTGTGAGCAAGACTTACTCCGGGGTATTCTGGAGAGCGCCTCGCATGGCTGTATACCCATCCAACCCTACAAGGAAAAATAATAATGACCAACTAAGTAAATCGTAAAAGAAAAGAATTTTTGTGCAGAATAACCCACCAGGAGTGTCTGGTTACGGTTGCTGGAGGGTCTTCAATGAGATTTTCTCAGAGGGTATGGTAGTTAGTATGTGCGCTATCATTGGTTATCACTCGATACTTACGTTCGGAACTTTAGCCGAGAGTTAGCCAAGGTTCACATGACCCAGGAATATTGAAACGAGAACTTGAATCCTCGCCACAGAGGAAAGCGATTGGCTGTTTGCTATTTGCGTTCCCCCGCACATCGACTTGAGCAAACCGCAACTAACCCTGAATGTTGTAAAGTACTAGGACAAAAGGGATCGTCCGATCAGTGGTTACCAAGCAACACCTCAAAAAACCCCACCCCCTCAATCAACCACCCCTCAACAACCATGCCTTCACAAAAGACAGGTTACCTCACAGACTTTGAGAAAGGGCAAATTGTTGCCCTAAGGGAGAAAAATATTGCATTTTCTGAGATTGGACAGCTTTTACATCGCTCTCAGAGCACAGTTAAAAGTTTTTACAAACGGTATCAAAAGAGGGGTGATGGAAAAAACCTCCCATTTACTGGAAGACCCAAAATTATCGATACCAGAACCTGCCGCCGCCTAGCCAGAGAGTC
>JACCEG010000313.1:24557-139183 GCA_014065205.1 Tuber brumale | reverse complement strand
GGATGTCTATTCAAATTTTCAGTTCATTTTAAGTAGTTGTTGTTACATAGATAGTAAATTTATAGTGGTTGTGGGGTTGCCGTTGCTGTGCCGGACGATCCCTTTTGTCCCCGTACTTTACATCAGCGTTTCTCACCAGATGCTCCCTCTGGCCACTACGATTTCCTCAGGGGATTCGCGTTCCTCTCCGGTTACTCCTTGTCCGCCTTTCCTTCTCCTAAATTACATATGCATACTCGATTCCCCCTATGAGCCCTTTTCTATCAGCCAAATTATTTGGCGTGAAGCCTTTTGATGCAATGATTTACAAACAATGTCACCGATGCTATATCTGAGGCCTTTTCCCCCTTCCTCTACCCTCACTGCCCTTGCCGGTGGATCTGACATCTGAGCTACTGTAAAGAACACCCATGCACCCCGCCCTATTCTGCTCCCTCTCGTTGACTTCGGTTCGTGTTCGACACAACACCGCGAACACGAGCCCAATATACATCTAGTCCTGGTGGCAGTGGTAATAGCCGTCTCCAAGCGCAGGGGAAAACTATACAGCCCTAGCGGGATGTGCCTCCACTACCTTTCCTAGCACAGGTGTAACCTGTGTACAGTGCGTGTCGGGCTTTCTGGGTCTGCGATTCGCATGCACTGGTTTGCCTCTGTTAGTTTGGCTTGGCTCGTAGCGAAGGGTCGAGGCGGGAAATCGGCTGCGGGCAGTTACGCTAGCGGTGAGAGCGGGTTTGCTGCCAAGGCAGTTGGAGTTTCCGGGGGGGGGGGGGCACGTGAAAGGTATCGTGTTTGTGGGGTGGAGGGTGGTAAGTTAATAGTTGGCTCCATTTATGATGTTGCATTGTGGGGTACGGTAATATGTCATGTTGGAAATGTAAGAGCTTTGATGAGTTGATCACCGGGGTAATGAGTTGGTTGTGATGCTTGGAAGCAGCGGGTTATAGATCCTCGGTGGGGGCCAAAGGTTTGAGACCCTGTGAAGCCTTGCGCTAAAAAGTATTGAAATCCACTATCAGGGCCTCAGCAGAAATCAGCAGGTAAGCGGGTCCCCCCACGGTAGATTTTGTTTGGCAGACTGGACTTGTAGGATTGTGTAGTCCTGTGGTAAGTTACACTGCTGGGCCAAATCCAGGTGCTGTCGTGTTTTTTTTAAATAATGGTGTAGGGAGCAATAGCTCTGCTTGATCTGATGGAATTAGGAGCATGTTACAGGATAACGGAAAAAAGTACGAATCCTACTCGTACAGTACAATATATTCTTAAAACTTTATATAATATTTAGATCAAATCAACTTATATTCCCTCAGGAATCCAATCGCTTTTTTACCAGTGGTTTCTACACCTACTATCATGGTGATTATGGAGTATCCGATGGCAGATATTTTCCCTTACTTTGCTGATATGTTTATTTTTTTCAATATAATATTACTATGGGAGAAATGTTCTATTTTCCTTACAGTATATGATAGGCGAAAAGTATATTACAGCAGGGAAGTGAGCAGATATACTGTAAGGTGGGTTGATGGGAAAAAAAAAAAATCTGACAGCACCTGGGTTCGGTCCAGCAGTATAGTTTCCTGGGCACGCGAGTATTGAAAGGCGTGGTAATCCACTTGTTCTAACACTCCTTCTTTAGTATCGGTATTCGGTATTCCGATAGTCCTGAATGCGGGATTTATTGGGCAATGGATTACCACAGAAGGTGCCAGTGCTGTTCCAGGAGGATATGATTTGGGTCACTAGCTACACTAGGGCGCCTGGAGGTCATTACCGGAGGTCTTTAAGCCTTCTCCAACACCCGACCCCCCCCCATGCCACAATCAGCCCCTGATGTTTATAGGAAAAATGTGAAAAGATAGCTACCGTATCATACATGCTGATTGAGCGTTTAGCCTATGTATAAGCAGGAAATACGGTGTAGGCTGGGTGAAAAGTCCCAAGCTGGGTATTGCCCTTCGAGGGTCTCGCTCCCAAAACAGAACTAAAATATACGGTGGTGAAAGGGCAAGAAACTCCAGGATCCACTCCTTCTCGCTGCGGGAGCCTTTGCTCCTCCATAACCTTCGAGCAAATACAAAGGAAAGAGCATTTCACCATGATCCTTCTCATCAGGAAACACATTACTAAGGCTCCCGGTCTCCAGACCTTTCCACCCATGATCCTATAACCTCCGGTATCTTCCATAATTAACAGTTTGGAGTTAAGCCACTTTAATTAGCGAACCGAATTATAATACCTAGACATAGAAGCAGGAATCGGCGATATTGAAGGACTTAAGAGGTACAGGGTGGTAAAAGAACTGTAAACCAGGGGATATGGGATCGAGAAAACATAAACACCCACAACGTATAGGTGCAACAACCGATAAGTGTCAGTGATGTGGCTGTGTGTGCAACCTAATATAACCAACGCAATACTGGACCAAATCAAGTGGAAAAACCGTAGATATGTTTTAAAGGTAAGGGAGAACAAAAGTACGGCTTTTTCACTCAGTTTGGTCTATTATTGGGATGGCTATATTATGTTGCACACTGAGCCACCACTCGGCCACATGGTTGACACTTCTTGGTTGTTGCACCATAATCTTCTCGAAGCTTTACTTATATATGGCATGCAAAAAGCATACAATATAACCCGAACATTCCGCACTCAGTTATGGATATTATTAGACAGAGAAAAAGGTTTCTGTCATAGCTTGGAACCAAAATCACAGTTCATTCATGGAATCCGATTCCGGCCCCCCCCCCCCCTGCTTGTTCTATATTGCCTCAATTACCTAGGTAAACTACTTACTTCACCATGATTACAAGGTTCTGGTAAAATGCAGATTTCGCTCTCATCCTGGAGCCCGAAGTACGGGCTGAGAGTTGATGAGGAATAAACCAAACCACCTTGACCTACCCGGGTCGCGCAAAAATACGAGGGGAAAAAACCATCTATTGTTACCACTTTCATTTGTCCGCGCACGCACACCACTGGTATTTTTGAGTATCTAGCTGGGACCGACCGGGTTCATGAGGTGTTGCCCGAATATTGGGTAGGTGTAGCTATCTGGCGGGGAGAAGACAGGGGAGGAACCGTAAGTTACTATCATATGATACCGTACTGTATGATACTGTACGGGTAGGGCTTGACCAATAGGTTTATACCTGAATAGCGGGTATCTTACATCTCATCGCTCTGGCTATTACGTGGTGGATTATTCCTGGGGAAACGGCGAGAGGATGGGAAGGGCTGGCGTGAATTTGAACCATGTGCCGTACTGTACTGTACTCCACGAACAGATCAGCCGTGCCGGAGAGGCGGCACTGGTTGTCGCAGTTCTATCGAATGGGTACAGTACTATACATACTTTCCCAACCTCTCAGCATTGTTTTCTGTTCCCCGCATTTCCTCCTGTAGGACCCTGCTTCACATAGCAATACTCAATGAGGCACGGCACAGCAATCAATAATAGATTCAAAGTACTCGAGTACCGTAAAAACCGAAATAATTGGGAATGGCGCTAGGACGTTCAGAATTTCCCCCCCCCCCCTCTGGATTAGGGGGGGAGAAACGCAACGAAAAGATTACCTTTCGGCCCTCAGCTGAGACAGATAAAGATAACGGATACAACAGACCTTACTAGGAGAAGTAACTACAACATATCCTAGATCCTAGAGGGGGTTCCCAATTATTTCGGTTTTTACGGTACTGTACAAATCCAAACTAAAGAGCGGATATCATTAAATACAATCGATACCTTCAGGTCATGACCCGCTCCTCCGCCCACCCCTGCCTGCAACCAAACATTTTCCCTCATCCCCTTGCATGGCAGCCAGAGAAATGATGAAAACCCCCAAGAAATATAAATGAGCATACTTCCATAAAAGGAAAAGTAGCTTTCGCGTCAAACTGGAAACAGTGCAATACCAGCGACACGGTGGGTCAAGACATGGCGAGCCAGCGGCCAAGACCCGGGATAAGCAAAAATGGGTATAAAAAAAAAAGAAGGTCCACGTAGGACCGTTCCAGTTTTTACACTGAAAAGAACAGATACTACACTTGATCTAAGCCAATTGGCAAAGAGAGCTAAGGAAGAAAGAAAAGAAAAGGTTGAGAAGGTGAGGGGGGGCCTCGTATTTATATTTCTCAACTGGAGATTTTTGGCCGACAATTTTGGCCGACACTTTTGGCCGACAGTTTTAGCCGCTGGCCAATGGGGTGTGCCACATGATGCGGCAGGAAACCACTAAAACTTTTTACATTGAAACAAGCGGCTGAGGTGAAACCTACGATTGCGTCAAAATCCCAGAGCCCTGAAAGGTTAAGTCCCGGCCTATGTCGTCCCATTGCGATCTCGAGACAAATCTAGAATAAAGATTATAATTATTAAATTATAATTTTTTACCCATCACCATTTTGAGCTCAGAAATCACCTTAACCTGTATGTCGGGGTAAGTTTGTTTTGGTGGGGTTGGCTTAGGTTGGGCAGAGTTGCCAGGCTTGTTGGTTTTGCGGTGTTGGACAGGGTGTTTCCGTCGCACCGGAAGTCCCATTTGCACCTCAAGGAAATTTGCGTTTAACTGGTTATGAGAGGAGTTCATAAAAATTTGATAAAAAAGAGAGCCAACTGAGCCCTTTGAGGTAAGGCCGGGCCGCACCGAGGGAAACCGGTTCCCCCAAAACTAAAGCCGGGCATGGCCATGGTCAGGAGGGGACTGAGGTTTCGAGCGATAGCTCGTGTTTCATTGCTAAGAAAGAGTTCACTGCGTAGGTATCTGGCTGCTTTGACCTGCACTAAGTCAAGATTCTACCTTGCTGTTTCCTTGGCCTGGCCCGGTTTTGGCGGCTGCTTATAAATTTCCACTAGACTGATCTAGGCTTTTTGAGGCCTAGGCCGGGCTGGCTGCCTGAGATCGCTGTTTAGCGCAAGGACCAGCGATCTCGTAGGCTGGGAGGGAGGGGAGGGCAGGGAGGTGGGGCACAAATTGGTCGTTGAAGACCATCACAACTGCCATACCTAACCTAGAAGAGATCGTGGCGAGAGAGGAGGCAAACTTGGGCGTAAATACTAACCAATTTGGGACGACCAAACCAGTAAGCAGGATTGCCCGGAGCCACTAAACATATTGAACAAACCCCTGATCGCAGTCATTGAGTGGGGATCCCGTGCAACTGAATACCCGGAGGTTCCGAGTCAGTTATTGTGGGCCCGGAGGTACGGGGGAGGCCATGAGCTAAAGGGAAGGGCACTTAAAAAAATATAAATAGTTGGTCATTACATAGATTACCATCCTCTAATTCCCCATGAAAATGGCAGGACCACGAAATGCGCAACCTATGGGCAAGTAGTGCACCCAAATATCTGGTGTTGTAGTCTCGCTTGAGTTTTGTCTCCACCCCTCGCACCCACGCCAGCTAATGAAGACAAAAATGACAAACAAATTTTTTCGCATCAGCCGGAGACAGTGCAATACCAGCGACACATTGGGGATCAAGCATAGCAGGCCAGAGGCTAGATCCCCCGAGTAAACAAAAATATGATTAACCTAAAGAACAGACTCCGGAGAGTCGTTTCAGAGATTAAGCTGAAAAGAACAGATACTACACTTGATCTAAGCCTGCTCAATGGTTAGCATATATTGGGTAGGAAAAACGGGAAAATTGTGGTAGACTTACCAAAAGGCAAAGAGAGCTGAGGAGAAAAGCGGAGAAGGAGGTGGGGGTGGTCTGCTTATATAGAAAACATGGGAAATGCCAAGACATCTGAGTTTTGGCCGCTTACAGGGCTCAGGGTCCTGTGATGGCCCCCACCCAACCCTTGCCATGATCTCAGAGTTGTTGAAAATCTGCCAATCGTACGGCTCACCATCTTTGGAAATCGACACCAAACCCTACTAGCAGCTTGCAATGCCTATCAATTGACACATCATATAGGACTGAATCATCCCAAGTATAACCAGTACAGGTTACTGGTTTAGGAATTTCAGGTGTCAGCTGATACTGATTGTGTTTTGAATTGTTTCAGGAAATGAGGTGTGCCTCTAGCCTGATAGTATAGGGTTTGATACTCTATATATTTTATGTTTAGTTTCGAGTATCAGTTTGATACTCGATATGTTTTATGTTTGGTTTCAAGGCTACTGTTTTGATGTTTTATCTGTTATGAGAATAAGGCTCCCGGAAGCCTACGATGTGTATTCAAGAACCGCTATTCTTCGTGTTAGAAGATGTAGACTGTAACCGCCTATCGACAGATGCGGTAAACATGAGGTTAACGGGCTTTGTTCTTTACCAAAAGTGGTAACTAGCAAACAAAGTCCAAAGGCTTTAACTGAGGTTGTTGAAGAGACTTCTTACTAGATTGCGACTACTGAAGTCTCAGAGGTATTTGGTGGATCTCAAACTAAAGATTCTCCAAGCGAACTGAAGAAAGTAACTGTGCAACCAAGTATATTGAAAAACTGTGTCTGTCGAAGTCTGCCTCTTCTAAGGTGAAGAATAGCAGTTCTTAAATACACTCCTTAGGCTATCGAAAGCCTTGTTCTCGTAACATATAAGACTTCCAAAACGGTAGCCTTGAAACCAAACATAAAATATATAGAGTATCAAATCGATACTCAAAACCAAACATAAAACATATAGAGCATCAAACCAATACTCAAAACCAAACATAAAACATATAGAGTATCAAACTGATACTCGAAACCAAACATAAAACATATAAAGTATCAAACCAATATTCTCAGGCTAGAGGCACACCTCGTTTCCTGAAACATTTTCAAAACACAATCAGTATCAACTAATACATGAAAATCCAAAACCAGTAACCTGTACCGATTACACCCCGAAAACAAAATAAAACCCTTATTTCAAAATATAATAAGAAAATCCCTAATCCTCGCTATCATAATCAGAATTCAAACAAGGATCCCAAAACCCTTTATCAACCAGGAGTACATCTGAATAGCTCTTAAAGCCATCTTTAGTGGGAGAATAACACATAGGAATAAACCCAGAAAATACTATAGGAAACTCATCTCCTCGCATGTTATCTGTCCACCATGTCTGAATCAAATCCATTGCATGTTCCAACCCTTCCACTGGTTCCCAACTGTTCTCGCTTGCTGGATATCCTTTCCAACTAACCAGGAACTGTCCTTTGCCATATTGTTCCCTGTAATCGAGAACTGATTGAACTTCCAATTCCTGTTCTTCATTGATAAGGATAGGTACCAGTTTTGCAAATGTTCATCCAGGGAACTGAAAATCGTCATTAGGGTGGTATGGTTTGACTACCGAACAGTGGAATACTCCTTTCTTTCTTCAGTACATCCTTGCATCCATGCTAATAGTATAGTTCTGCATATGTCTATCAAATTCCAGCACTGTAAAAGGTCCTCGCTAACATGGTGCCAATTTCTGAGATCTGCCAGATTCCATCGCAAACGGGTCCCCAAAAACTATAATCCTTTCCCTAATCTCGACAGGTTTGTGTGAGTTCCTCCTCTTAGCTGCAACTCTGTTCGATCTTGCTCTAGCCAACTGTAGCACTTAGTATGCCACATTTCTGATTTCTTGGTGTCGATTGTAGTAGTCATCGGATGCAGGCACTGTTATAGAGTTGACCTTATAGGTATCCAGCAGTTGGTATTCTCGTCGATATATGGCTTTGTATGGGGACATTCCAATAGTATCTGAATGACCTACATTGGAGTAAGCTGTCACTTCAGGGAGGGAGGTAAGCCAATTCGTCTGGTGTGCATTAACAACATTCCTTAATGCTGTTTTTAGTTCTCAGATCTTTCTTTACGCTTGTCAATTGGTTTGGTGGTGACCGGGTGTAGCCATAATGTGCTCAACTCCCGTCGTTTTCAAGGTTTGTTTCCAAAACCGGGAGGTTAATCGAGGTTCAGCATCACTGACAATCGATGTAGGTACTCCATGAGGCGTAAAGATATGGTGCCGGAGTAATTCCATTGTTGATATCGCAGTAGCGTTCACTGATATTGGTATCAGCCAGCTGAAAACAACCATTCTATCCACTACCACCAATACTGAATCCTGTCTTCTCCGCTTAGTGAATAGGCCCATGAAATCGATAGCGTAGCTCGAAAATATCTCAGAGGGAGAGGGGAGCGAAAGGATGTTGCCTGTGGGTAATGTAGTCCTTTCCCGGTTCATTAGACATATGTCACACTACTGGACATAGTCTTTGAATTATTTTCCTTCCTCATCTCGGGCCAGTAGATGTATTCCGTTGCATACCGCGGATTTCGATCTGTGCTATGGTATCCTTTATTGTGTATCTCCCCTATCATCACTTCCCTTAGTGTTTCTCTATTCACTCCATGACATTTCGGAATGTATAGGCAATCTTCTCCTCCTCTACTGGTGGCATAAAGGAGACCGTTACGTATACTGTAATGTTGCATCATTCCGTTTTGTGAAGTGTGGTTGGAGTCCTTTGCTAGCTGGTAGATGGAGTCACTCCTATAACCTTTGATCATCTGTTCCCCTCAAATGCTTTTCATATCATCTACTCCTTAGATGATATCTCTTTCAGCCACCACTCTTTCTAATACTGTTACCTCCTCCTCCTCATCAGGTGTTTCATAAACTTTGTAGAGCTCACGTTTCTCATGAGGTAGGGAGGGTGGTTCCACTACTGGAACCTCGTTCAGGTATGCGAGAGGTCCTCCAGAGAGGTATTCATTGTGGGGATGCTCTGGAGATTTGGAATCACCACGTCTGGTAGTGGGGGAAACACATCCTAATGCTTTTTTAACATGCTCCTTGATGGCCCAGATGTCGAGGTGGGAGCATTATGAATGGGTATCTCTATCGCTATCATTATCGTTGGTGTTAGGGGGAGTTTCAACAACTGGCGGGCTGCTGCACGGGGAGCCAGCATAGATCTTTCTTTTAGGTTTCAATTCCTCGTGGTCCGGGCAGAAGGGTATGTCGCAAAATGCCCAATCCATTGATGCATGTTCAAGTTCCTCCTCACTCCTTCTACTGGTATAACTTCGATGGTCTTCCCCATTGTTTAGAGGTTCAGCATTTCTCTAATCGTTTGCATCTAGCTGTACTTGCTCCTGGCTGCAGTCACTTCCGCATTCTGAATAAGCACTAATGTGCTCAAGTGTGAGGGCTTCAACTCGAGACATTTCGTGTTCGATAGTAGGTTCTTCACAAAAAAGAAAAGATGAAATAATTGATGAAGTAGGCGAATCATCTTCTTGTGTGGGATCGTTTGCAGTATGAAGGTAATTGTCATTCTCATCATAAAGACAGGATAATGCATCAGCTAAATAGTTCCATTTTCGTGGTCTCTATACTATTTCGGTGTTGTATTTCTCAATGAACCCTCTTCATCGCAGTTGTTTCTTGGTGGGTGTTCTGCTCGTCTTGAGGTACGTCAGTGGTAGATGATCTGTGAAGATAGTAAACTTGCGTCCTGTACGTATGTGATGAAATGCCATCAGTGCATCGACTATCGCTAGGACTTCCTTGTTGGTTGTGCCATAATTCATTTGGGTATTAAAGAATTTTCTGCTATGAAGCGAAGCTGGTCTAGCCTTTGTAGGTATTTCTCCTTGTCCTACCCATACTCCTGCCCCTATGTTGTATGCATCAGTTATTAGCCATATTGGGAGTGGCAAATCATATTGTAATGGTTTCATAACCTTGTATTTTGAAACAACTGGCTTAACATTTTCCATGGCTTGGTCTTGAGTGGTGGTCCATACAAATTCTTCAACTCTGGTGAGTTCAGTTAGGGGTGATGTAATGGTTGCAATGTGTGGCAAAAACTGACTGATGTAGTTGACCATTCTCAGAAATTCCTGTAGCTGTTTCTTGGTTTGTGGCATGGTCTGTTCTTCGATCTTCGCTATCTTTTCTGGTGCTGGTGAGAGTCCTTTATCATAGATAACATGGCCTAACACATCTATACTGGTGGCGATGAATTCTGATTTCTTCCTGCTTGCATAGAATTGAGCATCCTTTAGTTTATAGCAAATCATGGATATGTGTTTCAAATGCTCAGACTCTGTATCAGAAAATATGAGTATATTGTCAATATACACCCACATGAAACATCCTAAATAGTCCGCAAATAAATCGGACATTATGCGCATGAAAGTTCCTGGAGCATTCAAATCTCCTTGTAGCATTACTTTGCTAACGAAACATTCAAATTGTCTCTTAAAGGCGTTCTTGCTCACATCTTCAGGTTCCACTCTTGTTTGGAAGTAGGCATCACTAAGATCAATTTTGGTCTGGTATCTTGCCCTTCCTAGAGCATTCAGGATCATTTTTTGGTTAGGAATAGTTTCAACATCCTTGATCGTTATCTCATTCCTGGCCGTGAGGTCCACCCGTGGCCTCCTGCATTTCTTATCTTTCTTTTCCTTAGCAAACCTTGGGGCTGCCGAAGAGACCGCATGCCGTGCAATGATTCCTGCATTCTCTTTTTCTCTCAACCATATACTCATGTCTGTTGCTTATCGTTTTGGTATCGAGTAGGCAAGTAATGAGTGCTACTCTTTTCCTGGTTGTAGATCAATCCTATGATTTATCTTCCTTAAGGGCTGTAGGTTTTCCAGTATTTCTTCAGGAAATACTTCCGGGTGTTGGTCCATGACATCTTCACTGCTAATTACTGCTGCTCAGATCATACCACTGGTAGGTGTGCAGACAATTCGAATGTTCTGCTTTGGAAAGAGGATTGCTAGCTTGCCACATTCGATTTGAGCTTGGTGTGGTTCCAGAAAAGGTATTCCTATTTGTGCATTGTATTTTGCTAGGTTGTCCACCAACATTCTGGTTCCTGGTATACTCAGCTTTCCTGCTGATATGTTGATGGAACATTCTTTATGACCTTCAGATCGTGATCCTTTCATAGCTAGGTATAATCTGATGGGAGTCTTCAATTCCTGACACGGAATTTCGTGCGTGGTCACAAAGGTAGTGCTAATCAGGTTTGCTCTTATTGATCTGGTATCAAAAAGGACTCTGGCTTCTTTGCCATTGATATGCATTGTTCCTTTGAAAGCGACATGAGGTTTAACATTTGTTGGTCCAGTGGCCATTGTAACAATGTCTTCCTCTTCTTCCGCTATTTCTATACCATTATTAAACACTTCTTCTGCTAGTTACTCTTGTTCCATTCTGTTGGAGGTGACTTCTTTTTTCACCTTAGCCTTGCCCTTGCCTTTGCCCTTGTCATCTTTGCTAACACAGTCTCTTGCTAGATTTCCTTTACCTCTGTAGGTATAGGAAAGACCCTTTTCTTTTCGTTTATTAGGTTTGAAGTGGGGCTGGTTGTTTGTTTTCCGATTCTCCTTTCTTCCTTCTTGTTTGGGAGTGAATTCTTTTGCTAGTTTCTCAAATCTTTCCTTTCGATAAGCGCCAGTACTTTTTAGGGTAGCATCTATGCTTTCCACATTTTGTATAACTTCCTTGACAGTGTCTGTTTCAGAATACTGTAATTCCACTTCTTGCCGTAGTCTAGGATGCATGCTCTTGAAGAACTGTTAAATGAAGGCATAATCGCTTATGGTATTTGCAGGTAGGCGTGATTGAAACATCAGCATATCAGTTACTATAGTTGATATTCTTTGTATCTTACCATTATATGCTTGCGTGATTTCATGGAACTTGCGATAGGTATCATCTTTCTGTTTCGAAGTTTGGAATCTTTCTCGTAGGTATCCCACAAGGTCTCCTCTAGTCATGTCTTCACTGAAATCCTCAGCTGCTTGGAAACCTGCTTCTTGAGCTCCCCCTTTGGTATAGAGGCTCCAATAGTTACCTCCGCCATCCTCTCTTGTTCGAAATCCATTTCGGAGTGGATATAACTGTACTGAGTTATACCATCTTTTGAACGCTTTTGGTTTGCAGTCGTCTCTTTCACCAGTAAACTTACTAGGTAAGAGCACTTTGATGCTAAGTTTAGCCATAACGACTGGGTTAGGCCTGAGAGTCGGTGGTCTTGGGACCTCTAGTCCTAGTACTTCCAGTCCCGCTAGACCCGCTTCGGAAGCCATATCGTCTGATCCTTTATCGCTATTAGAGCGATCTGGATCATTGCTTGGTGGTGCTGGAGATATCTGTGTACCTGTAGGCTTTCGTGGGGATACAGAGTACCCTCTGCAGGTAGTGGCTGCTGGTTCTAATAGTGGTTGTGACAATTCTCCTGCTGACTGTTCAGCAGTGTCTCTGGCTAACTGCTGAGAATCTGCGTCACTTGTTGCTTGCTCTTTTGCTGGAGTCTTGGTGAACTGTCCTTTGCAATCCCTGGTGCACTGTTGAGAACCTTTCTCAAGGGCCTTGCCCTTACTTGGTCCTGATACACCCTCTGGTTTGATAACTTGCTGAAGTTAAAAAAATGTAATTGCCTCTCGAGACAGGCTGTAAACGTGAGGTTAATGAGCTTTGTTCCTTACCGAAAGTGGTAACTAGTCAACAATGTCCGGAGGCTTTAACTGGAGTTGTTGAAGAGACTTCTTACTATATTGCGACTACTGAAGTCTCAGAGGTATTTGGTGGATCTCAAACTAAAGATCCTGGAAGCAAACTGAATAAAGTAGCAGTTCAATCAAGTCTATTGAAAAACTCTGTTTGTCGAAGTCTCCTTCTTCTAACATGAAGAAAAGTAGTTCTTAAATACACTCCTCAGGCTATTGAAAGCCTTGTTCTCATAACATATAAGACTTCCAAAATGGTAGCCTTGAAACCAAACATAAAACATATAGAGTATCAAACTAATACTAGAAACCAAATATAAAACATATAGAATATCAAACCAATACTCGAAACTAAACATAAAACATATAGAGTATTAAACCGATACTTGAAACTAAATATAAAACATATAAAGTATCAAACCAATATTCTCAGGCTAGAGGCACACCTCGTTTCCTGAAACATTTTCAAAACACAATCAGTATCAACTAATACATGAAAATCCAAAACGAGTAACCTGTACCGGTTACATATATGGACTCACAGGGGCTTATATTAGCACGCAACATTACAGATTTCTGTGTGTTCCCATCACGTAGCCTTACTCTAGCAACATTTTCCAACACAAAATTACTCTGCCTCCAACACAATTTGATCCACCCAATCAACAAACAAAAGATACAACCTGTCCCAACAATCCCTCGATTTCTTCAGGTATGTAGTCTGGTCTTTTCGGCCCTGTCCGATCGGTCACTTGTAAAATAGACAAGTACTGCGGTCCAGCACCTTTCACGTTTCCACCCATCGAACAACCAGACCAGTCTGGTCCTCCGGTGACAGCTCATCCCATGCATTTCCCCTGTCCCACCAAAACTGTTCCATCGCCAGTTCCAGGCATCAGAGTTTTGCTGCGAAACGGTAGCCAAATGAGAGTAGTTTCTAAATCCATACTGAGGCTATCCTTCTCTCATAGGTGGAGCAGTGCATCCATATCTGGATTTCGAAGAAGAACCCTTAGGTAGGGAATACACTAGATAGGAGTTGGCAGCTGTTCGAGTCATGTTTGCACTCACGCCATTTGCAGACCATCTAATTGGGTAGGCTAACCGGTCTACCATTCCTCTCCACTGTTAGTGTTGCGTCAAAGAGGTTACCTGCCACCACCACTTCCTTGTCTACATCTACTGCACTCTAGAAAATTCCCATCCCCAAACACCCATGCTCTGTCCACTACGGATTCCACTGTGGGGCTACTGTTTCTTTGTAAAGTTCCATGTCAGTAGAGTGCTCTCTGAGGTAATGGTGGTACTCAGTCCAATAGTGTCTATCCTCCTTCCCATCACATCCATCACGACCGACTACTCCAGTGCCACTCTGAATATGTAGTAACACATGAGCATTCATCTAACTCAGACGATAGAGGTGTTTGGGGGCCTTAGGTTCATGAGCATAGTACCCATGTCCTTCCCAGTCATGCCAGGTACCCTATTCCTCATATCATAGTCCTCCTGCCAGGGCGGCATGTCCTATCCCAAGGCTGACACCTTTCCACCTGCAGCTCAGTGTGACAGGAAGGCGCACACATATAATAGCCTTAGTGTGGGCATGCTCCTTGCTATTAATGCCTGCAAGTCCAGGAACCCAACCTAAACTAAAGCGGGAGAAACTTCTCTAGAGGGGAGCAATTACCCACCATGTCTCAGCCAAGTCTCCTGCAGAAAACATGTTGTCAACCAGGGCGAGGGCTGACACTCTGTTCAAGAACAAATGCACCAGTCTTCACTGAACCAAACCTTGTATGTCCTGAAGGGTACAGATGATGGCAGACAGCTCGCATTCGACGATACTCCATGATGGGAGAACCGAGCACCCATCAACATGGATGAAGGCCCCTTTTGCAAAAACCACTCATGCTATCCCATCTCCCACGGAAAGCTTAGACCAGTCACTGTATATAACCATGTCTGAAGTCACAGAAACCTTCTGCATGCTCCACTTCTGCTATTTCCCCCCCCTACATTTTCACCTAGCCTTCAACACCATCAGCATCCGGTGTGCCCTTACGATTGCGCTATCCTAAGAACCCACAGGTCAAGGTCTCCCTGTTACAACAGGTACGGCTTCTACAGTTCCCCTCCCCGCCTCTAAACACTTCTCAGTGTCGGGAATCCCTCCTTGTATTCCCCTCTATTTGGAACTTCTTGAAAGGTCCTCGACAGATACAGGGATATCGACCCAACTCTTTCCGCACATCAGTTCTAGGAACTCAACGACTTCTGCCCTGGAGAGGCAGTCATCCTTCCCCTCCTCTGCACCTCCCTCCGAGCATCGAGGTCCATCTCCGCTCAGATTGATGAACTTGCGCTCGAAGTCGCTCGCCTCTCAGGGGTGGTCAACAACCTCTACTCTCGCTAGGAAAGACCCCAGCATCTTCCTGCTCCCTCCACCCAGACTGACACTACGGTGGCATCACTTTCAGCCCTCCAATTGTCAGTTAGGGACTTAGCGTCCCGGCTGACCACCCCTCTCCCCCAACCCGTAAGCCACCAACAGCTCCCATCCCAACTCACCACACCTGCAGTGCTTGTCACCCACGCAGCTTGGGCAGCTCCTCCCCGAAAGGGTAAGGAGATCGCCGCATCCCCCCTCACCACTACCCTTGCCAACGTGTTGACCCCTCCCTTTGAGGGTGGGGGTGACAAGGACATCCCCTGCTACAGCACAAGAGACCAGAAATGTTACAGCGACCATGCCATGTATGCGGCAAAATTCTGTCACTCCTGGGAGGTCTAAACATATAGGGAAGGGAAGTACACCCACCTCTCAGAATTACATCCAGTCCCACACTTGTCGGCACAGTCCGACGCACTCTCCTACCCACAGGCCACTTCCACTGGAGAAAAGAAGAAAGGGAAAGCGACCAAGGCAAAGAGGACTCTCTCGGCTGCCCAGGGTGCATCTGGCTTGCCTACTTCGGCTCCCTCAAAAGGCCCTAGAAGCCTCCCTGCTACCGAGAGGCGTGTCCCCGCCACCAGGTCCTCTCCCTTTCCTCACTTGCAGTCCTACCGCCTAGCTGCCTCCTTCCCAGACATTGCCGCCTCAGTACTTTGGGAAGCAGGCTGCACTCTACCGCTGTCGTTCTCTGCCCGGGTAAACGATAGAGGTGTGGTCACCCTTCTTGCACTCTCTCCGTTCGTCCCCTCTACAGAATACGCCTCTTACTACGATGCACTCAGAGCCAAGTTGAACCAGTCCTTCCCGATTGGCGACGCTCCATGGCTCCCTTTCCGGCACGCACTCAACGAGGTGCAACTTGCAATTCACTCCCTTCCAATAGCCTAGTTGCCTGAGGATGATGCCGACCTCCTGCAGGCCCTCAGAAATACAATCCTGAATGTCGAGAACATCCAGGTCCTCTCTGCCCCCTACCTGAACCCCGACCACTAAATAAGGATCTTCAAGAAGGCTACCTCCATTGTAGTGACGGTTGCACACAAAGATGAGACCTCAATGTTGGGCAGCACTTACCTTTTCTCCTCTCGATGCAAGATCGAGAGAGCATGCTTGGCTACCAGCCTCACTCAATGCCGTAATTGCTGGGAATACGGACACCAGTCAGCTAGATGCAAGATTGACTACCCGGTGGGCCCAATCTGCGCCCTCTCCCACAGAAAGCAGGCACATAGGTGCCAGAACCCAACCTGTCCTAAGGGTGAAAACCTCAGAGCAGTGGTTGACTGCGGTCCAACCTCACCCCCAATGTGCGCGGTTTGCAAGGGCCCCCACCCGGCCTTCGCTAGAGAATGCCCATCGCGACCTCTACCTCCTCCTCCCAGTAGGGAGTCCGCCGTCCCGCAGAATGAGGAAGCTATGGACACGACGAATGACTCTGGCGAGGGTCCTTCAACTGGTAGATGACCTCTCTTTTCCCCCTTCGATCCTGAGACACCCCGTCCTGGGCATGGTACTGCCCCCCCAACACGTCCTCCCATCCCTGCCCCGAAGCCCCAAGGAGGTACCCTGCCGAACCCCGCATGGCAGGAATCTCCCACACCTTTCCCCCAGCCGGAGATGCCGGAAGGCGTGTAATGGTTGGTCACATTCCACCCGTAAGTTCCACGCTGGAGGCGGACTCCTGTAACTCAATGTCCGTTCTTCAACACAACTGCTTGGGAAGCTGGGATGCATTTCATTCCCTTTTTAATTCCTTTTCTCTTTTGGATTTCCCCCCCACACTCGTTGCCTTTCAAGATCCCCCGCTCCGCAGAAATAGACCCCCATCGTTCGCTGGTTTCAAAGCCTTTTTACCTCCCTGCCCCGAGGGTGGCAAGCCAAGAGTGGCCTGCTACCTTCACCTCTCTACCACTCAACAATTTTCAGTCCTACTGGCCGTCTCAGAGGCCATGGACTGGATGGCAGTTGACTTTTATTCTTCCATTGGTTTCTTTGATTCCTTTGTCACAAAGCTTCTGGTTGTGAACCTCTGCAGCATATGGGATGGCTTCTTCTTCCGCCAAACCATTCCCCCACAGGTTGTGTTCCTGTTAGGCGGACGCCAAACTCTAGTATATAACTGAGGGACGTAGGCGCGAAATCTTTGATTAGAGAATCTGTCGAGGAAGGCTCATCTCGATAAGGTAAGGTAAAGTAAAGATTTAAAGTGTAAAACAATATTATATTGATAAGATCTCTTCTCCGTTTGCTTGATGATGTCTGTAAAGCTCGGGAGGCACTTCGATATTTATATCCCGCGTCTGAGTGTTCGCGGACTACTTCTAACTACTATGCCTCCGAAGTACCACTCTGGTTTTAATACGCAAACGTCCAGAATCTTATAAGTGCGAACACCGTTTGACCCTGAAACTTATCACACCCTTTCGCGGACACGGAATAGTATTCCTCCGTTGAGATGACTGCGCTATTTGTTATACCAAACAGCGGTCTCCAACTTAGATGTCCACATAGACTATTATATTACTCTAGTCTTATTGACTATTGTCCCAGTAGTCTCTTCGGTCATGAAGTGATCAGGTTCATGCCGGATCACCTAGCGCCAATCGCAAGTCTGAGCCCAACGCGTCAAGTCTTAAGAGGCTCGGACTTATCTAGGTCTTCCTTTCTGAGCGTGCCTCCCCTTGGTCCGCCGGCCTCCGTAGAGGGGTCCTATCACTAGAACCAACCAACCTACAGCTGATCTCAGAAGGGCATGGGTGGATTCGGTATACCCCTAATAGCTTCCGCTACTGGAGTATCCTCTCTGAGTATTTCGCCGAAAACGTCCCGTCACTTTCGGCCCATAGTTAGGGAGCCTAACCTTGAAGCCTACTATCTCAATGCGCCTCAGACGGATTTCCTCCGTTCCACTTCCCAGATGTCGCCTAAGGTCCCCTCTCATATATCCTGTGAACAGCATGCGGTTGGACGGACGGCGGCGACGTATATGGTGTTATGAAGTGGTCTTCATTGATGTGACATTTTAGTTATGGGACGCAACTCTCGAAATCTCGCTAATGACGTGCGGGCCCCATAAGGGGGCCGGAGGGGGGTGTTGGCTCCAGTAATTTGAGGGTCTGTGCGCAGTTACCCTACCGTGGGTCTGTGCACATGTTCTCGGATTTCCATAGGCCTAACAGTTCCCCTACATCGCTACGCTGACGCTGGTCCTTAGAGACTTTAATATACACCACCCCTCGGCAAACCCTGGCCCCCTCTTCTCAATCTCGGACCTTTGTGCCTTGTCCCCCTTTTTGGAGAAGGCTTTGGAAGAAGGCTTTTCTCTATTGAACACCCCTGGTACCCTTACCTACTTCACCTTTGACACTCAACTACACCCCTCGGTATTATACCTAGCCTTTGCAAATGCGACACTCTCCTCCCATTTCAGGTCATGGGACACACCCCTCCCCCCAATGGGATCCGACCATGTACTAATTGTCATCACCCTGTCAGAGCCCCTGGTTCGCCTACCCCCACTGGCCCCTGCTTAGACCAAGCCCGATTGGACTTCCCTTGTGGAAGTAATCAAGGCCATGAGGATCGACCCCCCCCCACCTCCCCCAACCCTTGACACCTTCTTTATTTGGTTTGACTCAGCCCTCGACAGGCTGAAGGCCGTGCTCAAACTCCACACCACTGCAAGGAGGCCCAATAAGAGATCCAAGCCCTGGTGGACTCCAAACCTTACTGCACAGAGATCTGCCTTTCACTCAACGGTCCATGCGGCAAGAGGAGACCCCCTCCCCTCTTCGAAGTAACGGTGCAAGGAAGCGCGCCTCCTTTACGTTAGAGCAATAAAGAAGGCCAAAAACGAGTACTGTAGCGATTTCCTGAAAACTGCCACCCCACAAACACTCTGGACTGCGAAACGATATGCCTTCGGCAGGCCCTCCGACAGGTTTCCGCAGATACCTGGGGCTGACAACCCCATTGACATAAACAAAGCCCTCCTCTCGCGCTTATTCCCTGAGAAGCAGTCCCCGAGACCCCCTGCAAGATTAAGGGAGTTCAGGGCTGTTCTCCCGCTGTCCACGGAGGAGATCACCACTGCCGTCAGGAACTCCACCTCATCCTCTGCTCCTGTCCCTGACCAGACCTGGTGCGCGGTTTGGAAGAGAGTCCACTCCTTAAACCCTAATATCCTGACATCCCTCCTCGGCCCCCGGGTTCGGTTCACCCATCACCCACCCTCTCTGTAGAAGGCCCACGGCATTGTTTTTTATATAACCCGGGGAAACCTTCCTATGACACGCCAGCTTTGTTTTGCATCATCGTCCCTCTTCAGACCGTCTCCAAGATTCTTGAGAGAATCATGGCTACCCGCCTCTCTGTGCAAGCCCACTTCTTGGGCCTCCTGTCACCCCACCAAACTAGATCCCTTCTGAGTCTGAGCACCTTTGATGCAGCGGCAACCTTCTCTCATAAGGTTTAGCTGTTTATGCGCCCTAAGCTCAAGGTCTCAATCTTCTTCCTAGACATCCAAGGCGGCTTCGACAATGCCTCAGCCCCCCTACTCTGCAACATGCTTGCCACGAAGGCAGTCTACCCGTATATGGTATCGTGGATAAGGTCCTTCCTTCTCGAGTGATCCTGCAGCTGGGTCTTCGAGGGAGCACCCCAGGCCTTCTCTCAATCTCGGTTGGCACTCCACAGGGCTTCCCGATCTCCCCCCTCCTGTTTGTGTTATATGCTTCTTCCCTTCACTTCCCGGTCCCCAGGGGCCTTATCTTTTCTTATGTGGATGATTTCACGGTTACGGTGACCTCAGGTTCTTACAGGAGGAACGCCCAGAGGCTGCAAGGCATCACCAGGGTTCTCTAGTCGAAAGCTGAGAAACTAGGAATGGCCTTCTCAATCCCGAAGACAGAACACATGCATTGGGAGACCAAGGCGCAGAAAGTCTTCCCTCCCGTGATCCCGGTCCTGATAGACGGCCACCTCTTCTACACCTCAAAACTGATACGCTGGCTTGAATATTGGCTCGAGCCCGCAACCACTTCTTGCTCCCAAGGCACCACCGTACACTTTACAAGATGGCTGGGCCTGGCCCAGGGGGCCTTCGCGACGATAAGAAGCCTGGCAAGACCCAGCAAGGGTCTCCCCCCCTTTCTCTGCCACCCTCTGGTGTCCTCTCTCATTTCCCCGATCCTCCTCTATGGAGCAGACCCCCTCTTTCCCAGTGTCACACTGTTAGATCAGATGTCTGTCTTTTGGAGGTCCGTCCAAAGGTGGGTGACGAACTGTTTCTCCTCCACCCCGGTTGGCATTTTGGCTTGCGAGTTGGCTCTCCCCACTCTCCCTCTACTAGTATTTCACAAATAGCGACTGCGCGGCTGCATCCGTCCTCCCCCACCTCCTCCCCTTTTCGGCTGAAGGAGGATCACCGACACTTCACCAGAGGACTAACGTCAGTCCACGCCCCTCTCCTGTGGAAGACCCCTCCTCCCAGGCCACCCATCAGGAAACACCTGCCACTGGATGCGATCGCGCACCGCACTCCTCCTTTCATTGACGCCTCCGGCCCCATACTGGTGGCGTCTCCGTGCCTACTACCTCACGACCAGCTTCCCCTGGGGGAAGAAGTCCCATCCTTTCAGTCGATCAAGGTGAAACTGAGAGCTGCACTAGCCAAGGACTGGTCTGCACAGTTTCCCCCCCATCCCTACTACAAGTACCCGGCGTCCCTTGCCCCCCACCTCTTCATGGGGTTGGGAAGGTTCATCGCGGGAAGAATTCACCAAATGAGATAGGACAAGAGCTATTTAGCTGTCCACCCCTCCTGGTTCACTGACGATCCGTCCCCCATCTGCCTTCATTGCGAGGAGGATGAGGAGGACATCAAGCATGCCATCCTCTACTGCGAGTCCCGCTGGGAGTCTCATGAGCGCCACCACCGGGGGCTCACTAGCATAGGCAGGGACAGTCCACTCTGGTCCGATAAAGATGCCCTCATCTCCCTGGCGAAATGCCTCAATGTGACCGCCATAGGCTTTCCTCCTGGCATGCCGCTGGCAAGCTGGGACTGCTTACCGAGCCCCTTCCCCATAGGAGAGGTTCTCTCTATCCACAGGTTCTGGCCCTGAAGGCCGGAGCCTGCCGTTTACTTTTATTCCGTTATGTTGGAAGAGGTTTTCTTTGTTCTGCGGTTGCAATTATTTTTCATTATGATTTTTTCATTTTCCTGCTTTAGTTCCTTGGGATTTCGTGTCAGCTGTCGGACATATCTAGGAGGATTTTATATTTTTGGTATCAGTTTTCTTTTATGACCCCAACTCTGAGATTAATGTTTTCTTTATGCCATAGCTAGCGCAGCATGCAAGTGCTTGTACCATAAACGACGAATACATGATGATAAAAAACATAAAAAAAAATAAAAAAATAAAAAGAAGCAAAATCACCGAAACCTTCTGAAAAAACTAATGGTCTTGAAGTGCTATCTTGGAATTGCCTTTCCCAATCGTGACAGTGGGTCTGGACGTGAGTACCTCATCCATAGTCTGCCATTGGGCAACCAGTCTTTCCTTTTTCCAGTTGAGCAGAATATGAGCAAACAAGGCATGATCGTCCCTATATCGGTAATTAATAAATCAGCTATCGCACCTCCACGGCAGGTATTTGCCTTGAATATGAACAGACAGTGTACCGTACTTGGCTAGCAGTATACTATTCACCTGCTTAATAGGAGCTCGAAACACGGAACGGAGGAAATCATTGACGTGGAGGTGAATCTTCTTCATACGGCAGGTAGTCAGCTACAAATTCAAGTCCATAACATCCAGTCTGATAGTAGGCTGCTTGTACTAAGTGGTCAGTTTCCTATGCTCCCAATCTACCAACACTTCCAACCCTCTTTCCTAATGCTGCAATTATTCTCCTCACTCCTAGCCCCCTTTTCTACTAATAACTAACATGAGAAGAACAATTAAGAGAAATATTGAACCTGTACTGGAGAACCCGGAGGTCTAAGGATGGTAGTACATTCTCCACCAACGATTCTATACATTCCTATCTTTGATGACCAAACCCTATCCACTGCATCTTCAGAGTACTGAATCACATCCCACATGCCTTTGCTGTGCAATCGCAGTTATCAAAAAGCTTAGAAATGTACATGCAGGCCACCCGTCTTGTGTTTGCAGTCATTATAATAATCCTGTTATCAATATATGGGACCACTAGGTGCCGCACCCCAGAGTTGTACCTCATCCTTGGGCTGCAGATATCAGCTACCTAAGCGCCAAACAGGAGGGCTGAAAGAGGTGATCCTTGGGGTATCCCTTTGGAAATGTGATATATCTAGGAGACACAATGATTGTATCTGAACCGCACTGTTTAACTCCGCGTCCATCTTGACACCCAGGCACAGATGTTTGCCGTGCATCCCTTGACTACCAAAAGGCCTGATAGGAAGTCAACATTAATATTATCAAATCCTCCCTCAACGTCCGTGGACAGTATTAGGTGTTGGAATCCTTGGTTGTGTTTTAGGAATTCCATTACCACTGCTATGGCATTGTGCACTCTATGCTTCTGACAAGATCTGAACTGCATTTCTCCAAGGTCAAGGCAAGCTGCCAGCCAAAGTATCACAATACGTTCTGTGACTTTCCCCATAGTAGGGAGTAGGGAATCAACCTCCACCCCTTGATGACATCATATGTGGCCTTATCTGCTTTCGGTATAAGCAGTACCTCAACCCAATGCCTATCCTCTATGTCATACCGCAAGCCATAATCTAGCAAGTGTCGCATAGTGGTCGCATCTTTCCTCTTCCAGAACAACAGAAAAGGGTACCCGATATCATCCTTACCAGGCCCCATATTGATTGAAGACTCGGCAAGGGTGATTTCTATTTCTTGAGTACTTTCCATGTCAACCGGGACATCCACTCAGTGGGTAGGGTTCCCAGGACAGAGAGGTTGTGCAATGAGGTTGCTGATGTCTGCATGTGAGGTAGCCATCATCCCTTCCAATTACTTCATCACAGGCAGCATACCATTTGCCTCCAACCTCTTAGCAAACTGAAATATGTGCAGATCGTTGCCTTCCGATAGATTGCACCTGATGTGTTCGAACCATGCCTGTGAAAGGAACGACTGAGATACACATCTGACCAGTTTGTAGTCTTCCAGCTGCTCCTCCTGCTCTCTGAAATATCTTCAGAGCCTTGCAACATCCAGCCTCATCATTTCCAATGCCGGTGTCCTCCACTCGCACTGGCCTTTACAAACCCAAGTCTGTAGGAGTGCATCTACCATACTTCTCACTCCATTCCACAGTGCCTCATCTTCTACCTGCTGTAGGGTGTCGAGTTGCTCACTCACCTTTCCCCAGTCTGCTGTCACAGTTCTGTGGCAGATAGTGGAAGGAGACGTTTCCGGCAGGTAGTGGAAGGAGACGTTTCCGGCAGGTAGTGGAAGGAGATGGTTCTGCACCATGACGAGAATATTCGTCATGGGGTTTCATTTGTTATATGTTACTTTCACGCACATGACCTATTAAGAGGTCATGGGGGCAGCACACGAGGCCAAGGGGGCTGCGCAGTTTGATTTACTTTCACGCACATGACCTTTTTATAGGTCATGTTGTTTACTCACATGACCAATGATGCGGTCATATGATGTTTTTCATGAGTCACGATTATGACTCATAGTTTTTTTTATTTTTAAGCGGGTTGAGTGAAGGACTATTTAATTAGGCTTGTAGTTCCTGGTAGTTAGTTCTTCACGCAACCACCTATTATACTTTCTTACCTATACTATTAAGAATAGAATCTATTCTACCAACTCATACGTCCTATCGAAATACGATCTGATTATTAGCGTTCAAGCAAGGAACGTAGGCATTGGTCTAAGAATAATAATCAGGGTCCCGATAGAGAATCAGAATCAGTCAACGTTATATACGATACAAGAGAAGTATTATATTGTCCTTGAACGACTAACTAAGAATTGTTGCCTGTCGCAGAGGTACTCTAAGACACGAGGATAGGTAGGATATCTAACATCTGCCTTCTTTCAAGCCAGGCGATTTCGAACCATATTTCTCGGGAGATCCATATCTAGCATGATCATTTGGGCAGCATGTTTGCATGCCACAATGTCCAAGTACCTGCACTTGACATAAGGTGAGTGGTCTAAGCATAAGCTGATCATGGAGATATGGCGAAAGGTAGGCTGGTTTGCTGGGATCAGGTTATATCAGCGTAGCATAAGCCACTCCCTTAACCACTTTCCAGGCCCCTTGTACTGGTTGGCATTAGGGTCCCAGTCTGTGTATCTATTATTAAAATCGCTAAGTACTGTGTCTGGTTTCACGAGCTCTGTCAACTATGCCAGGTACTGTGACTTGGTACGAGTGGGCAGAAAGTGAATCCCAGCCACAATCCGTTTCTTCCTCTTCTCCCAATATCTAATCCGAGCACTGTGGTCTCAGGGCCTAACAACTTCAAACAACCCACAAATATGGGAATGAACAAACACCGCAATGCCCGAACCCCTAATAAAAGAAAACGTATCCCAACTATTAGCCTCTATTAGTACATATAATGTGTCTGAATGAACCGCAGGTTCCAACCCAAAAAACCAATCAACATAAGAAAACAAATCAAGTGCCAGAACCTGATTCTGACCACTTCTCCCAATGTTTAATGCTATGGTCATAATGAGCATTAAATGTAGGACTCATAAGATTCACCTAGGCATATAGGGCACGGGTTCACAACCTTACTAGTATCGCTATCAATGATATGGTACTTTGTAGCCACCTGGCATAGGGGAGCAGGGATGGGAGGCCGATTGTAACCGCCTCTGGGAAGATCTGGCAAACGTAGTCTTAATGGGCTTCGTTTTGTACCAAGGCAGTAACTGGTGAATCAAAGTCTGGAGGCTTTAGCCAAGGTTGTTGAATAGACTTCTTACTATATCGCGGCTACTGAAGTCTCAGAGATGTTTGGTGGATCTCAAACTAAAGATTCTCAAAGCAAACTAAGGAGCCTAACTATTCAACCAAGCATATTGAAAACTCTGTCTGCCGAAGTTTGCTTTTTCTAATGCGAAGAATAGCAGTTCTTAAATACACATCTCAGGCTACCCAGAGCCTTATTCCCATAACATATAAAACTCTTGAATGCTAGCCTTAAAACCCAACATAAAATATATAGAGTATCAAACTGATACTAGAAACCAAATATAAAACATCTGGAGTATCAAACTGATACTCGAAACCAAACATGAAACATATAGAGTATCAAACCTAATACTCAAAACGAAACATAAAATATGTAGAGTATCAAATCCTATACTCGAAACCAAACACAAAATATATAGAGTATCAAATTCTATACTATCAGGCTAGAAGGACACCTCATTTCCAGAAACAATTTCAAAACAAAAACCAGTATCAACTGATACCTGAAAGTTCTAAACTAGTAACCGGTACCACTTACGTGCCAAAAACAAAATAAAACTATTATTTCAAAATATAATAAGAAAAATGCCTAATCCTCGCTATCATAATTAGAATTCAAATAAGGATCCCAAAATTATTTGTCAACTGGGAGTACATCTGAATAGCTCTCAAAGGCATTCTTAGTAGGAGAATAACACATAGGAATAAACCCAGAAAAAACTATAGGAAACCTATCTCCTGGCATGTTATCTGTCCACTATGCCTGAATCAAATCCATTGCATATTCCAATTCTTCCACCGGTTTCCAACTATTTTGGCTTGCTGAATATCCCTTCCAACTAACCAAGAATTGTCCCCAGCCATATAGTTCCCTATAATCAATGACTGCTTAAACTTCCTATTCCTGTTCTTCATTAATAAGCATTGGTACTAGTTTCATGAATGCGCATCCTCAGAACTGAAAATAGTCAGTAGGGTAGCAAGGTTTGACCAACAAATAGTTGAAAACTCCTGTCTTCCTTCTGTACATTCTTGCATCGATGCTCACAGTCTAGTTCTGTATATGTTTGTCAAACTCAAGGACTATAAATAGACCTCACCAGTGTGGCTGTAGTTTCCTAGATCTGCGAGATTCCATTATAAACTAGTCTCCAATAACTATAATCTGTTCCCCAATCTCAACAGGTGTGTGTGAGTTCCTGATCTCAACTGCTACTCTATTTGATCTTGCTCTTGCCACCTGTAATACTTGGTATACCGCAGTCTTGATATTCTGATATCGATTGTAGTAATCATCGGATGCGGGTACTGTCATAGAATTGACTTTATAGATATTGAGTAGCCAGTATTCTCATCCATGTACAGCTTTATATGGAGATATACCGATGGTGTCAGAGTGACTTGCATGGGAGTAAGCAGTCAATTTAGAGACGGAGATTAACCAGTTGGTTTGGCAGGTGTTAACAACATTCTGTAATGCTGTTTTAAGTTCCCTGATCTTCCTTTTCGCTTATCCATTGGTCTAGTGGTGGCCAGGTGTAGCCATAATGTATTCAACTCCTATCGTCCTCAAGGTCTATTTCTAAAAGTGGGAGGTAAACCTGTGGTCTGCATCACTAACAGTTGACATAGGTACTGTTGAGGTGTAAAAATAAGAGCTGGTGTAAATTCATTATCACAATTGCAGTAGCGTTTACTAAAGTCGGTATCAGCCAGCTGAAACCGATTGCTCTATCCACCACTACTAACACTAAATTATCTCCCCTTTGCTTGGTAAAAGGGCCCATGAAGTCGATAGCATAGGTCGAAAATATCTCAGAGGGAAAGGAGAGTAAAAGGGTGTTGCCCATGGGCAATGTAGTCCATTCTCAATTCAATTCACATATATCGCACTGCTGGACATAGTCTTTGAAATCTATTCTGATCTCTGGCCAATAGATGTATTCTGTTGCATACCAGAGGTTTCAATTGACACTATGGTATCCTTTATTATGTATTTCCCCTTTCATCAGTTCCCTCAACATTTCTCCATTCACTCCATGACCTTTCGGAATATATAGGCAATCTTCTCCTCCTCTTATTGTGGCGTAGTGGAGACCATTACCTATATTGTAATATTGCATCATTCTGTTTTGTGAAGTGTAGTTGTAGCCCTTTGCTAACTGATAGATAGGGTCGCTCCTATATCCTCTGATCATCTGTTCCCTTTAAATATCTTTCATATCATCAACTCCTTAAATGATATCCCTTTGATCCACCACTCTGTGCAATACCGTTACCTTTTGATCTTCATCAGGTGTCTCATAAACTTTGTAGAGCTGATGTTTCACATCAGGTAGGGAGGGTGGTTCAACTATTGGAACCTTAGTCAGGTATGCGAGAGGCTCACCATAGAGGCATTTGTAGCTGAGATATTCAGGAGATTTGGAATCATGATATTTGGTAGGGCAGGTGTGACATCCTAATGTGTTTTTAACACACTTTTTGATTACTCGGATATCGAGACTGTCATGTGGTAAATACGTGTCTTTGTCATTCCAATCATCATCAGTGTTGGTGAAGTTTCGATACCTAGCACACTGCGGCAAGAGGAGCCAGTGTAGGTCCTTATCTTAGATTTCTATTCCTCATAGTCAGGACAGAAAGGCATATCGCAGAATGCCCAATGCATTGATGCAAGTTCAAGTTCTTCCTTACTCCTACCACTGGTATAGCTTTGATGGTCTCCCCAATCGTTTAGGGGTTTGCTTTTTTCGTAATCATCTGCATCTAGGCGTGCTAGCTGCAGGCTGCAGTTGCTTCCAGATTCTGAGTAAGTACCCATGTGCTCCACTGCGAGGACGTTAAATCTAGATATTTCGTATTTGCTAATAGGTTCTTCACAAGAAAGAAAGGATGAAATAGATGAGAAAGTAGGTAGGTCATCTACTTGTGTGACATTATTTGCAGTATGTGGGTAATCATCATTCTCATCATAAAGACAGAATAATGTATCTGCTAAATAGTACCATCTTCCTACTCTGTACACTATTTCGGTGTCGTATATCCCAATAAACCCTCTCTATCACAGTTGCTTTTTGGTATGTATGGTACTTGTCTTGAGATAGGTTGGGGGTAGATGATCTGTAACGATGGTAAACTTGGTTCCTACAAGTATGTAGTGGAATGCCGTCAGTGAGTCAACTATCGCTGGAGCTTCCTTGTCAGTTGTACCACAATTCATTTGAGCATTAGGAAATTTTCTGCTATGAAGCGAAGCAGGTCTGGCATTCTCTGGAGTTTCTACTTGTACTACCCATGCTTCTACACCGGTGTTGGATGCATCCGTTATTGGCCATATTGGAACTGACTAGTTATATTGTAATTGTTTTATGACCTCGTATTTCGTACCAACTCATGTAACATTTTCTAGGGCTTGGTCTTAGGTGGCAGTCTATACAAATTCTGCTGTGCCAGTGAGTTCCGTTAAGGGTGATAAAATGGTTACAATATGTGGCATAAACTGACTGATGTAGTTTGCCATTCCTAGAAACTCCTATAACCATTTCTTACTCAGTGGCATTGTCCATTCCTCGATCTTCTATATTTTTTTAGTTGCGGGTGAGAGCTCTTGGCCATTGAAAACATGGCCCAAAACCTCTATGCTGGTGGCAAAGAATTCGGATTTCTGCCTGCTTGCATAGAATTGAGCTTCCTTTAGGTTGTTGCAAATCATGGATATGTGTTTCATGTGTTCCGCTTCTATATTGGAAAAAAAGTGAGTCTATCGTCAATATATACCATCATGAAATGTCCTAAGTAGTCGGTGAAGAAATCAGACATTATGCTCATGAAAGTCCCTGGAGCATTCATATCTCCTCGTAGTATAACCTTGCTGACAAAACATCCAAATAATGTTTTGAAAGCGTTTTTGCTTACGTCCAGTAGTTCCACTCTTGTTTGGAAATAATCATTGCTGAGATCAATTTTGCTACTGCATCTTGCCCTTCGGAGAGTGTTTAGGATCATCATTTAGTTGAGAATAGTGTCAACATCTTTAATCATTATTTCATTCCTGGCCGTGAGATCTGCCAAGAGTGTAACCGGTACTGGTTACAGGTTTAGGATTTTCATGTATGAGTTGATATTGTTTGAGTTTGGAATTTGTTTCAGAGAACGAGGTGTGCCTCTAGCCTGATAGTATAGGATTTGATACTCTATATGTTTTATGTTTGGTTTCGAGTATTGGTTTGATACTTTATATGTTTTATGTTTGGTTTCAAGTATCGGTTGGATACTCTATATGTTTTATTTTTGGTTTCGAGTATCGGTTTGATACTCTATATGTTTTATGTTTGGTTTCAAGGCTACCATTTTGGAGTCTGTTATGTTATGAGAAGAAGGCTCCCAGTAGCCTAGGAAGTGTATTTAAGAACTGCTATTCTTCTCGTTAGAAGGAGCAGACCTCGGCAGACAGAGTTTTTCAATATACTTGGTTGAACAGTTACTCTCTTCAGTTTGCTTCAAGAATCTTTAGTTTGAGAACTACCAAATATCTCGGAGACTTCAGTAGTTGCGATACAGTAAGAAGTCTATGCAACAACCTCGGCTAAAGCTTCCGGACTTTGATTCGCGAGGTACCGCCTCGGTACAGAACAAAGCCCATTAACCCTATGATTACCGCCTCTCCCGTGAGGCGGTTACAATTTTTTTAACTTCAGCAAGTTATCAAGATAGAAGGCATTTCAGGACCAAGTAATGGCATGGCCCTTGAGATAGGTACTCAACAGCGCACCAGGGATTCGAAAGGACGGTTCACAAAGACTCCAGCTTTGGAGCAGGCAGCAAGCGAAGCAGCTGCTAGGCAGTTAGCCAGAGACGCTGCTGAACTATCAACAGGAGAATCATCACAACAACCACTGGAACCGCCAGTCACTACCCCTGGAGGGTACCCAGAATCTCCAAGAAAGCCTACAGGTACACAAGTACCCCCAGCACCACCTGGTAACGATCCAGATAGCTCGGATAGCGATAAAGGATCAGATGACATGGCTTCAGAAGCAGGACCCTCAGGGTCCGGAGCCCCAGCACCAGAAGTCCCAAGACCACCGACTCCTAGGCCTAACCCACCTGTTACAGCTAAACTCAGCATCAAAGGACCTTCGCCCAGTAAGTTTACTACTGAAGGAGATGACCTCAAACCGGAAGCGTTCGATAGATGGTGTAATTTAGTACAGTTATACCTACAGATTAATGAACTACGGACTAGCGAGGCCGGAGGAGGAAACTATTGGATTCTCTATACTGAAGGACGAGCCCAAGAAGTAGCTTTCCCAGCAGCAGAGTATTTCGGTGAAGACATGACCAGAGAAGACCTTGTTGGATTCCTACGAGAAAGATTCCAGTCTTCAAAACAGAATAATGATACCTATTGCAAGTTCCACGAAATCACACAAGTGTATAATGGCAAGATACAGAGAATATCAACCATAGCAACCGACATGCTAATGTTCCGATCACATTTACCTACAAATACCATAAGCGACTATGCTTTGATTCAACAGTTCTTCAAGAGCATACACCCTAGACTACAGCAAGAAGCAGAATTACAGCATGTTGAAGCTGATACTGTTATGGAAGTAATACAAAATGCGTAGAGTATAGATGCTACCCTAAAAAGCACTGGTGCTTATGGGAAGGAAAGGTTCGAAAAAACAACAAAAGAATACAGCTCCAAACAAGAAGGTCAAAAAGAAAATCGGAAAACTAGCAATAAGCCCCATTCCAAACGTAAGCAATGAAAGGAAAAGGGTCTTTGCTATACCTGCGGAGGTAAAGGACATTTGGCAAGAGACTGTCCTAGCAAAGATGACAAGGGCAAAAGCAAGGGCAAGGCTAAGGTGAAGAAAGAAGTCACCTCCAACAGAGTGGAACAAGAACAATTAGTGGAAGAAGTGTTTATCAATATTATAGAAATAGAGGAAGAAGAGGAAGACATTATTACAATGGCCGCTATACCAACAAATGCCAAATCTCACAACACTCTCAAAGGAATAATACATATCAATGGCGAAGAAGCCAGAGTCTTGTTTGACACCGGATCGATAGGGACAAACCTGATTACCGCTACCTTTGTAACCACTCACGGAATCCCTTATCAGGAATGAAAAACTCCGATCAGGATACACCTGGCCATGAAAGGATCACAATCCGAAGCTCATAAAGAATGTTCAGTCAACATATCAGCAGGAAAGCTGAGTGCCCTACGAAACCAAGATGTTGGTCAGCAACCTAGCAAAGTATGATGCACTAATAGGAATGCCATTCCTGGAACAACATCAAGTGCAGATCGAATGTGGCAAGCTAGCTATCTTGTTTCCAAAACAGAATGTTCGAATTATTTGCACACCCACTAGTGGCATGATCTGAGCAGCATTAATTAGCACTAAAGATGTCATGGACCAACACCCGGAAGTGTTTCCAAAAGAAATACCGGAAGAATTACCAGCCTTAAGGAAGATCAATCATAAGATAAATCTTCAACCGGGAAAGGAGCAGCGTTCATTACCTAGGTACGCAATACCGGAACAATGGGCAACCGACATGAGTATATGGCTAAGAGAAAAGGAGACAGCTGGAATCATCAAGCAACAAGCAGTTGCATCGGCAGCAGCCATGTTCTCACAAGAGAAAAAGGACAAGAAATGAATGAGGCCATTAGTGGACCTCACAGCAAGGAATGAGATTACAATTAAGGACTTTGAAACGATTCCAAACCAAGCGATGATCCTCAACGCTCTTGCAAGGGCCAGATACCGAAGTAAAATCGACCTAAGTGATGCCTACTTTCAAACGAGGGTAGAGCCAGAGGATGTAAGCAAGAATACTTTTAAAACACCGTTTGGGTGTTTCGTCAGCAAGGTTATGCTACAAGGGGAGATGAATGCTCCTGGGACCTTCATGCGCATAATGTCCAATTTATTCGCCGACTATTTGGGACGGTTCTTGTGGATATATATTGATGATATACTCATTTTTTCTGATACAGAGTCTGAACACTTGACACACATATCTTTGATTTGCGACAAGCTCAAGGAAGCGCGAGTCTATGCAAGCAGGAAGAAATCAGAATTCTTCGCCACTAGTATAGAAGTATTAGGCCATGTTATCAATGACGAAGGGCTCTCACCAGCACTAGAAAAGATAGCGAAGATCGAAGAATGGACTACACCACAGACCAAGAAACAGCTACAGGAATTTCTAGGAACAGTCAACTACATCAGTCAGTTTTTCCCACACATTGCAACCATTACATCACCCCTAACAAAACTCACCGGAGTTGCTGAATTTGTGTGAACCGCCACTCACAACCAACCCATGGATAATGTTAAGCCAGTTGTTTCAAAATACGAGGTTAAGAAACCATTATAATATGATTTGCCACTCCTGATATGGCTAATAACCAATGCATCCAACACAGGTGTAGGAGCTTGGGTAGGACAAGGAGAAACTCCTGAGAATGCTAGACCAGCTTCACTTCATAGCAGAAAGTTCTCCAATGCCTAAATGAATTATGGAACAACTGATAAGGAAGCCCTAGCGATAGTCGATGCACTAACGGCATTTCACAATATGCTTGCAGGAAGCAAGTTTACTATTGTCACAGATCATCTACCTCTGACGTATCTCAAGACGAGCCGGACACCCACCAAGAAACAATCACGATGGAGAGGGTTTGTTGGAAAGTACAATACTGAAATAGTGTAGAGACCAGGAAAATGGAACTATTTAGCAGATGCTTTATCCCGCCTTTATGATGAGAACAATGATTACCCACATACCGCAAACAATCCTACATCAGAAGACGATTTACCTAGTTCCTCACCTATTTCATCTTTTCTTTCTTACGAAGAACCAACTATTGAACATGAAATGTCTCGATTCGAAGCCCTCACAGTTGAGCACATCGCCACTCATTCGGAATGCGGAAGCAACTGCAGCCTGGATCAAGCACAACTATATGCAGACGATTACAGAAATAGCAAACCCCTAAACGATTGGGGAGACCATCGAAGTTATACCAGTGGAAGGAGTGAGGAGGAACTTGAACATGCATTAATGCATTGAGAATTCTGCAACATACCCTTCTGCCTTGACCACGAGGAATTGAAACCTAAGACTAAGATCTACGCCAGCTCCCCCTGCAGCAGCCCACCAGTTATCGAAACTCCACCTAACAACAATGATGATCATAATGATAGAGATACCCATTCACCACGCCCCCGCCTTGATATCCAAGCTATCAAAGAACGTATCAAGAAAGCTCTAGGCTGTGGCACACCCTCTACTGAATGTCAGGCCTCCGAGTACCCTGCAGACCACCACAATGAGCCCCTGTATGGAGGGCCACTCATATACCTGAATGAGGTTCCGGTAGTGGAACCACCCTCCCTACCTCATGAGAAACGTGAGCTCTACAAAGTGTATGAAACACCTGAAGAGGAGGAGGAGGTAATGGTATTAGAAATAGTGGTGGACAAAAGGGATAGCATCTAAGGAGTGGATGATATGAAGAATATTTGGAGGGAACAGATGGCTAAAGGATATAGAACCGACCCTATCTATCAGTTAGCAAAGGATTTCAACCTCACTTCACGAAATGCAATGATGCAATATTTCCAAATATGCAACGGGCTACTGTACACTACTACAAGAGGAGGAGAAGATTACCTTTACATTGCGAAGGGTCATGGAGTGAATGGAGAAACACTAAGAGAGCTGATGATAGGGGAGATACATAATAATGGACACCATAGCGCTGATCGAAACCTGCGGTACACAACAGAATACATCTACTGGCCGGAGATGAGGAAGGACTTCAAAGACTATGTCCAGCAATGTGACATATGTCAACTGGATTGGGAAAGGACTATATTGCCTACGGGCAACACCCTCTCGCTTCCTTTTCCCTCTGAGATATTTTCGACCTATGCTATCGACTTCATGGGTCCCTTTACAAAGCTGTAAGGATATGATTCAGTATTGGTGGTAGTAGATAGAGCGGTTGGGTTCAGCTGGCTGATACCAACATCAGTAAACGCTACTGCGATTTCGACTATGGAGTTACTCCGTCACCATATTTTCACCCCTCATGGAATACCTACGTCAATTGTTAGCGATTCTGATCCTCGGTTCACCTCCCGGTTTTGGAAACAAACTTTAAAGATGATTGGAGTCGAACACATTATGGCTACGCCTGGCCACCATCAGACCAATGGACAAGCAGAAAGGAAGATTTGAGAACTGAAAACAGCATTAAGGAATGTTGTGAATGCCCGCCAGACCAACTGGCTTACCTCCCTCCCTGAAGTGACAGCTTACTCCAATGCAGGTCACTCCGATACTATTGGAATGTCCCCATACAAAGCTGTGTATGCACGAGAATACCAATTGCTGGATAACTATAAAGTCAATGCTACAACAGTACCCGCATCGGATGATTGCTACAATCGACACCAAGAAGTCAGAAATGCGGCATACCAAGCGTTACGGTTGGCTGGAGCAAGATCAAACAGAGTGGCAGCTAAGAGGAGGAACACACACAAACCTGTCAAGATTAGGGAAAGGATTATGGTTTTGGGGGACCAGTTTGCAACGGAATCTGGCAGATCTCGGAAATTGCAACCACACTGGCGAGGCCCTTTTACAGTACTCGAATTTGACGAACACACCCAGAACTATACAGTTAGTATAGATGCAAGAATGTACCGAAGAAACAATGGAGTATTCCACTATTTGGTAGTCAAACCTTACCACCCTAATGATGATTTCCGGTTCCCAGGACGAGCATTCGCGTAGCCAGCACCCATTCTCATCAACGAAGAACAGGAATGGGAGGTTCAATCAGTCATCGATTACAGAGAACGATATGAAAAAGGACAGTTCTTAGTTAGTTGGAAAGGTTATCCAGCAAGCAAGAATATTTGGGGACCGGTGAAAGGATTAGAACATGCGATAGATTTGGTTCAGGCATGGTGGACAGATAACATGCCAGGAGATGAGTTTCCTATGGTATTTTCTGGGTTTATCCCTATGTGTTATTCTCCTACTAATGATGGCTTTGAGAGCTATCAGGATGTACCCATGGTTGATAAAGGTTTTTGGGATCCTTATTTGAATTCTCATTATGACAGTGAGGATTAGAAACTTTTCTGTTATGGTTTGAAATAAGGGTTTTATTTTGTTTTCAGGATGTAACCGGTACTGGTTACAGGTTTAAGATTTTCATGTATGAGTTGATATTTTTTGAGTTTTGAATTTGTTTCAGGGAACGTGGTATGCCTCTAGCCTGATAGTATAGGGTTTGATACTCTATATGTTTTATGTTTGGTTTCGAGTATTGGTTGGATACTTTATATGTTTTATGTTTGGTTTTGAGTATCGGTTTGATATTCTATATGTTTTATGTTTGGTTTTAAGGCTACCATTTTGGAGTCTTTTATGTTATGAGAACAAGGCTCCCAGTAGCCTAGGAAGTGTATTTAAGAACTGCTATTCTTCTCATTTGAAGGAGCAGACTTCGGCAGACAATGTTTTTCAATATACTTCGCTGAACAGTTACTCTTTTCAGTTTGCTTCAAGAATCTTTAGTTTGAGACCTACCAAACATCTCGGAGACTTCAGTAGTTGCGATACAGTAAGAAGTCTATTCAACAAGCTCCACTAAAGCCTCCGGACTTTGATTCGCTAGTTACCGCCTCGGTAAAGAACAAAGCCTGTTAACCCTGCGATTACCGCATCTCCCGAGAGGCGGTTACAGATGCAACCAAATGTTAGGTATCCTACCTATCCTCCGGTGTCAGTATGTATCCTGCGACAGGCAACAGCTCTTTGTTAGTCTCTTTGTGATAGTGCGATACTTCTCTTCCTCGACTTGTCGTTACTTCGCTTTCTCTTCTTCCAAGACTTTGATCATTATTCTCACACCATTATCTACGTTCCTCTTTCGAACGCTAATAATCAAATCATATCGTGGTAGAACCTCTCAAAGTGGTAGAATAGAATCTATTGTTGATAGTATATGTAAGAAAGTGTAATAGGTGGTTGCGTGAAGAACTAACTACCAGGCTCTACCAGCCTCCTTTTATAGTCCTTCACTCAACCTGCTTATAAATCAAAACAACTATGAGTCATAACCATGACTCATGAAAAACATCATATGACCGCATCATTGGTCATGTGCATAAACCACCTGACCTCTTAATAGGTCATGTGCGTGAAAGTAAATCCAACTGCGCAGCCCACTTGGCCTCGTGCGCTACCCCCATGACCTCTTAATAGGTCATGTGCGTGAAAGTAACTCAAACTGCGCAGCCCCCTTGGGCTCGTGCGCTGCCCCCATGACCTCTTAATAGGTCATGTGCATGAAACAACATATAATCCATAAAACCTCATGATGAATATCCTCATCATAGTGAAACATCTCCTTCCACTACTTGCCACAAAGGTCTCCTTCCACTATCTGCCATGCGACCGTGACAGTATATCGTTTCCTGTCGCAAGATAGATATGGAAGAAAATAACGTATAGGATATCTAATACTGATCTCTGGGTAAGTATTTCTACCTTGAACTGATTATCTAAACTTCAGGTAATGAACCAATGCCATGGTGGGTTAGGATGAATAGGTTAGATGATAAAATTGATGGTGCAATTAAGGTGTGAATTGCATTTACAAATACCTAGTGACAATTAGCTACGATGATGATCGCAGGATCATGGAAGCTTCAAGGTTGATGTGACTAGATCGATTGGTAAACTAACATATAAACTTGGGCAATCTATAAACAATCTGCAGTCCGAGATGCACAAGGAATTTGCAGATACTAAATTTGACCTGAAAGTCACCAAGTGGCAAGTCCACTTCTTATTTATCTTAGTATCATCAGTTAGTTTCTCATCAGCTACTGTATTGGGTTAATCTAATAGTTATAGTTGGTGATATGGTCTTTGCAAGATTACATCAAGCTTCGATATCCTGCCCTTTTCATGAAGAAAGAAGGAGTATCCTGCGAGGAGCTTGAAGCCTCTCAAAAGCATGAATGAAAGAAGTGAACCTGCTCTCGATAACTATGTTGTTCCAGGCTGTTTGTTTTTGAATAACTGTCCTGATACTTACACATGGCCTGATTATTGCAGGAAAGATGATGGCATGGAGATGAGTAGTAGTGGAATAACAGAAAAACATAGATGTTTTGGAGTTCGTGGATGGCCCTAAAGGTGAAGGGAAGTATGTCATTTCTAGCTAAATAGTGGTCTGCTTGAAATACAGGAATGATATGTATACTAAGATACAGTACTTATGGGCTATCGTACTTCACTGGGATGTGACACAGCACTAGGAAGTGTCACAAATAGTGGCATTGGTCAAAAATGGCAATAACTCAATCAGTTCTCAATCAAATTGCACCAAATAAAAGGATATCAATTGAGAGTAAATAGGGGAGCTAGTTCAAGCCTCAAAGGGAAATGAACAAAGATTCTCTGTGAAGAAAACTAGATAAAAGCAAGGAAATCTACACAAAGCTGTGAGAAGGAAAAAAAGACAAACTGAAGCCAAGGAGTTGGTCGGGTTATACAAAAGGGAGATCCAGGTTAACCTCTGTTTGTATCAATGATGAAAGGAATAATAGTTATTAGCTGTTAAACATTTTGGAGTATATAAATCATGAAAAAGTAGGTTGATTTAATAGTAAAATTATGACAATACTTGTAATAAGTTTGTGAGAGGTTAGAAATAACATACTAGATTAGAAGATAAATATGAACTTGAGAGAAGGTTCGTACAGTCAGGAGGTTTTTATTAGTATAGATTCAATGAGTTTTGGTCATAGTAGAACTGTTTGTATTATATTTTGTATTAATATTTCTACTATTAGTTTTGTTATGAATTTTATAAAGGTCAATTTCTTATACAGTACAAATAACTGGAAAATAGTTAAGAAATGATTTCCTACATCGCATGAAACATGAATGACCTTACAGTCCTTGGTTTGGCAATAATTTTGTATAAGTTAATGGCCGGCTAATAATATTACTTAAACTCTATTCTTCATTTGATAAAAGTCAACATAGTTTCTTCCATAAGACTACTTTAGAAGCAGGAACATGTCATTAGTGACATTATTGTTATTAGTACCTTTTTCGAAAGCATTGACCCCAGATAGCTGGCTGGAAATTAATATAATAGGCTATAAGCTGGAATTTATATAGTAAATATGATATGAGAACAAAATGTCAAAGTATATTGAATAAGCTAGCCAGTTGAGAATAACTGGTCTCTACAAGTGTGAGACTAACAAACTACTTACTGGAGTTAGTGGTATGTTGGTGAGCAGATAAGAGCTACTTATATTTCAAGAATATAGAGGATATTAAATATAAACGAATATAAATTAGAAGGTGGTAATAACGTAGTATAAATCGACTACAATACAAATATTCCTTATCCAAGAAGTATAAACAACCATTGTCTATCAATCTTCATGTAATTTGTGATATATACTGAATTAAACTTTACAAAGTCTACCAAAAAACTAACTGTAGAGCTATCCATAACAAATATAATAAAAACAGTCCTACTATAAGCAAAACCCATTAAATCCATCCTAATAGAAACCTCCTGAGTGTACTAACCTGCTCTCAGCTCCATATTTCTCTTCTGACCTCATATGTTATCTCTCACCTCCCTCAAAACTGTTTCAAGCATCATCATAATTTTACTATCAAATCAACCTGCTTCTTCATGATTTATGTACTCTAAAAGCTTCAACAGCGGATAACTATTATTTGTTTTATTATTTATACTAGTAGTAGATCACCTTTATCTTCTTTTTGCATAACCTCACCTATTTCTATATCTCAATTTTTCTTCTCTTCTTTCCTACTATTTTAGGCAGATTTCCTCTCTTTTTTCTGATTTTCTTCACTGAGAATGTTCATTTTTTTTTTTTTTTGAGGCCTGGACTAGCTCTCCTGTTTACTCTCAACTGATATCCTTTTATTTCGTGCAATTTGGTTGAGAACTGATTGAGTTGTTGCCTTTTTTGACTAATATTACCATTTGTGTCACTTCCCGGTGAAGTACGTTATGCCCTATTTACCACTTAACACATCTCCATCAATGATACTCCAATCTAGCCATTCTTGTTATCATACCTGCTGTGGGGATTGCCACTACTCAATCAAAGGAAAGGAGATTGTTTCTTGACTGCAGTTTACTCTGATTTATTCTTTATCCTGTCTGGTAGAATTGCAAGGAGGGCTGCGGATACAGGGCAGGTTTAAAAACCATTACCTATGTGAGACCTCGCAACTTCTTTTTTTGTGTATCTTATTTGTCTACCTTCCATCTTGATGAATTAGATTATTTTTCCCTAAGAGGTGAGCCCTGGCAAGCCAGATCGTTTGGGCCTAACACCAGTCTTGTATCCTGCTTTTTGTGGGCATGAGAGAGTGGTATTTACAAGAGTGTATATGTATTTCCCTCCCCTCCATACTCTCACTCACTCTTTCTCCTGCAGTCCAGCTAGAAGTGCACTATTGGGAAATTCACAACCGAACACATCTCATATCTAATAACCCCTTAGATTCTCTATACCTTCGCTGCCTCCTCCTCCTTCCAGTCCTCAGCTCTCTCCCTTGCGGTAGTGCTCTCACTCATACTTCTTCTCAACTTCTCCGGCCCAATAAATACCGGAATGGTTACATGGGCGGACACTCATCTGATGGAAATCGCCATGACATTTCGGTAATCAGGCGTGAGACACCTGCTTCTTCTGAGATTGGAAACCTCTCGCCAATCTTGACTTTGGTGGAACGTGGTGCAGAGGACGCACGCTTTCTAAGTTGGTAGGCTGTTCCGATGATAGTGGTACCTGCTCCTGGAGGAGAGAGCTCGACAAGGTGGATTGGCATGACACCCCACACCTAGAATAATTAGCCCTAACATCACAGAGAGGAAACAGAGGAGGAGGAAGGGTGCTCACCCCCTGCACGCAGAATTACTCCAAGATTGCCATAGCGATCATTGAACTACTCCTGATGAAGCAGTATGGGTATGCAAGTATGTCTCTGGCGATGCATATAACCTTTATGCTCAATCTTCGGCCGAACATTTGGGTGGAGAAACCTACTAATGTTTCACCCAGAATTTCCCCAAGGCTTGCGACCACTTGGGTAACAATTATTTTTGTATTTTGAGAGTGGCTATGATATCTGGGGGGCGGGGAGTAGGTATCAGGGTAGGTATGAGAAGATAGGATAATGGGGGAAAGAAAATTGCGATTACCGGTGGGAGGTGGTCAGTAGAAAGGAAGCAATTGATTGACCATCTCCATACCTAGGAAGGTTATCCACAAGTGGAATAGAGAAAGAAATGAGGTGATGGAGAGCCCCCCTGCCAGCCATCAAACAGCTGGGGGTATGGATGGACTACCAGTACAGTTGCTTGATGTAGAAAGAATTTTGATGTGCTGTACTCAATTGTTGCTTTGCATCCTTCAAATTCCTGAGAGTAGGCTTAATAAATGAAAGAATAAGTATGAGTACGGGGTGAGTTGAGATGATAACGATTTCGCCTCCTGCTCAATATCAAAAAATTAGATAGACTGCTAGGAAAAAGTAAAATTTACAGCAAGCTGCGCTAGTACTGTATCCTGTGGCTATCCTTCTGCAACCTATAGATGGTCCCTCTTCCACTCCTCACTTACACCTCATTATCAATCCCCGAGAATGGACGGGGGACCCGTGATTAAAAAATCTCCTGCAAGTAGCAGCTACTCAATTCGTCCACGACTCACATCTGCACCTGCATTGGATTGCTTTATCTATTGCTTTATCTAGGAATACCTCTTGATTGCTTTGCTCAGAATCGACAATAACAAAACGCTTTCAACGGTGGTAGGACAACCCACCATGACGAAGCCCCTCAAAATCTCAGATATCAGTCCTATCGGAATTCTACTAGAATAGAGCAAGAAGAGGACTAGGTGGGATTTTCATAAATAGGTAGAAATAGCTCTGAATGCCGAAATGTTTGGGGGTCTGGGAGGAGGGAAGAGGAGGGAAGAGGAATGTAGAAGTTCTTCTGGCAAGCCAGGTGGAGGAGTGTTAGCGCTCACCCGGCTCTATATGTCGAGAATCATAAAATTAGGCTACGTTAGGGGAAAGTCAATTGCATCCTTGTTATTTCTACGTTGTCGGAGATGCACTAATAGCCGGTTCCCCTCCTATTTCGCTGTCGCTCATAGTCGGGAAAAGCAAGTGTGACGTTCAAGCAAGTGTGACGCCCCAGAACTTTTTTCTTTTCTAGGTAGAAAGTCCCCTAACCCACCCAGTGATGCTGACCTCCCGTAACAATCCCTGTTACAAGCTCTCTTAATGCTGGAGCCAGTAGCTGCAAGTAGGGCAAATGTAATTGATCCTCAATTACTTGTTCTTCATGGTGGAGTTGACGATTGGGAAATTTATACTACAAGGCAACAAGTGGAACAGGCTAGCATAGAGAATACATATACTGGGAATGATGGCGGGGATTCTGATATTGAATCAGATTCAGATTCTTATATATCAGGTGATTCTATCACAAGAAATGCCAACTTTGTAGCTTTAAACTGAGACTTTGTAGCCTATATGGCAATAGGGATATGTTGCTAAAAGCTAGTATTTTGTGAATCTATCTAGTTAAAAATAAAAAAGGTCCAGTGTGTGACACTTACATGAGCATTATACTTGCATTTCCAGACTATCAGCAAGAGCGAAATAGGAGGGGAACTAGCTATTATTACTTGGAGGGGATTGTTGTTACGGGAGGTCAGCATCACTGGGTGGGTTAGGGGACTTTCTACCTAGAAAAGAAAAAAATTCTGGGGCGTCACACTTGCTTGAGCATCACACTTGCTTTTCCCGACTATGAGTGACAGCGAAATAGGAGGGGAACCGGCTATTATATATATACAAAAACTTCTTCAGAGAACTCTTTACCATTCGGCAAGTATGTGCCATCTGTCCTCTGCCATGGCGAAGGTCCCCTAAGCTTCCAAACCGCAACCTCCAACCTCTTCAGAAACCTTCTCCTTGATACACCTGACAATTCCAAACATTCTCGATACTTCCTAACATTTCCCAAGATACTAGTGCAACACAAACTGTAACATCACTCAAGTTGATTGAAGACTAACGCCTTAGTGCTTCCCTCCTCTTGCCTATGTGACATCCGGCACCTTTCTGACGATCCTGCAACAACTAACTCCTGCGCCAGATGTCCTGAATACTGGCACACTTCTTTCCAAACCAACTACCCCTTGTTCAAACGTCGATCCAACCAAAACTTTAGGCGATACCATTTTACACCAAGTTACACGCTAGGCAACCTGGACCGGAAAGCTTCGTGAATTTCAACAGAGAACACTACCCTAATGGCGAGTATATGTCTGAGATGTCGTCAACATCCTCAATTTCTGGTTCCCGTTTAGGAGTAAGGCCCAGAAACTATGTGGAGGAGTCCTCTGGATTCTGGAGTAGGTTCTCTTTGACCTAATATGAAGGTTCAGATCTCGTCTGTACTGTCTGTTGGAATCTACCTCATGGGATTACCTTTGGGCTCTAGGAGAATGTACTGAGTTTCCGGAGGTGAGTTGAAGCAGAGCAGGAGTCCTGGGGGGTGTGCTTATCCCCCCCACCGGTATCGGCTAAGTTGGGTTTAGGGGGAGAGAAGTCCATTTTTTCTGAGAGTTTACGTGGTGTACAACCAACTACACCATGAAACCACATTACAGTATTTATCTTGTGTGACTAGATGGCGGCCTTTTCTTCCTGTCTCCTTTATTAATCAAATTCTTCCACCAATCCACCTCACCCTGGGCAAACCATTGGGGAAGATTTCCTAAAAGATCCTACTGTTGAAACCGACTATAGCTGGCTCTAGTGTTTCGCACTCTCACTGCAACCGTAGTGTGTTTGGAATCTTTTTCTGTGTTTGACGTATATAGTGGAAACACCAAGTGTTCAATGTCAAACAGACTAGTGCTGGTTGATAACCATGATACCGAGTTAGTATCGCTATTGTTTTGGATGCGTAACAGTGGTGGATTTCTACTTGTTCACTTTTTCCTCTCTCTACTCCTGTTTGTCTGATCTTTGCTGACTCTATCTCTATAAGAGACCCTATTGTTCGCATTTCTTTTCATAGTATCCATAATCTCATTATCGTCTACGTTTTTCATTCGCTTGTCCAATACAAATCTCTTCTTGTCATTCACACTACTGCCCACGACATCAAAGTGAATACAGTCACTAGTACAGTCTAGGTCCTCCGCTTCCTTCATAAAGTTCAGACCTACAAGTGACAGGAAGCGCTCCGAGGAAATACCACCTGTATTGGGGGATGGTATGGTATAAACAAGTCAACTGGAACAGTAGGGATCGGGAAACAATCAACCTCCGCAGGAGACTATATCTCCAGCAGTGAACCCAAGCGTCCAGTCCGTCCGTCTTCGGGCGCGGACGGGACGGACGGCAGTGCATGAGAGGATGCCCAGGACGGACGAGCATCTTGGCATCTATCAAGACCACTACCCTGGACAGATGGGCGGGCCCTGCAGGTTTCTAAAGATGTGGGATGTGCCAGGTTTCTACCGGTGACTGCAGGTGACGGCAGGGCCCTGTAGGTGACGGCAGGGCCCTGTAGGTGACGGCAGGGCCCTGTGGGTGACGGCAGGGCCCTGTGGGTGACGGCAGGGCCCTGTGGGTAACGGTCGGGCTCTGTGGGTGACGGCCTGGCCCTGTAGGTAATTGCCGGGCCCTGCAGAAGACCGCCGGAAGATACCATTTAGACGAAGACTCCAGGGCCCGGGTATCAACCCTCAGGATGGCCGTCTTTATGCAATGCGGACGCCATGCCCTGCCGTCCTCACCCACCCTGCCTGGGACGCCCGGGACGGTTGGGAACACTGATCTCCAGAATCAGAGACAAAGGTCTTGAAAAGGGTTAGTGATTTCCTGTGATGATAGATAATATCAGCTCTCAGGACGTGTTGGATCTCATTAACTGACATAGGCAATTCTATTAGCTTGTCAAACTAAAACTATCCAGGGCGGACAGAGATAGCAAATGGAAAGGGTTTTTACAATAGTGCGGCTGAAAAATAAAATCGTCACTTGGGTCTGATAATAATATTTCATGCTAGAACGATCTAAGCGGAGCTAGGTGGGAATTTGATTTTCGTGGCACGAGTATACATGGGACATCCTATTCTTCTCTCCTCTTTTCCTTCTTACCACCACATCCGCCTCTCCTTTCCGACTGAGTAGCTCAGTTTTCTTATTCTCACCCCCAATCCCATATTCTCCGATTTAACACTTCTTTTCGACGTGCCTCGGGTTTCCCTCATTGTCCGCAGTGCACTATGCAAGTGTTCCTTAGTCTGCCCTCATCGGTCTGTTATGAACTCCGGTCATCGAATTACTAAGAGTATATTGGTATGCAACCTGTTACAATGCGTTTAATTTACTAACAGTTACTCTGATAGTGGGGCTGGGTCACTGGACTGGATAAAACTATTGGGGACTTGAGAAATGTTTCTTTCCAGTATATGTTCACACTAGCTTACAGTTTGCTTACTCAAGTAATAGGAGTTCACTCTGCAGGTTGCCGGGCTCAGTAAAAATATCGAAGGATTGCGGAAGGTTTCTTTTCCACACTTGTTTAGTCTAGTTTACGGTTGGCTTACTCTAGTGACAGGATTTCGCTGGTGTGGGTAAAAAGATCGCCATTACGCAACGGCAAATGAACCTGGGGTTTACTATGGTGACGGGGTTGGTAGGGGCAAGTTACCCTTGGAGTTAGCTACTCAGTTCTAACACAATGGGATGGGGAGCGATATATGTAGGGGGGCTTATGTGGGATTTCGCCTCAAGTGATTTTGTGGAGGCGTTGCATACCGTGGTAAGATTTATTGAATGGCTGCTTAATAACATGATGCTAAGACATTACTCGTTTAGGCCAAGAGATACATTGCGACTAAAATGGAATAAATAAATACAAAAGCACGAAAGGGAAGGGGGCGGGCATTCGCCAGCGGGGAGGTAAAAGAGAAAAACTTAATCAATTCTTCATTGAGGTGTTTGGGCATGTTTTTTTTTTTATTTAGCCCTCAATACAAGCCAATTTTAAAAGTATCCGGAAACTTACTTCTAGCAACAAAACCACATCAATAGACAGCGATCTCCATCATCGTGATTAGAAAGAAACATCCTTTTTCAAGCACAACTCCAACTCCAAAATCTTAAAAAGGACAGCCCTACCCTATTCCCTGACCCTTCCGTTTCCAGACGGCCTTTTGGACAACACCCCTCCGCAGACCCGAATACGGGAATACTTGCTCCATCCAATCTGTCTGCCAATGCCTTACACTGTGAAGCAACCTGGTTTGGTGTAGAAGAGTAAGCGGGTGGAACAAGGTAACATTTCTCCTAGTGTGGTGCTGGGATTTCACCCTACCCGGCATTCTGGACTTCTGCAAACCCAGCATTGGGCTTTACTCTAACTTCGAGCTATAAAGCTCCCGTACTCGGCAATCGCCTTCAACATAAGGTTCTTCCGTACCAACCTACAGCCTTTCTACGCCCTGGAGAAATCCCTGCAAGCTTGCCAATTCACCCTAATAGTGGTGCATGCCTTCATATCACTGGAATCTACGAAGAACTTACTGCCAGAAGATAGACACGCTTGAACCCTCCACAGAGGATCCGCTGGAGAGGCTCACCAATGCACTAGGCCCACGGCTTGTTCACGGGGCAGTCGTGCATCGATTATCAGGCCATGTACCCGGCTGATGAGATGAAGGAGCATGTTCTTGTAGCAAGAGTTCTCAGGTGCGAGACTTGTGCTGGCTTGGTGTACCAAATATAGAATTCTTTGGGCAAAGCTTGTGGCGGGAGTTTCTAATGGGACTTAGAATGGCCGTGGGGGTGAACTTGGTGGTTGTGCAGAGTTGGTTAAATGCTTTTCCCTTTGCACTTCTGAGATAGGCAGGGGAGGGGCTGTTAAGGGTTAATTTGCGATGAGGGGTAGGGGAAAGTGATGTGCGGGCGGATGATGTGCCTTTGCGGGGCGAGTGATAACAGGGTCAAAAATCTAGTGAGGGAACTGCGGTAGACGGAAGAGTGGGAGGAAGGTTGGGGGTTTGTCTGAGGATGGCGCGATAAGATGGCTGAGACGGAGGCTGAGAGGAGCAAAGATGCCGAACCGACAAAAACCATGGACGCAAAAGCTGGCTGCCTAATGGAAGACATTAAGCGTGGCCGGTCCGTCGTTGATGGCTGGAAGAATAGCATCATGGAGGGCCTCTCCCTTCAAGGGGCGCCAGTGACCGGAATGGTCGAGTCCGACCTTCGCGGGGAGAGCGGCAAAGTCAGCCTTGTCAATCAGAAGAAACTCAGGGGCTCCTCAGCTGACCAACCTGTTTGGAACCTTGAATGCTGCTCAGCGTGCTCCAAGAGTTGGAGTGTTTACTATTAGTCATTCGTTCATTGTGAGTTCACATGTTCATGTGCTCATTCGTGCTTTGGCTTTCGCCCATTCGTTCGCATGAAAGTTTTGGAGATTTGCTTTGGATCAGCGCATACGTGGGAGGAAACGGCATACCCGTTGGAAGTAGGATGGATGCAGGAGAGTCAAAAGGGCTGGGCGGAAGCTACGAATAATCGGGAGCCATTCTCGACGAAACCAGTCTTTTCTTATAAAGCCAGTCTTTCTTTTGTTAGCATGGGAGTGTGCGGAGGGAAGAGGAGCTCACGCAGATATGTGTGGTGATCGGTGGAAGCTTGGGTGATACCTCTGTGATGACTGATATATACTCCTGTCTTTTCTGCTTGGTTATTTTTAGCTGTGTTGGCTGAGAGGGCATCGGCGGGTGTGAGTGTTGAACGAGAGGGAACTTCCCCTGTTTTTCCAAGTCTTGTGTTGGCGATATAAGTCCTAGTTCTGCAGAGCGACTAATCATCATTTCGTATCGTTTCGTTTGACGTTTCGCCGGTTTGGCCTTTCGCTCTCAGCCACCTAACCGTTCCGTTGTCAGAGTTCTCGATTTTGTTTAGAGCAACCAAGTAGCTTCTCCAAGAATAGCACTAAACTCAATACTGCCACCTGTGAACCAGAGCCTTTGGTGAAAAAGATTTGGCAGCCCAGGGGTGGATAATGATAATACAGTAAAATGTGAGGGAGGGGGGTGAGGGAGGGGTGTCTAGATTTAGAGTTTTAGCCTTGCCTGCTTTTTTGATCGCGGTATGCTAGCTGGTCGTTTACCGGTATTTTTTTTGAGCAATATATATGATACGATTTGCACCCTTGTATGTTAGGGTTACAAAGAATTACTCATAATTAATGCCTGTTCGCCACCAGTCCAATTTTGTTATGAGTACGGTAAAGACTGGAGCAGGAAAAAGTCACTTTTTTTTAACCTCAAATATGGTGTCTAACCTTCCGGTTTATGTTTAAGGACGGACTCTGATAAATTTTTGGATGGTTTCGTGGTGTGGGACCGACTGCACCGTGCGGTCAATTACGACCTTGGATGCAGAATTATAGGCTTGCCTGTGACAATTGTTGGATATCATGTGCCAGCAAGCGGCGTGTCCAAACTTGCAAAGCCTGAATTGCCCATTGAGGAGGATCCTAAATTGAAACTGGTGCGAGGTTGTGAGTTGAGTTGGGTCATATAGTCATATGCTGGGTAGATGGTGTTCCGTCAGCAAAAGTCCACAGTGAAGTGTACTCGTAATTCTCTGACATTTGTGAACAGAAACGCTATTGCATATAGGCAAAAATTTGCTCGGAGGCTCAGGATTTTGGTGGTGTGCAACTTGAATAGCAGTCGTGTTCACAAACGTCCGAGAATTATGAGTGAGGTGCATTGGCTGGCCACATTGAGTTAGAGCTGGGTTAGGGCTATGCATTTCCATCCACCGTTCATTACTCGGCTAATCCCGCCGCGCCCACCTGGAAACCCCTCCCCCACCCGCACACCCCAACCCAAAGCCAACAGAAAAAGAGAAAGAAAAAAAAGAAAAAGATCCAACCACTGTCAGTAGTGGCATTCGGACAAGAACTTAAACACTTACCAGAGGCAGTAAGCTACTGGATTATTGCACTCTCCAGTTTTGAATCTGAGAAATAAAAATTTTTTTTATCTCTTGACCATTTGACGCTCACTCCGTTACTCCGATTTGGTCATTGTGTCCTCTTCCTAAGAGCTCAAGCACGCACCAAAAAACGATAAGTTCCTGTTCAAAAGTAGGCAGTACCATCTTTTTTCTTTTTAATTTCTTCCGCTGTTTGATACTGAGCTGATGATTGGGATCTGGTGATAGGATTATCTCCAGTACTTTCAGCCTTCACACAAGAACTCAAGCACCTAGTCTACCCGAGATAGTGGTTCCTGAATTCCCCCAGTCCCCTGTCTGAATCCATCAAATACGCAGCTGGCCGTCAACCTTACAACCGACCGAACCTCGCTTTCCTCTTCCCCTATCCTCCGGTATTGTGTTGTCATATTGTAAGTGGTCTTAAAGGATTATCTGGCTTCTATATGTGAAGTGGTTATGTGGTTATACTGAGATTGGATAGCACAACTGTTATAGCGCATACCTGTCTGCTTTTCTCTGCTAAAGCACTGAATCCCTTTGGCCAACAGTCGATCTACCTCACCACGAAAACACCGGAAATCCCGCTACCAAAGTGTCTAACTGACTCACATCCCAACAAATCAAACCCACACACCTACACCCAGCCGTGTACCCCGGCGGCTATCATCTACAACCTGGTATTTGAAAAACCTCTTTGTGACTATCACGAAGTACTAACATCGCATTGTAGTCCAAATCGCTCCCAGCTATCCCATGCCATTATTCAGTAACGGAAACCGAAAGAAAAATGATCCCTTCGACGACTTGGTGGGCAATAGTCCCAACACGTTGAGTGGAAGTCCTACTCCTTTCGAAATTCAAGCTTCCGAAATTCCGATTGAGAACAAATTCGAATACGAATCCGCCCGCGGACTGATTACAATAATTCAGGATATTGTTGACTTGGGTTTGGCTGGGGTTCCGTTCAGTTTCATTTATTTAGTTGGTCTAAATGACTGTGCATTTAACGAAATTGAGGAACAATTAAAGGTTGTTCAGCTAAGATCGGCCATACGTTTTACGTTTGAGAATTGTTTGAATGCTGCTATTATACGCATAATGCCTGGCCCAGAACACGAGAAGGTTGGAGTTTGCCTCTATACAAAAATTGTCAGGAAAATTGCCTCATTACCTGGCCACAATGACGAGTCAGTTGTGGGGGTGGGTGCTACTCGCTTCAATGTTCCTGGTGTTCGCAGTAAAGAGGGTGATCAAGGCCTTCATCCGGATACGCGCTTGGGACGTGATGCTTGGCCTTCGCTCATGATCGAGGTTGGGTATTCAGAAGGACTTAACCTCCTTCATTTAGATGCACGATGGTGGCTGGTTCACTCTCAAGACCAAACGAGATTCGTGATCCTTGCGAAAATATGTCGAGATCCTTTTGTTATTCACCTGGAATGCTGGGGGATGGCTCTGACTACTAGTTCCAAACCAAGCCAGAGACTAGTCCGGAGTCCAACATGTATTCAGAAATTCGACATTGATGCTGCTGGAATAGTGGTGTCTCCGACTGGCTCCCGAGAGCTCCGAATACCCTATGATTGTATTTTCGATCAGTCTTCTCTCCACGCATCACCAATTGTGTTCAGCTTTCCTGAACTTTCTCATTTTGCTCTTAGGATGTTTCGAATGCTGGAGTGAGCGGTAATTACTATCTTTTTAATTCCTTACTGTAATTTAATATGAAATTTGCTGACATTTAAGTTGCATTACTTGAATACAAATTCAGTACTCTGAATAGTATTATGATAATGACTTATCCTGAGTCTTACTACCCATCACCCCTCATTGGTCTTGCTGCATACCGCTATGACGAGCACCGCACCAAATTGTTTTCTTACTCAATTTTTTACCTCTCTTTCACGGTTTTCTTTTTTTCCTCTTTTTTTCCTTTTTATTTTTTTTTTCCTATCTTCTATCCTTTTTTCTTTTTCATTTTTCTTTTCCTTTTCCCCCGCCCCCCCCCCCCCGGCCCAAGCCGCGGCAACATCGGGGGGAATAATATTTGCAAATATGCAAATATGAGGTTTGGTAACTGTTTGCTGTCTCTTGTATATTATCATGAGAAATATATAATTTGTTTTCTTTCTATGATTTGAGAATTAATTACATTGTATTAAAGACTGCTCTTTCGTTCAATTTATTTCTTGAAATCCTAGTTCAGATCATGATTTTTCCTCTACCTATTTTCCATGGCATCTCAATCTCCTACATCATTTCTAACCATTCCGTGCTAGTATCTACAACCACTGTAAGCCACTCTATCACGTTATAGGTGACTGAAGCACAAGAGAAAAGAAGAGAACCTTGGTAACCGAGCAATTAGGGAAAGCCAGGGTTGCAACGAGGGGAATATGATAGTACTGTGAAGGGAACACGTAATAATCTTTTCCAACACCTATCCTACCCGCCCTCACAACCGATATGGAGTCACACGGTATCACTCGGTAGTTGCTCGTTGAAGTTGGAATGGTAAGTATAATAGGTAAGAGTGGTAGCCTCTAGGCGGCGAGATAGACCGCTCCGAGAGGAGCACTGAAGTTGCGGAAGGAAGGAAAGCACTGCAAATTGTCATGTCATTGATGGGGGGCGTGGGCGAGGGTTTTCTTTTTTCTTTTTTGCAGAGCAAAGGCTGACCTGACTTTCTCTATAGTGCCGTACAGTACCGTACTTGTAAAGTAAATTACCCTGGACACACAATATTATAAACTGCCAGAGTCAATTTACGCGGCATCTGTAGCGAGCTAATCCTTGTGCAGGGTCTGGTTGACTGGTTTTCCCCACCGGACTGCCGAAAATGAAAAAAGGGCTGGATCGCGCCCTTTGTAGATGGGTACAAGTATAATTAGGAGCGCAAACGTTTTTTTTTGTTTTGTTTTCTACTTTCTTAACAAACGTGACCAGAGTCACGAGACCAGGCGAGACCAGACCAAACCGTTCCATGCAATCCCCGCGCCCCGGGCGCGTGCGATGCTGCCGTGGTGATGAAAATAAATGAAGAGAAAGAGAGGAAAGATGTGGGAAAGATGTGGAGAGTGGGAATTAGGAGAGGGAGAAGAGGAAAATAGCACAACCACTTGGCACCCCATGGTACTGACAAGAGATGTTTGTTTAGAGTTTAAACCGGGGAAATATGGGAGACAAGAATGAGATTCAGGGTTCAAGGAAGAAACGGAAGAGAAGAGGAAAAAATACCAAAAGCCAGAAGCGCAGAATCCAGAGCAAAGCAAACGTTAAACCATGACAATCCGCCCAAACCCCGTGACTGCCATTCCCACTCCCATTCCAGCTCCGCCACCCTCCACAGGGCGTTCGCGAGAACCCTCCCGCCCAATCTCATACGATAGCTGAGCACTCTCCCGTCGATAAACACGCACATGAACCGGTACCTTCGTGGCCGTTTGTTGCCCCTCCGCCCGCCACTCCACGAGTAAACCGAGCCTCCCACTTCCCAGCCTACGATCGGCCCCACAGCAACAGCCAACAGCGCTTGGCCCCCCCGCCGGAATTATAACTCCTAGACGCTCCGACTCCCGGGGTAGTGTGCCGTCCAGGCGCATTCTGTGTTCATCCCCTACACGCGTGGACCTGAACACTGCGACAGGGCCCTTTTTTTTTTGAGGCGGCGATGGCAAGGGATAGTTCGGGTATTGCGTGGCAGGGGTTGAGGTGGCAGATGTTACTAGCGCACCGGTACCAGTTGGGTGAGCGTGGCCGGCAGGTGCGCATGGGTGAACGGCAGAAGACGATGGGAGAGAGGGAGGTAGTGACGGTGAGGAGGTTGGCGTTGTGCCCACTTGTGTAGAATATTTGAGATGTGGGGGGTTGAGCGGGGGTTTCTTCCTCTGAGTCTGTGTTTGCGGAGGTGGAACTAGAGGGGGTTGAGGAGGTGTAGCCAAAGTTGAAGTGGGGGGGTTTGTTGGTCCTTTGTCCTCTCGGTTTAGAGTCCTGTCTGTCTTCTCTTTAGACTTCCTAGACTATTTTGGATTTATGTGGTTGATCTCTTGCAAGTTTTTCTCTTGCGAGGAGCCCTTCTTCAGATCGACCAACTTCCATAATGGTTTCTTCCCATTCCTGATTGGTATCATATTTTAAGGCTGATAGCCTGTGGATTATTTGTTTTGGAAGTTTGATTTTGACTTTTTCCTACCAGGATTCCATGGTCATTCTTGCTCTGATATTGAAGTTATGCATTTTTTGCATGAATACTGCAATATCTTCCTTGTAATTGATGAGCTTCATATCACGAAGCGGTTGTCTTTTCGCTTCTATTGTAGCATATCATTTGGTCATTTCATGTTGAAATCTTGTCCATGTAGCCGGTTCGGATAGTTGCATTTGCCCTTGAAGTCCTCCATAGCCTTTCAATACCAAACAGTATAGGGGCGAACTATGTCTCATTTTGTATGAGTGAGTGTGTAGATGACCTGCTCTCAGCTGTTCAGGTTCTTGGACTTCTTTCAAGATAATCAGTACACTGTATTATCCAGATATATATATCTTGACTCGATTTGAGCCCGAAATATAGAAGTTGTAACCGGTACTGGTTACTGGTTTAGGATTTTTAGGTATCAGTTGATACTGTTTGTGTTTTGAATTAGTTTCAGGAAACGAGGTGTGCCTGTAGCCTCAAAGTATCGGTTTGATACTATATATGTTTTATGTTTGGTTTCAAGTACTGGTTTGATACTCTATATGTTTTATGTTTGGTTTTGAGTATTGGTTTGATACTCTATATGTTTTATGTTTGGTTTCGAGTATTGGTTTAATACTCTATATGTTTTATGTTTGGTTTTGAGTATCGGTTTGATACTCTATATGTTTTATGTTTGTGTTAGGCGGACGCCAAACTCAAGTATATAACTGAGGGACGTAGGCCCGAAATCTTTGATTGGAGAATCTGTCGAGGAAGGCTCGTCTCGATAAGGTAAAGTAAGGTAAAGATTTAAAGTGTAGAACAATATTATATTGATAAGATCTCTTCTCCGTTACTTGATGATGTCTGTAAAGCTCAGGAGGCACTTTGATATTTATATCCTGCGTCTGAGTCTTCGCGGACTACTTCTAACTACTATGCCTCCGAAGTACCACTCTGGTTTTAATACGCAAACGTCGAGAATCTTATAAGTGCGAACACCGTTTGACCTTGAAACTTATCACACCCTTTCGTGGACACGGAATAGTATTCCTCCGTTGAGATGACAGCGCTATTTGTTATACCAAACAGCGGTCTCCAACTTAGATGTCCACATAGACTATTATATTACTCTAGTCTTATTGACTATCGTTCCAGTAGTCTCTTCGGTCATGAAGTGATCAGGTTCATGCCAGATCACCTAGTGCCAATCGCAAGTCTGAGCCCAACGTGTCAATGTCTTAAGAGGCTCGGACTTATCTAGGTCTTCCTTTCTGAGCGTGCCTCCCCTTGGTCCACCGGCCTCCGTAGAGGGGTCCTATCACTAGGACCAACCAATCTACAGCTGATCTCAGAAGGATATGGGTGGATTCGGTATACCCCTGATAGCTTTCGCTACTGGAATATCCTCGCGGAGTATTTCACCGAAAACGTCCTGTCACCTTCGGCCCCTAGTTAGGAAGCCTAACTTTGAAGCCTACTATCTCAATGCGCCTCCAACGGATTTCCTCTGTTCCACTTCCCAGATGTCGCCAAAGGTCCCCTCTCATATATCCAGCGAACAGCATGTGGTTGGACGGACGGCGGCGACGTATATGGTGTTATGAAGTGGGCTCCATTGATGTGACATTTTAGTTATGGGACGCAACTCTCGAAATCTCGCTAATGACGTGCGGGCCCCATAAGGGGGCCGGAGGGGGGTGTTGGCTCCGGTAATTTTGAGGGTCTGTGCACAGTTACCCTACCGTGGGTCTGTGCACATGTCTCGGATTTCTATAGGCCTAACATGAGCCCCCTCCTACCAGGCTTCGCCTCGAATGCCTTTATAACCTTTTATAATTTCTTCTAAATACATTTTAAGACTCAGTGTGGTCAGGGTGAAAAACCTCCCGCGTTTACTTGGCCACGGTAGGAAAACCTTTTCCTCACTATCTTACTTCTACCCTTCCTGGCATGTCCGGATTTTCATTATGAAAATTCTTCACAACTTCCTCCGCTTTTTCTTTACCTGTTGCAGGTTCCCATGTGTTCTCATCTTCCGAACACCCTTGCCACTTAACGAAGTACCTCAGTTCTCGCTTCTCTTGATAGCGGCCGCGTACTAGTTTCCTGTAAGAATGAATCTCGCTTCTTACGAATTTTTCAACTTCCCATTGTAGATCGCTGTCGATATCCTCCAGTTCTCTGGGAGGTTGTTGACGATTGTCATGAACTGACTCACGGTAGGGTTCCAATAGTGCGACATGGAATACGGGATGAATGTTCCATCGATCGGATATGTTGAGCTTGAAAGCTCGGGATCCACGTTTTTCCATAATTTGGAAGGGGCCGTATAGCTTCCGACTTAGCTTCTTGGATTTCCGTCGGGTGTGGATATTTTTCGCGTTTGACATTACTTTGTCCCCGATCTTCAAGTCCGGCTGTTGTCGAGCTTTCCGGTCATAATATTTCTACATCCCTTCTCGTGTCTTTTCTATTGACCCTCTCGCTTGTTCATGTATCGCCTTAATCCAGTTTGCATAAAGTGTTGCTCCTGGATTTTGAGCTTCGCGCTCCTTCATCCACTCTGTCTGTAGATGGAATCCATAGTTCGCATAGAATGGTGACATCCCGTGAGCGTTAGTTGCGGAGTTGTTATAGGCATGTTCAGCTAATGGTAGCAGCTGATACCAGTCATCCTGATCGTAATTGACAAAACTTTGGAGGTAACCTTCCAGCACTTGGTTGGTACGTTCGGTTTGTCCGTCACTCTGGGGGTGGTATGCCGTTGACATTCTTCGCTTAATTTCCAGCGCCTTGCAAAGGGATTCCCAGAATTCTCCCGCAAACTTTGAGTCCATGTCCGAGACGATTTCGGTTGGTAGGCCATGCAGCCTTTATACTTCTTTCAGGAATGCGTTGGCAACATCCTTGGCCATAGCCGTTGTCTGTAGTCCGATAAAATGTGCCATTTTCGCAAACCAATCGACTACTACCATTATCTGAGTACATCCTTGTGACTCTGGTAGTTGCGTAATAAAGTCCACAGAGATAGATGCCCATGCCACGTAGGGTATTTGCAATGGTTGCAGTAATCCGTACTTGGCATGTCTAGGTGACTTATTATGTTGGCATTCATCGCAGGATCGTAGATAATCATTGACCCATTCCACAAGTCCTTTCAAGTAGAAGTCTCTCATGATAATTTCCAAAGTCTTTTCTTGCCCGAAATGTCCTGCAACCTTTGCGTCGTGACATCCTTCTGCGATCTTGGTACATAATGTCTGGCTATCTGGTACAAATAGCCTTTGCTTATAATATAGTAGATCGTCGGTTAAGGTCCAGTCTTTGGGGAAATCTTTTCCTTCGTCTCGTAATCTGATGAGTTCCTCCCTCCGTTGCCTCCAAACTGCATCTGTCCCGATAGCTGCCTGTATCTCGTTTAAGAATTCAGGATTGAACTGCTGCATACTTTTTTGCAGGATTATCGCATTTGACATTAGAACTTTCTCTGGTACCTCAGAGATGTCGTACCAGTGCTCGTTGTCTTTGGCTGATGCCTGTAGGTAACTGATGCTTGGTTCCTGTTCTGTGACGATCAAGGATCTCGTTGCTATATCGGTACTTCCGAATCCCACGGTTCCTCGTCCTGTGTCCTCCAATTCGTCTACTTCCATCATATCTGAGGTGTTGACTTTTTCTACCACCAGTTGAGCTATGCGATCGCCCATTCTGATTTGGCAGTCCACATCCTTATGGTTGAAAAGTACCACTTTGAGTTCGCCGGCGTAATCAGCGTCGATCACTCCTGTGCCAGTGGAGATTCCGCTTCGGACCGCTAATCCGCTTCGTGGGGCAACTCTTCCATAAGTTCCTTCGGATAGCCCTACCGCTATACCCGTCCTTATTAGTGCCTGCCTGTATTTCGGGACAATGTCATCTTCTATGGCATACAGGTCATACCCTGCTGCCATTCTTGAGCCTTTCATTGGCAAATATGCCTTCTTGCTCAATCCTTTGACCCTAATTACGGGTTCCTTTCCACCTCTTCGAGGTTCTAGATCCAAATCCCTATCTCCATCCCAGTCCTCTCCTTCATCGCCTACCCTCGCTACTAGCGATACCAGGAAATTTTCTTCCTTCAAAATTTTCTGTTCGCGATGCGTTGCTCCCTCCTCAGGACGGTACTCCGGCCGTCTGCTTAATGCATCAGGCTTTCCGCCCTTTGTGCCTGGTCGGTATACAATGCGAAAATTGTATTCTACCAACTTCTGAGCCTATCGAATTTGACGGCCACTCCAGACTTTTGAGGTGAGGAAGTATTGTAGGTTCTGATGGTCGGTAAAGACTGTAATTGGTTTTTCCGTTCCAATTAAGTAGTGTCTCAATTCATTAAATGCTTCGAGGATTGCCAGAAGGTCTTTATCCTGAATCTCGTAATTGCGTTCCGCTGAGTTTAATTTTCTGGAATGGAAAGCTACTGGGTGTAACCTTTTCTCAAAGTATTGAGAAAGGACGCAGCCGAGTGCAAAATCGCTAGCGTCCGTTTCTACCACCCTCTCTCTTTCTGGGAAAAAATGGTGGAGTATGGGGGCCGTGGTGAACCGGTGCTTTAATTCTTCGAAAGCAGTGTTCTGTTCAATTCCCCATTTAAAATTCTTAGGATTTCCTTGCAGTGTCTCGGTTATTGGCTTGCAAATAGCTGCGAAATCTTTTATAAATCGTCGGTAGAAGTTAGCAAACCCCATATAGACTTGTACTTCTCTAACCGACTTAGGTGCTTTCCACACCATTATGGATTCCACCTTTCGGGTGCTCATTGACACCCCATCGACCGCCACCATATAGCCAAGGAATTCTACCTCTGTGGCATGAAATGTCGATTTCTTTAGCGATACCGCTAATTGAAAGTCTGATAGACTTTGTAAAACCCTCTTAACCACTTTGATATGTTCTTTCTCATTCTTTGAGTAGATGAGAATATCATCAAGGTAACATACGACTCCAACATCGAGGTATTCCTGGAGAACTTGGTTCGTCATATCTTGGAAAGTTGCCGGAGCGTTAACCAATCCAAAAGGCATAACCTTATATTCGTAATGTCCGTATCTTGTACGGAACGCCGTCTTCCATTTGGCTCCTTCCTTTATCCTAATCAGATGGTAACCGTCTTTAAGGTCTAACTTGATGAAGATCTTTGCGCTGGCTACTCTATCTCTGAGTTTGGACATTAGTGGAAGGGGATGTTTGTTGAGGATCGTAATCTTGTTTAGATTTCGGTAGTCTACAACGAGACGTAGTCTGCCATCAGGCTTAGGTACGAAAAATATGGGTGCCCCTGCTGGTGATTGGCTCCGTGTGATTTTTCCTTGTTTGATCATCGTCTCCAAGTATTCTCATAAGGCCTTAAGTTGTTTTTCGGATAGCGGGTATATCGGTCCCCAGGGGGGAGTTGATCCCGGAACCAACTTGATTTCATGATCGAACGTCCGTCTAGGGGCCAATTTTTCTACCGTCTGGGCTTCAAACAAATATTTGTAATGCCAGTATTCATTCGGTAATGATTCGTGCTACACCGTACTTTCGATGGTTCCGATTCTTCCAACGCAGCATGCATTTGGGTCCCAAGCGACGGACTCATCGTATTCGAACATATCCGCTATTCCTTCATCTTCTTCCACACAGTTTTCACAACATTTTGCGGAGAAGGTGGAATTTTCTGCATCTTCTATGTGAGACACCGGGTGTTCACGATGCCACCAACCAAAAGGAATTATCATTCCATAGTGACCTGCTTTAGCCACTTCAGACGACACTTCCGAAATGTCTCGATTTTTTCCTATTTCTAATTTTATTGGGAGAGTGTAACACTTCCCTCCAGAGGCGGCTGACGACCCATCAAAGCCTAAGATATCAACTGCATTGTCGCGTTCTATAGAGTGAACGCAGAGGTCTTCAACTAGGTCCTTATTTATAAGGAATACGTTGGATCCAGAGTCTAATAAGAGTTTAACTTTGTAGCGCTTATCGTGTATATGGAGGTAAGTGATCCCCTCCGGACAGCTGCATCGTTTTGGTTTTGGAGCGTTTAATTCCACGCACTTGGCGCGGATAAGACTTTCTTGGTTCTTTCATTTAGGCATCGTGGGTGAGGGGTGTAGGTAACAAGGTGTTTGTTACTACGCCAGTGTAGTTTCGACCATTAAGGTCTCCTCAGACAAACTAGTAATTCTTTAGCTCTAACAATCTGGGTCTACATACTTAAGCGGCGTTTCACCGATACGCAATTGCGCACGACCAGTTTTCAGGCTGGATGCCTTCTCCCGACACACCAGACCTAGGCTCATAGCAGATTTTCGGGCGGTTATTAGCCATTTTACTCCCCTAGTGTGGGGTTCCCGCTGTCACCGAGTCCTTTCCCTTAGGACTTCGGTTATCCGTCCAGCTCCCTCAGAGGGGCCTTGCGCACCAAAGCGGTACATCCCTATCCCACACTCTGGCCAGAAGGCAAGATAGTACATACGTATAATACGACTCAGACTCATGTGGTAGGTGGAACGGCCCGGGTTGGTTGTCCTCCTGTCATGTATTTGTTATCAGGTAGATCTTGCATTGCTATGTCCCAACTTCTTCAGTATAGTAACTTGCTTGCACACGGGTAGCAGGCAACCAGCAGGTCACTCCAGGAGCTTCGTACTGTTGGCTCCCGGGCCATGTGTGCATATTAACTATCCTCTCTTTCAATCGAGACTTCTCCATATATTGATTCTTGTGTTCGAGCTCGTAAGCCCCTCGTGGGGTCCCTTCACTTAGAGCCTACTTGCGTTGATCCTGAAAGGAGAGACTCGCTTCGCGCCACTTTGATCGTTTTTGAATTTCGATTCCCGTAGTTGCACATGGACTACCCAATCCCCGTCGTGGTCAGTACCCAATACACCCCAGCCAAAGGGGGTTCCCGTTTCGATTCCAGCTCCGTCAGGACACTGAATACCCAAACACCATCGCCGTTGGTGCCAATGAACTGACATAGGTCAGTTCCTCATCGTCCGCCAGTTCCCAGATCTTATTCACTCGAGCTGGTTGCTGTGTGGGACCGACCCTGTGAGCTAATTTAGGCTTTATAATAGCCGACCTTGCTCGTCGAGTTCCCAATTTTATTGGTCTTGAGCTGACCGTTGCCGCCGATATATGGGCATCTCCCCAACACGTTTGATAGGTCTTGTTTTTCTTCCCACAATGTGTGCAATCTCCTTCTTTCCTTCGAGTGTCTATTACACTCTTCGGGATACCGGTATGCACCTGGGCGAAGCTTGTGTGGGTGGTCTTTGTCGCACCTCCCAACCTTTTCCTAGGCTTCTCCGGCTCATCGTCCCGTTTCCTTTTCCGTGGTGGGGCTCCACCTCCCTTGACATAAGGTTTAGTATCCCTTTGTCAGTTTGGTTTAGAGTTCCGTCGGTCTTCTCTTTTGACCTCCTGGACTATTTCAGGTTTGGACAGTTGGTCTCATCCAATTCTCTTTCAGGCTAGCAGTGCTTCTTCTGATCGCCCACATAGCCTTATTGCCTCTTCCCATTCTTGATCTGTCGTATATTGCAGAGCCGACAACCTGCGAACAATTTGTTCCGCACGTTTATCTTCTACTACCTCTCTCCAGGACTCCCGAGTCATGCGTGCACGAAGATTATGGTTGTACACGACCGTCAGATATCGCTCAATACTGCCGTTGTAGGTGACTGGTTTCATTGCGCGAAGGGCTAGTCTTTCGGCTTCTACCAGGGCGAATCGCTTGATCATATCATGTTCAAAGCGGGTCCATGTCGCCAGCTCTGGTTGCTGGGTTTCCCCCATGAAGTCCGTCCATAGCCTTCTGGTACCATACTGTGTAGGGAAGGACTATATCTCCTTTTGTCCGGCTAAGCGCATATATGACACGTTCCCGGGCATCTTCCCAGATTCGTGGGTTTCTTTCGAAATAGTCGGTGCATTGCAATATCCAGACATATATATCTTGACCGGGTTTATCTTCAAAGAATGGAGGGGGCTCTAATGGTCGCTTAATATTCAGCGCCATCGCGTTGGCGAGCGTTACTGCCACGCCAGACTGCTCTGGTGTTTGTCCTTGCCTGCCTCGGCTAGGACCTCCTCTCCTTCTTCTTCTCTCTCCATCATCATCGTGGTCGTCATCGTCGCTAGGGTCTCCAGGGTCTCCTCCCTGGGCACCTGAGGGGGATGCATCAGCGGCTTCCTTTCCTTTTCCCTTTTCTCTCCGTATAGGTGGAGCGTAGTATTCCTCGTCGTGCTTTCTTGGACGGCAGGTAAGGGTCTGGGTCTAGCAGCTTCAGGATTTGTCGGAGCAGCCAACATCCTGTTTATCGATGCTGTCAATACCTTTAGGGTATTGTTCGTCTCATTGTTCTGCTGCTGTTGCTGGCCCTGTGACCTGCGAATCTCCGCTTGTCGAGTAGTCTGATCTAGGCGCATTTGTCCTAGGGTACGATTGACTTCTCTTTCACGGCTGATGCTTTGATTTCGGAATTCTTGGAATTCCGCCCTCAGGTCGTTGACCATTTGTTCCGACGTTTGGTCTCGCGCTAGTGCCGCCTGGCTTTCCTGCCCGAGTGTCCCATGTAACCTCCTGGTTACTTCTTCATATTCCTGTTAACGCCTGTCTTGGGTGTCAATCTTCTTCGCCACTTCCCATATCATCTCCTCCTGTATCCCTTTGACTTCGCTTTCCACACCTGCCAGCTGCATCAACAAGATCGCAATATCGTTGTCATGGACATCCTGTCCGTCAGCGATTTGCTGTTGAACCTTAATTAACTTTAAGGTATTTCCTTGTGTGGCTCCCTTCAAATGCTAGAAGGTGATATTGGCTTAGTCTAGCGAAGTATCTATATCCTGCCTTATTCGTCCCAGCGTTACTCCCAGACGAGTAGCCAACCTTGCTAAATTTGCAGCATGATCGCTTCCAGGCTTAGGTGTGGGGACCCGAGATATCTGGTGTGTACTTGCAGCACTAGAGGATCGTTGAGAGGGTAAATTTCCTCTCTGGAAGGAGGGTTCATGAGGTGTTGACAGGGAGGGACTCCAAATTGCTGAATCGTCGGTCTTGTCCGTCGTGTCCGGTCGGGTATCCATAGGTTCACCCGCCGTTATTCTCTTTCTCGGATCTTGGGGTATCTCGGCCATTGTGATACTTTCCAGGTAGGCTAGTTGCTCTAATAGTCCTGGATGTGTGATTTCTGGTACTTCGTACCAGAGCTCTTGATATCCTTAAAAAGGTTTAAGGAATCGTATGTAAGGTATCCAACGTTTGAGATATTCTAAAGGTGTAGGTATAAAGGGGTTCGGTTGGTCCGACTCTGGACTCAAAACCTGAATCTCCTTTTTCTCAAGGTTTAGAATGTACTTGTAGTACATATGAGGATGTGTTAGGCCCAGGCCGAGGGGATGCTTGATCCTCGGATACCTGTTCCTGATTTGTTTTCTTGGGAGTACTGGGTACTCGAGTCGACGAGGTCTTCTGACTCAGTAGAACTCCACTCAAAGTTCAAACCGTGCCAGGTGCGATATATGCTATTGAATTGATTTCTAGTTGGGATCCCGAAGGGTCTCATGAACCACGAGGGTTCGGTTATATATTCTTCTTCGACTTCGAATAACTCAGTCTCAAATATTTCTTCGAAGCAATGAATATAGATAGGACAGTGAGGTGCTTCGAAAATATAATCGAAGTCTGAGGTGAGGGTGGAGTTTGAAGTGAACTCGTAGTTCATATAGTGAGCCTTGGTAACAGGAGAACTATCAATATACTGTTAGGTGGATGCCAAACTCAAGTATATAACTGAGGGACGTAGGCCCGAAATCTTTGATTGGAGAATCTGTCACGGAAGGCTCATCTCGATAAGGTAAAGTAAGGTAAAGATTGAAAGTGTAGAACAATATTATATTGATAAGATCTCTTCTCCATTGCTTGATGACGTCTGTAAAGCTCGGGAGGCACTTCGATATTTATATCCCGCGTCTGAGTCTTCGCGGACTACATCTAACTACTATGCCTCCGAAGTACCACTCTGGTTTTAATACGCAAACGTCCAGAATCTTATAAGTGCGAACACCGTTTGACCCTGAAACTTATCACACCCTTTTATGGACACGGAATAGTATTCCTCCGTTGCGATGACTGCGTTATTTGTTATACCAAACAGCGGTCTCCGACTTAGATGTCCACATAGACTATTATATTACTCTAGTCTTATTGACTATCGTTCCAGTAGTCTCTTCGGTCATGAAGTAATCAGGTTCATGCCGGATCACCTAGTGCCAATCGCAAGTCTGAGCCCAACGTGTCAACGTCTTAAGAGGCTCGGACTTATCTAGGTCTTCATTTCTGAGCGTGCCTCCCCTTGGTCCACCGGCCTCCGTAGCGGGGTCCTATCACTAGGACCAACCAACCTACAGCTGATCTCAGAAGGGTATGGGTGGATTCGGTATACCCCTAATAGCTTTCGCTACTGGAATATCCTCTCGTAGTATTTCACCGAAAACGTCCCGTAACCTTTGGCCCATAGTTAGGAAGCCTAACTTTGCAGCCTACTATCTCAATGCGCCTCCAACGGATTTCCTCCGTTCCACTTCCCAGATGTCGCCAAATGTCCCCTCCCATATATCCTGCGAACTGCATGCGGTCGGATGGACGGCGGCGACCTATATGGTGTAATGAAGTGGGCTCCACTGATGTGACATTTTAGTTATGGGATGCAACTCTCGAAATCTCGCTAATGACGTGCGGGCCCCATAAGGGGGCCGGAGGGGGGTGTTGGCTCCGGTAATTTTGAGGGTCTGTGCGCAGTTACCCTACCGTGGGTCTGTGCACATGTCTCGGATTTCCATAGGCCTAACACTTGTATTGGCAAGTGTTTCTGCCATGCCTGACTGATCTGGTGGTTGCCCTCGCCAGCCACAATTGGGGCTTTTTCTCATTCTTCTTCTCCTTTTATCATTATCATTATCATTATTATTATTATCATTATCATTATCATCATCATTATTATTATCATTATCATGATCATCTGGGTTAATTCCCTAGGCAGCTATGGGGATTGCATCAGCAGTGCCTTAGACTTCTTTGCATTCATTTCTCTGTGTAAGTGAGTGATAATATTACTCATCATCACTTTCTTCAGGGACTGAATGTAATAGAATTAGGAAAGGTTTATTTTCTTTTTTTGCTGCCTCCATTAAGTTGTTTATGGCCTTTACCATTGTTCTAATAGTGTCTTAGTTATTTTCAGCCATTTTGGCTTGCTCCTTGTGCAGGATTCAAGTATTTTTTTGCTGATCCTTGGGACCTACATAGATGTCTAACAATAAGGTAGTAAAGTCTTTGTTTCATGCCACAGTTTGGTCCTGAAAAATATTAAATTCACTGCAGAGATCAGATACCAATTATTCCTATATCTGGTACTAGGGTGAGGCTTCTTGTTCCTGCTGACCCAAACTACGGTGTAATTGTATAATTATATTTTCATGAACTAGTTGCTACTGGTCCTGCTCTGCCAGTTTGGCGGCTACTTCCCTGATTGGTGATACGTGTCATAACCGCCTCACAGATGATGCAGTAAATGTAGTGTAACTGCCTCTCAGGAGATGTGGTAATCGTAGGGTTAATGGGCTTTGTTCTGTACCAAGGTGGGAACTAGCGAATCAAAGTCCGGAGATGTCACTGTTCTGTGGCAGATAGTGGAAAGAGATGTTTCCGGCAGGTAGTAGAAGGAGATGGTTCTGCACCATGATGAGGATATTCATCATGGGGTTTCATTTGTGATATGTTACTTTCACGCACATGACCTATTACGAGGTCATGGGGGCAGCGCACGAGGCCAAGGGGGCTGTGCAGTTTGGTTTACTTTCACGCACATGACCTATTAAGAGGTCATGGGGGCAGCGCACGAGGCCAAGGGGGCTGTGCAGTTTGGTTTACTTTCACGCACATGACCTGTTTAGAGGTCATGTAGTTTACGCACATGACCAATGATGCGGTCATATGATGTTTTACATGAGTCACGCTTATGACTCATAGTTGTTTTGATTTATAAGCAGGTTGAGTGAAGGACTATAAAAGGAGGCCGCTAGAGCCTGGTATTTAGTTCTTCACGCAACCACCTATTATACTTTCTTACCTATACTATTGAGAATAGAATCTATTCTACCACTTCACGAGTCTATCGAGATATGATCTGATTATTAACGTTCAAGTAAGGGATGAAGACACTGGTCTAAGAATAATAATTGGAGTCTTGATAGAGAACCAGGATCGGTCGAGGTCATATAAGATACAAGAGAAGTATTACTTTATACTCGACGACTAACTAAGAGTTGTTTCCTGTCACAGCGGTATTCAACGATACAAGAAATATGTAGGATATCTAACAGGAGACTTTAATCGAGGTTGCGGAATAGACTTCTTACTATATCGTGACTACTGAAGTCTCCAAGATGTTTGGTAGCTCTCAATACTAAAGATTCTTGAAGCAAACTGAGGAGAGTAAGTGTTCAACTAAGTGTATTGAAAACACTGTCTGCCAAAGGCTGCCTCTTCTAATGTGAAGAATGGCAGTTCTTAAATACACTTCTTAGGCTACCCAAAGCCTTATTCTCATAACATATAAAACTCCCAATTGGTAGCCTTGAAACCAAATATAAAACATATAGAGTATTAAACCGATACTCGAAACCAAACATAAAACATATAGAGCATCAAATCGATACTCGAAACCAAACATAAAATATACGGAATATCAAACTGATACTCAAAACCAAACATAAAATATATAGAGTATCCACCCTATACTCGAAACCAAATATAAAACACATAGAGTATCAAACCAATACTCGAAACTAAACATAAAACATATAGAGTATCAAACCCTATACTACCAGGCTAGAGGCACACCTCGTTTCCTGAAACAAATTCAAAACACAAACACTATTAACTGATACCTGAAAATTCTAAATGAGTAATGTAACTGGTACTGGTTACTAGTTTAGGATTTTCAGGTATCAGTTGATACTGTTTGTGTTTTGAATTAGTTTCAGGAAATGAGGTATGCCTCTAGCCGAATAGTATAGGGTTTGTTACTCTATATGTTTTATGTTTGGTTTTGAGTATCAGTTTGATACTCTATATGTTTTATGTTTGGTTTCAAGGCTACTGATTCGGAGCCTAATATGTTATGAGAACAAGGCTCCTGGTAGCCTAGAAAGAGTATTTAAGAACTGCTACTTTTCATGTTGGAAAGGGCAGACTTCGGCAGACAGAGTTTTCAATATACTTGGTTGAACAGTTACTCTCTTCAGTTCGCTTCAAAAATCTTTAGTTTGAGACCTACCAAACATCTCAGAGACTTCAGCAGTTGCGATACAGTAAGAAGTCTATTCAACAACCTTTGCTAAAGCCTCCGGACTTTGATTCGCTAGTCACCACCTTGGTACAGAACAAAGCCCGTTAACCCCTCGATTACCGCATCTCCTGAGAGGCGGTTACAAGTAACCAGTACCGGTTACACTTTACTTGTCTCACAAACTATGATTCATTCAGGAGTACATGACCCACTACACGACAATACTTGCCATATGACAGGCCGGCCTGTGGGCTTTTATTAGTAAGTGAATCTGTGCCCTGAAGTGAAAACAACAATAGTAAATATTCCCAGCAGCTCAAGAGCAAGGGTTTATGTCAAGGGATCTTCAAGAGATAAGAGATCTTGTCCAAATAGCACTCGAAATTCTCAGTATTCCACTCAGATCTGCAGAGCTAGAGAGAATACTTAGTGGAGCAAAGATTGCTTTAACTGATAGAAGCTGTAGCATGGAAGTTGAGGCACTAGCTAAGCTAGAATGTACCAAGTCCTAGATTGAAGACAATTTCTTCTTGATTACCTATCTGGAACTGTAGATGAGTGAAAATTTGCTGGATACTCTAGGCACTCAGATGACTAAATGTGGAGACTAAATTCTTACAATTTTGAGATAAATTTGGTAATTACTATCTACTTTTGTACTAGTACTTGGAGAAATGTAGTTACAGAAATTAAACTAGTTATAAAATTCAATAGTCTTAGTCTTATGAAATCTGATAATTTGTAGCATTTATCTTAGGGTTTGAGTCAGCAGAAATAATTTAGTGATTATAAATAATTTTAGTCTAGCCTATGGGCCTTGTGGGCCTTGTGGGCTGGGCTGGGCCGGGCCAGGCTGGGGTGGGCCAAGCCCAGCCCGCCCTATGGCAAGCATTGCTGCACGGTGTGCATATGGGTAACATTAGAGCAGGACCCCACCTAGGTAATAGATGGGGGGAAGAAAATCTCCTCCCGGTCCCACTGCCTAGACAGGGCCCTATGTGACGTGGGGTGGGGAGGGCAGACAGGAAGTTGACCCCGGGCCATACCGAGGGCAGGGCAGCAAACGGAAAACCTGCCCTGCCCCACCCTGTAACAAAAACTAGGAGGATGGGGCACTTCTGTCGAGTGTATACCTTCTAGGAACCCAGCAGAGGAAGAGGCCAAGGGAGGGGACGACTGAGGGGTAGGGGATCCAGCTAGCACAAGATTAATAGTCGGATGCATGCTGTCCTCAAGCCCTGTAACTTCAGAGTTCCATCCATCTTCTCGAGCCATCGGGGTGTCACAGATCTTTACTTCTGAGAAAGGTAGGGCATCAGTGGTGATGAGGTACAGAGGAGAGGAGAGTATCAACTCAATAGTGTCAACTCCGGGTACCTGTGAGGAGGGTCGGAGGGCCATCCATTTCCCTAATGTGAACAGTGATACCTGTGGTCAGGGCACTGAGGGTATGATGTGGAGGACTGAGGTTTCGAGCGATGGCTCGTGTTTCATTGCTAAGAAAGAGTTCACTGCGTAGGTATCTGGCTGCTTTCACCTGCACTAAGTCAAGATTCTACCTTGCTGTTTCCTTGGCCTGGCCCGGTTTTCGCGGCTGCTTATAAATTTCCACCAGACTGACCTAGGCTTTTTAAGACCATGGCCGGGCTGGCTGCTTGAGATCGCCGCTCAGCGCAAGGACCAGCGATCTCGTAGGCTTGGAGGGAGGGGAGGGCAGGTGGGTGGGGCGCAAACTGGTCATTGAAGACCATCACAACTGCCATACCTAACCTAGCAGAGATCGTGGCGAGAGAGGAGGCAAACTTGGACGTAAATGCTAACAAATTTGAGACGACCAAACCAGTAACCAGGATTGTCCGGAGCCACTAAACATATTGAACAAACCCCTGATCGCAGTCATCGAGTGGGGGATCCCGTGCAACTGAATACCCGGAGGTTCCGAGTCAGTTATTGTGGGCCCGGAGCTACGGGGGAGGCCATGAGCTAAAGGGAAGGGCACTTAAAAAATATATATATAGTTGGTCATTACATAGATTACCATCCTCTGATTCCCCATTGAAAATGGCAGGACCACGGAATGCACAACTTGTGGGCAAGTAGTGCACCCAAATATCTGGTGTTGTAGTCTCGCTTGAGTTTTGTCTCCACCCCTCGCACCTACGCCAGCTAATGAAGACAAAAATGACAGACAAATTTTTTCGCATCAGCCGGAGACAGTGCAATACCAGCGACACATTGGGGATCAAGCATAGCAGGCCAGAGGCTAGATCTCCCGAGTAAACAAAAATATGATTAACCTAAAGAACAGACTCCGGAGAGTCGTTTCAGAGATTAAACTGAAAAGAACAGATACTACACTTGATCTAAGCCTGCTCAATGGTTAGCATATATTGGGTAGGTAAAATGGGTAAATTGTGGTAGACTTACCAAAAGGCAAAGAGAGCTGAGGAGAAAAGCGGAGAAGGAGGTGGGGGTGGTCTGCTTATATAGAAAATATGGGGAAATGCCAAGACATTGGTTTTTGGCCGCTTGCTATGATCTCCGAGTAAATTCCCGCGTCCTGGACCTGGTAAGTGGCAGTGAGGAATTAGTCCATGTTCCTGCAGCGGAACAGTTTGCTATAAGGCTCAGCATGGGGACGGAAGAGAATGCAATATATATCTAGATCGGACTACTCAATCGCCACCTTGTGAACTGGGATAACCGAACCTCAAGCTAAGCAGTCCAGGATTCCCCTCTTTGCATCGATAGCTCTGAGAAAAGCTAGCTTTCAGCCTGCGGAAACAACTCACAAGAAAAAATAAAACAGAGCTCACTTGTGAGCAAGTCCCTGATCCTAGTCTAAGGCTCAATGATTCCGGTTCATGCGGTTCTCGTCAGTTACCAGTTAACTTAGTGAGCAAACAGAAGCCTCATATCCGAAGCGTAGCTTCTCCTCCAACGATATCCCCCAATGTAAGTCCTCATCCCATTGTGTCTAACTAAATGTCACTATAAGTCTTCTCTCGTCCGTATTTGCCCAAGAACCCTCTCCCTCCGATACCGAGTCCAAACTTGCCCGTGCCACTGTGCTACGATAATATCCGCAAGCCCCGTGACATCTCTGAAGATATATGCGATAAGCGATGAGCTTTCCACCAGTCAATTCCCGCATATCTGAGTGTAACAAAGGTGCGCATAAGAAGCAATTTAGGAAACATAGTGAAGAACTGGGTAAGTATTGCTCCTACAGAGCGAGTCAATATCGTACAAGAGTGGCTTGCGTAACAGTAATTATCCACAGAACATGCCCAAATAATTTGCTTAAAGCGTACTCAACTCCTTGGGTTCCAGGATTACACCAACTTTTAATAAGAAGTGGTGGGCCGCACATGAGGCTGGGAGCATTTTTGCTCATGGGTACAGGTTTTGCAGGACATATTTACTGCACCTTTGATAGGAAAGCTTTCGCCATCTCATGAATATCGGGATTCTTATTCCGCTTGTGTGCTTAATCAAGATTTCTTCCCAATCACAAAGAATTATAATTATGTATACTGAGCATCCACATACACTGAGGGGGTGTTTGGCACGCCGTCGCTTGTAAGGCGCGCATGTTTCTAAACACTTGAAGAAACTTGTATAAGGTATGATACTGTATAAAAAACACAGCTCGGTGGACTCAAACCCTGAACAGGGGTTAATAAAATAGCCTGATGACATTATGCCGAAAATAGTTCAACAGAAGTAAAATAATATCATATCACTTCTCAAGTAGCCAAGTCCGCATCCAGGCCAAACCTCTTAACCTCTTATAGCAATCTAACCTAGACTATGATACAATCACACATGACCAACAAGCCTCTTCCGCAATGAATTCAAAAATATATATATATATATATATCGTAGATGTACGATCCTATACGCAGCCTAGTTTCGGGACTCAGAGGCCCATTATCACGCGTAGAATATCTCGGATTTTCACAAACACTTCTGAGTAACTTAGGGAGTGTAATCAGATCTGTTGCCCTTATTTTTTCGTGTCCTAATCCCTCCTACCTTCCAATTGCAAAGTATATCATAGCTGGTAGACTATGTGTGATATCATACTATCATGGAAAAAGAATTGGTTGGGACACTTCAAATGCATTTCTCCAATCCCCGCGCCATTTGTAACTTCTAAAAAAGAAATGTGCTCATCTGATATGCCCTCTACAATTTACCCACAGCCCAAGATTAGTCTAGTTTTCCTTTCTCGCGCTCACCGTACTGGGAGCAGGCTGCAACCAGATTCCAGGAACGCTTGAACCTTAGAAATGCACATACAGCTCAGTGAGGGAGGGAAGGAAAGTTTGTACATATGCCAGACACCTGAATGAACGAAAACATTCCACCAAGTAGAAAATTACCCTGAGCATATTACACCGTACGGAACCTTCACGGGGAAAAAAACAGGAAAATTGCCATTCCACTTGTACCTGTCCGAGTGATGGCCACGATCAGATCATGATCGAGTTTTGCTCGAGCAGATCATGCTCGATCCGTGACCGTGTTCGATTACTCGCCCATACTTCAGCAGTGACCGTTGTTGATCAATTTCTCAAGCTTGTTGATAATCATGATTGCGCGCTCCCCAAAACTTCCACCAGAGTGACACTCTGTGACGGCATGTTTTTCACTCTCCAGCTTGTAGGCCTATTTATAGGCATTGCTTCCTTCTGTTAGAAAAAATGATTACGCGTTCCGTTTACAGTGTCATTACATTTCTCTCATACTGCCCTCTGCTTTTCCGTAACCGTTCGGTTACTTGAGCTTTCTTCTTTTCTTCCCTTACTTGCTCTGCTTCTCCTTCTGTGATACGATCATCAATCAAGAACTTCTCCTCTGATTCCGCATATCCAGTGATAGTTCCAACACTTTCATCTCCTTTCATAAGAATGTCAACAGTTCGATCTCGATTTTACATTGGCCGATTCGGTCTCGGCCCCGGTGACTTTTGTCAGCTACCAAATTCAAGACCGAATTTTACCCAACAATGCGGGACAGGCGACCGTCCTCGATCACTCGATCACGCGACCATGCTCGATCAAGGTCTTCCAATCTGATCGATCATTTGATCACGGGGTCCTCTCGATCAGATCATGATCGAGCAGAACCCCCATAATCTGCTCGATTATGATCTAACCCATCATTAGCCTGGCCCGGCCCCAGACAGGAAGCGAAACAGCCAGAGGGTTGGGAAGATGGAAGCCCTGTTCGTTTATGCTAAACGGGAAACATGCCCAAGGACCGCTATGGAAAATGGAAAATCCATTAATACTCCTCGCTGGGCTGCTATAAACTCTACATCAACAGCCATTTATACTGCTTGTCCGACCTTACTGTTTGGATACCACAAAATATAAACAATGGACAAAGATCCACTGACACCAGCATTCTTTTACAAAAGCACAATGCTCAAATCCCAGGTGATCGCCTTAGCTGCCTCTTGGAACTACGAGCAAGATGAAATTATGGAAGACCCGGAACAGGAATACGACGACGACCCGGACAACGCAGGAGATGCTGATGAGGACACAGAGTGTGACAGTGACGAGTGGCGGCGAATCGGCAATGCGCAAGCGTAAACGGTCACCACACAAGGGGCACTGAAGAGGACCAGATGAGGAATGGAGTATGATAGGAGTGATGAGAGTGTGTTCATTCTTATATCGTACAGAAAAGATGAACTGAGGTCTAATAAATACAGGTTGTGGTGGCCATGCTCCACCAACATGTGATTGGGAACCAGTACTCTCAGGGCATCAAACCTCCCCATGCCCCAACCTAACACTAACATGCCATGATGGGATTACTCCATCAACGAGGACGATCAAACAGAGGTTTATGAGGAAAAAACCAAGAATGAAGACAGAGATGGTGAAAGTGACGGTGAAAGCGATGGTATGTGCTCTCCCAGGCTGACTCCCACGCCAAGCTCAACTTGAAGCTATACCAACTCAGAGACCAGATTCACAGCGGCACCCCCGCTCCAGGTCTACAGGGCAGCCTCCGGTTCGCCCACGGTCCACGCTGAAACTAGAAGCGAAGGATGCAATCACCTACGAGATCACACCCTATGTCGTAGCTCCTCAGTCTACAAGCATAAATACCTTTTGCGCTACGCCTTGTATGCGTTGGGTGTTTACCGGGGGTAGTGACAGTTATATTACTGTAAGAACTCGAATAAACGAGCCTTGTGCTAGGACGTTGGACTTGCCTCTCAGAGTAAGGTCTGGTGTTTTTTTCTTTTTTATTTGTCTCGGAGAGGGGGTCTTTTGGTGTGGTTTTTGCCCCTTTTCCAGAGGAGGAAATTTTGGACTACCTAGCACAAGGCTCGTTTATTCGAGTTCTTACGGTAGGCGATTCGACTAATTTGGGAGCATAAATGGCAAAGTGCCCTTGATAGTTGCACAGCGTCACCAATTCGCCGACAGTGCCACAAGAGCTGGTGTTCTGTTGTGTTATTGGGAAAACGAGGAACCAATAGGTAGGGTCCTATTGGTGGCCAGCTTCACCAATATGCTGAAGTGACCAATAGTTGCAAGCAAGCCCCAGGCCCTTCATGTACCGGAAACAATCGGCGACCTAGAATTAAACCCAGTCTACAGTCTGGCTGTTCAAAATCAGAGCCTATGGCTGCTCAGTGGGCTTGAGGTTTTTCCCCTCCCGCAATAGCCAGAACTTCTGTAACTAACACCTAGCTTGTTAGAGTGGTGGCATAAACCTCCAATCGGTTCGACACGACGAAGGAAAAATTATAACTACACTCCGGAAGCACAACTCGGCTATTAGTGTACTTACACTCGTCAGCAATGAGAATTATGTTCTTTCCGAGGTTGGGACGGAGCAATCTACGACTAGGATCTAAATACAGGTCAATCCCGGCGAGAATTTCTCTCTTCGTTAGGGCAGATATCAGCATATACCACCCCGGCCAATATCCACCTAATCTCAAGAGATCAGGAACACAATGGAGACTAAGGTGCTCCCAGAAGTCCCGCCGAGAGCACAAGAAGTTATAGCAACCTCTTGGGTGATGATAGCGACGATACGGGAATGGGGGGGAAGAGAATGAGACGAGTAGAGCTATTACAAACGAGCTCTGCAGTGATCCGGGCCCTTAGCGAATTGTAGGGAGGACCGGAGAACCAGCAATGGTGATACGATCATGGCCGACTATGTCACTAGAATACATACCAATGAGACGTCCGGAGCTAGAAACGGTTCCGCCAACGGGAGTCCTAGGACTTCTAATGGCCTCCTTCCACCTACATCAACTGACTGTCCGACATCCTTAACCGACAAGAATAGGTTCCTATTATCTTCCATGGATGGGACCTTTCGTATATGGGATATCAGAGATCCCAATCCTGTGGCAGTCAGCGCTCCCTCCTGGGGGGTTCCACCCTAGAGCATGGGCTCTTGCCGAAGCACGAATGGAAACTCTATCCAGGTAGGACGGTGAAACGCCACGATTGAAGAATTCAGCCCCCATAAAGGAATCGGGGGAGCAACGAGAACGATGAAATTTCCACTGTGGAGTGGTTCAGTATCTTCATTGGCGCCCTCGCCGAACGGAAGACATTTAATTTGGTCTGCCCAAGATTTTTTTTCTTCTTTAAATTCCCAAGCTAACAGTGTCTGTCCCAGCCTTTACAATGCGTCGTTTGACAACTTACGATTATACAACCATTATGAGATTGTAAGTATATTATCCTGACAGGTTTTCCATCGCGGTGCTGCTCTACTGTACTTATACTCTGAACTGTACAGTACAACAATATTACAACGGGTGGCCGAACCGTGTAATCCAATTTCTGTATTATATGCCAAGCCAAAACATTTTAAACGCATATTGTATTCTCTCCTTCCTTTCCGAGAGCCAGGGCCTCATCTGCTCACAATACCATTCAGCCCCCTATCCCAGTAGTAACAAAAATGTGAAGTATATAAGGCAAACGTCGGAACACCAGCGTATTTACTTCTATTCGGAAGCAACAAAGAGATTGACAAAAGAGCGAGGAGAGATTAATACGATCTAACAAGCAAAGAAACGCATATGTATTTGAAGACGAACGGAAAATGAAGGCAAGGCAAAAGACCTTTTATAGAGTGTGTCGGCGAAAAAAATTATAGAAATATTACGAAAGAGAAAAAAACAATCTCACGAAGAACAAAAGAGATCCGCCCACACTCCCTAGGCCTCAAACACTACTTAATATGAATCCGGCATACTACCAACCGTTCCATCTCTAAAAATCCGGTTGTTTTCGCTACGGTATCCGAATCTATGATGTTAGGTATGATGTGCGTTTTTTTTCCAAATACTGGAAGGTGATGAGGATGCTGAAACAGCCATGGCACGTCTCAGAAAAAAGCCGACAATTACAGTAGTAGGCGTGTTTGGTACTCGGATGGTAAGGGTATTAATATGATTGGGGCCCCGTTTCACTCAGACCACATCCTGCTGGGGGGGAGAATATGGTGGCACGAGACTGTCTTTCCCATCGTACACACCCGGAATATAAGAATACGAACGGGAAAATAATGTGGCCGACAAAAAAAGGAAACTTGTGAGCAAGATGAGTATCTCGAGTTTCTTTATTCCCCTCCTCCATCCACGATGATGCTCGGTGGTTTATTACCCTTTCCGCTCGACGAATAATTTGGCGATGGTGAAAAGCTGTGTGATTGCTGGCTTTCATAACACCAGAACGCGCAACGCCAGAACACAACGGCTTTCCCCAGGATGAGATACCGATATGATATTTCTGGGCCCGGAAGGTGTTGTTGGTGCCAAAGGGGGGAGCAGTTATTTTAGATCTCTATTCGGTAGTCTAGTTTGTGTCCGGACTTTGTTTTTTCTTGGTCAACTATGCTCATAGGATATCACTCGTACCTATCAATGCTCACCACTCTTCCGAAGTTGTTTTCTTTTCTTTTCCGGAGTGGACAAGACTTTTCCCAGCACGCACGGAAAAATACTCACTTATGAGCACCGAATTTCCTAACCCAAGTACTGTAGTTTGGTCTACATATAAATAGCACATCTTTCGGCAATGGACACGACCATTGTGAAAACAAACCTTCTCGTATCATACGTGTGCCAGCGTTTTGTGGCTTGGGCGCCAATAACCCCCTGAGCGCTCCATGGCTAACTTTATGGCGCCGCTCCCAGCTAACTTTGTGGCTCAACATAGCTCTACGGCTCCGCGCCTGCTTTGGATATGGTAGGGCGACTTAGTTTTGCGACAAGTTTCTGCTTGCGAAGAATGATGGTCAAAGGCAAGGAAACGGTCACTTTGTATCGGACGGGAATGTTTGTGGAGCCTAGTCACACCGCCTTGGCACGAGTATCATGATTCCTAAACCTCCAAGCGTCGCTTCACCTTTTTTCTCCGGAATCGCGATGGTGTCAGGTATGGCTATGGTACTCAGGGTTGCTGTCACGCGTTTTCAGTATATGGTTACGAGGTTTCGCCATAAGCAGTTAGGTGATTATTTGAGAGGAGATCGCTCCCTATATATGTAGCTAGTTCAGGGGGAACATGGAGAGGGCGAGAGAGACGAAGAAGTGAACAACTCGGCTCTGAGAAAGAAGGTCTCTAAGGTTATTCCCCTCAGTCACCTTCCCAGGTTCATTCACAGTTGTTGTGATCAAGTCTTGAAGCGGCGAGAACCGCCATCCGATAGATTCCAATCACAACGACTTCTGGTCTACAAGCATATCGTACCTTATTCCCAGCTATATAGGATGGTTAGTTTGTCTCAGTTGGCAGGGCCCGGAAATAAGGCCCTCCATTGACAGAGGACACACAATAGCCAAGGCCCCCCTTCCATCCCCGTCCAACTCCTGCCGGCAGTGACACCCAAATCTATTCAAGCACTTTCCTTACGAGTTTATCCATCCATGGGAAAGAATGTGGAATTTAGAAGAAAATAATTGACCCATACCATCCCATTTTCATTCCCGCAGCAGCAGCAGCAACGTCCAGTTCCCAACCGCTCCAATTCCTCCAATCCGACAGAAATGATAAAAAAAAGGAATGGAGGATAAATCTAGCGAATCGGTAACACCTCAAAATTTAATCCTGGGGGTCCGCGAGGAATTTGATTTTCCAGCAAGGCAAGTGATCGGAGAGAGGGGTGGTGACGGGGATTGGACTAGCGGACCATTTGTCGGGTATTATACTTGATGGAAAAAAGGGCTCCCACAACTTTTTTCTCTTTTCTCCCTCCCGGAAGGAGGTGGGGAGACTGATTCCCCTCTCATTTTTCTTTCCCCACCACTCCTGCCATCTTGAAGGATACTCTACCTACCTACCTACCCTACCGGTTGGGCGGAAACCCACCTCAATAATTCCTTCAATTGGAGCCCGGCGGGCGGGAGATGCGGATTTCCCAGCTCTCTCGCATCCAATCCCATTCTCAGCCCAGACAGACAACCGCCCGCTACAGCTAACACATTACACAAACCCAAAACCAATATACAATAAGAAGACGCATATAGAGCCTGTGGCTACAATCTTCTAATCTAAAGGCAATTCGGCAACCTCTGGAAATTTCTAGTTGGGGACCATGACCCAGTCATCCCTGGTAGACGGTAGGGACTTTCTCAAGCGCGACAGGCGGGGGAGGAATTTGCGCATCCTTAGCAGGTGGGGGAATTAGTGCCTGGTCTCTGCATTCTCCCTTACTCGAGTTACCATCCGCAGTTCCTGAATCAGCTTCTAGTGATTCCCCCCCCCCCCTCCAAATGCAGATGATCTAGAAGCATCTTCACCACCTCCGCGTACCCATCTTCCACATTCCGCAAAAGCGATCCAGGGCCAGAGCGAGTCTCTTCGGGATTAATATTAACCCAGTTTCGTAGCATGTTAACTGCTCTTCTGGGAGTCCTAAGTATAGTAATCAAGAGCGATGGTGGGTGTTTAGTCTCCCCCCTGGACCATCCGGTATTGGCGCAAAGTCATCAACAAACTGAGGAGACATGCGAGATATTGCTTCTCCATCTAGTTGCACTTTCGCTCTCTCAAGCTTACCCCCAATACGGTAGCCTCGTCGGGCGGGTCACGGTATCCAGGAGCGTCTTCTGTATAAGAATCGATACCGTGTTGCTAGCGAAGTAACTTAAGCGCTCCCCCACGGCCCCTCAAAGCAGCTTAAGAGAGTGGAGTTAAATTGTATCGGGTGTCGGCTTCATCAGTAGTCATGCTGTAGGGCTTATGGAATTCTCTTACCGGAGTTGCTGAGAATCCTGCGTGGGGTAATAACTCATAGGATCGAGGGTTAACTTGTAGAGTAACCTATGTCTTACTCTGATAATCTTGGGAACGGGGGCAGCTTTGGGGCAACTACTGTAATTGCTGCATACTGGACCAAAGCACACCGGACCCATCCTCGTCACCTCTGCCGACACAAGTGTGACCATTCGCTAGTGTTAAGAACGGGCATATTCGAAAAAAAGTTAAGGCGGTTTTACCTTACGGATTTGGGCACCTCCGGCGATGGGATATAGACGAACTAACATTAGTATCGTAGTATGATAGATGGTCTGCAAAAGAAACTGACGGCAATCACTGAGCGGTATCGAGAGAAATTGTTGGAAAGAGATAGAATGACAGATTGCGAATACAGAAGACGGGTATCTTAAAGCTCAGTGTCTATTCCCACTCGTTTCCTGTAATGGGCTGTACTATACACCGCCACCCAGAAAAAGATAAGACAAATATTGACAAATAGTAGGAGTGAAGAGCAACGAGAAAGGAGGTGATATGGACCAAGTCTAACGGGAGCTCCAAGAAAGAAAAAGGTTAAGAAACGAAGAACAAAAGCAAATGCATAGCAGATGGTCAGCTCAAACATGTAAAAAAGAAAACATCAAAGTCTATTAACACTACACGCCAATTATTTATGGGGCGGGGATACTTCAGGTGAGGAAGAAAGAATAATATAATTGAGAAAAGCCGAAAGAAAAAACAAGCGAAAGAGCCAGTGGCATAATACCGGTCTGCCGGTCGAGCACAAGTGAGAAAAATCGATCGACTCGAAATGTTGCTAGGGTGGGCTTCAGCTTCCCTGAGAAGGTGCCAGGAGCTTAGGGGCTGCGTGGGAGGAGTTAAAAAGCCCGGACTGCTGTGCCGAGGGGATGTCGCTATCTGCGGAATTGGAAAAGAGTCTTCGAAATCCGATACTGGTTCCCGCTCATTGGGGTCTACCAATAGGAGGAGTACATGCTGGCCACATATATCTGCGGTATCGGTGTTAAGGCTACTACCTCTAAATGGCATACCTACCACACCCACTCCCATGCCCAGCGGAGGCCGGGAGGAATCTCTAGCCAAAACGACCCGCCGCGTCAGAACTCAAACCGCCCCGCTCTACTAGAATTGCTACGACTCGATCATGTCCTCTAGAGAGAGCCCTCGACAATGGTGTTTGATTCGTGTTATCCGGCGTGGCGGTGCGCACATATTTCCATTCTAAAAGCATCTTTACTACCCCCTCGTGCCCGTTCTCAGCGGCCAACGAGAGTGGTGTTTTACCACATTCGGTTTCTGGCTGGTCAGGATTGACATCTTCATGATCTAGCAGCACCTTTACCACTTCCTCATGCCCTCTTCTCGCTGCCCACGCGAGAGCCGTACTACCCATGCCATCGATTGCATTAATATCCCATTCCTCCATCTTCAATATAGCGGCAACTATCTCCACGATCCCCGAAAATCTACTCCGTGAAGCCCTGTGAACCCAATAGGTCCTCCCACCGAGTAGAAATAAGCGCCTGTGCCCCTATCTCTATTATAACGCAATAAAATTAATTGAGCAGATATATGCTCATCAAATCTCCCCAGACGTCTCAGTGCAAGAGCTTTCACATTTTCCGTCATCTCCCTTCTTGCGTGCTCTCCCCAGTAGCAAGAAGCATATCTTAGAAGTAGTGTTGTTGCGGGAGCCGAGTCAAGTGTTAGCGAGAGACTCCGGACACATTCAAAATTGAGGTATGTCAAACAGACCTCCGCAATTGATGAGTGAGGGCTGTGGAATAGGGTTGGATCACTTGAGAGGTGCTCCTGTAGAGTAAAGTGTACCAGTCGGACAGTGGACGAAGACGCCTCGACCATGACAAGGCCCAGACAAGATGCTAGGAGCGTCCGTAATGCAGGAACGTTTTCGACATCAAGATCCGTAGATCCCACCTCCACCCCTAGAGCATGACAGAGCTCCGAGGCCTGTAGTCGCCGTCTCGAATGAGACACCCACATCAGAACCTTCAGCCCGAGCGTTGATTTATTTCCCTTCTGCGCTTTCAGTCGGGTTAGAGTTGCCGTGTAGGCATCACTCAACCCATTGCCCTTCGTCATCTCTTGAAGTTTCTTCCTTCTCTAACGAATTGTCACCTCTCCCAAAATAGCGTCAACGTTTAGCGAAACAAGGAGAAATCTACACACAACCATGGGTGAGCACTGATTAATGGTAGAGCGGGAATGATGATTGTTCCTACATATCGGATATCTTTTCAAAAATAGCTTTAATGATATCTGCCCGCAATCATCATTCATCGCCTCTGGATCTGCGTCCTCGTCTAACCTCCTCTCCAGATAATTCCTAATGTCATCTGTACTAGGAGTGATGGGTATCACAATTGCCTTGGTGAAATATCTCCGAACATCTTCCTTGACATGAGGCCTGCCAGTGAGAAATATTCTCGTCCTAGGGGACTCCCGAATAATATCCCTCAGCGACTTAAGAAGTTCCGGAAGATGCCTCGGTAAGCATTCGTCAAGTGCATCAATGCAGATGAAAACTTGGGGTAGCGAGGCAATAGCAGTCCTCAGCATCCCCAGCAGATCTGGGAGTATCGGCCCTCTTCCACCAAACTCCATTTTCGCTTTATGAAACGCCTCGCGCAGATATTTCGGGATGTCCCCTCTGCCTGCTAGCTGTCTCAGAATAGCTCCCATCATGTTTGTGGTGGTCTGCTCTTGCTGGGAAAGGTAGTCGCAGTACAGGCCCGCAACGGCGATATCCTCCTTCCCCGCCTGGTCGCACAGCCTGTCAATCACCAAGGAACTAGTATTTCTGGCCGTCAGTGACATTCGCTTCTTTCAAAGCATCCTGCCACTCACCTCAAATATGTCTTCCCCACTCCCGGATTCCCGCTGCAAAACAAGACAGCCTTATCGACTCCACTCTCATTACTCCTCCACTCCCGAAACTCGCTTTCTTCCAAAAGCCAATACCCGACGCCGCCAAATCGATCGGTGCGCACGCTTTGATGTCTCGTAGTTGGCTCTAGCGGAGAGAGCCAACGCATAATTTGCGCATCTTCGTCGGACCTGCAGACGGTGTTATTGAAACTATTCGTTATGCTGCCGCTTCCCGCATTTCTGTCGCCCACGTGAACCTGTATATTTGTAGTCTGGGCCATGATATTCTGTGCGGAGTACTGGTTGAGTGGGGAAATGATTCAAAAATTTGTAAGGGTATTGGGGGAGTTTATGAACTTTCCATAAGCGGGGGTGAAGAAAGCGGGGCGATGATAACGCACTCATAGGGAAACCTGTGGTATGACCATTAAATTTACACCCAATAAGTTCCATTTGGGAAGGGTGCATGGCAGATAATGTCTCACGAACACAGAAAATTGTGGTACCGCACTCGTAATGTTTTTAAAAACATCCTAAAACAGTTATCTGAGAGGATCTTATTCTGTCGTGGACAATATGTATTGCTCTCGGGGTGCAAGGAGGGGTATGAGAACCCCACCGAAGCGGCCAGACATACTGTAGTCTACCTTGCGCGGCAATCCCCAATCGCAAAGACCCCCGCCAGTATGATACTGTACTGTATTTTACTGTACTTCTGCGCAGTCAATCAGAAAAATTGGATGGAAAAAAAAAAAGGCCAATAAACGGCCTCACTTAGCGGTTCCAATCCCCTTCTAAAAAAAAATTAATCAATTCCTGTCATTTACAAGTTATCACGAGAAGAAACGAATTCCTCCCTCGATCCGGGAGGCAAAACTACTCAGGCAAGGGTATTTAGCATTCCGGTTACACAAGTCCAGTACACCCAGCGCGCTGCCATCACAAATTTACTCTCGCCGTGCCAGCAGAGTAGCCTTAACACCCCCCCAACCACCCACCCTCAACCAACACAACCCTACGATACAAGCCCGCAGACAACACCCTCGCCAGCCAACAGCAAATTTCCCGACCCCAATACAAACCGCCCAAGACCAGCGCAGCTCCCTCTTCCCCACACCACATGCACCGTGGTGTTAGCAACGATCCGCTGGCAACCCCAGATTCCGTGAGCACACCTCTATAATATCGGTGGACCAACCGCGCGCTTGCGGTGTGTGTGAGGTCCGGTACAAAATCTACAGTGCCAAACAAGCCCCACGAGTGATTATTCATGATCACATAGCTCTGCTCAAGGAACATCTCTGTGCCAGAGTACTGTATGTAATACAAAAAGCGACAAGAGTTATTAAGCGCACAAGAGCAATTGAATAATGGGAGTGAAATAATTTGATGCGAACGCCAAGAAACAGGGGGTGGCTTTTTCTTCTTCGGAAACGGCTAAGGTACTGTACTCTAGATTATCGACCAACTTGACCCAATTCACGTGGCATGATGTGATTACTATGTCTTCAGAACATGGTCTGGAATCTGACTCTGTTTGAGTATTATGGGTCGTCTGATTATATCTTTAGTGGGGGGGAGAGAGGTGTGAGATGGGTTGTTGAGGAAGTTTCTCACCGTGTTGTGAGTGTTGTAAAAATAGGAAACAAACCTCAGTTGTGACTCTCCAAGTGGGATAAACAGGTTCCTTAAATACATGAAAACTCTCTCAGAGATGTCATACTACGACATATAGACATCTCTTTGACACAACCTGTGGTAGGCTGGACAACGATATCCAACAGTGAGGCCTAATTCTATAGTGAGCACTCGCTCATGCTCGTGCTTATTTGATTAGCCCTACAGTACATGCCTCCAAAATCTCCAGCCCACCCGCTACAGTCTAACTCTCGCCAGAAATCCGGAGTGAACCAATACTCGGGCGCAGTTCCATCGAAGTTCAATCCCATCATCACCATCTCATCCCTACCCCCACTGCGCCAACTTTTTTCCAGCACCTCACATAACTGCACCGCACTGCACTAGCGTACGCACCAGGTGCCCCGCGATCTTCTACAGAGAGCCACAAAGTTGTTTTTTTTTTAAAAAAAAAAAAGCAAGGTATCTATTTTTAATATAAGAACCATACGCAACACCGAACCCCACATTCTACCATCCCATAGCATACCATCCCGCGCCACCCTAGATCAGACCAGACTAAACTAACAAACTACCTTACTAACTAAATGATCCGTAACACATGCGTGAGGTTCATACACGAAGAAGCCGAAACACAAACGCAAAAATCAAGGACAAGAGACGAAAGAGGAAAGAAAAATGAAAACTCCCGACAGCAAAGTAACATGCATGCAACAGCAAAAACAGAGATAAAAAAATGAAACGAAATAAAAAAAGAATGAAGATGTTCAACCAAGTGAACGCGAAATGATAAAACCCCCAATTCGCCCCATCACAAATCCAAATCAAAGAAAAGGGGGGAAAAATAAGGAAACATCTTAGCCGAGCAACTTGAATTTCCGCAAGCCCATGCCCCAGATCTTTCCAAATCCCCTCGCCAATCCCTTCTTCTCCTTCACAGCATCCTTGCCGTCCTTCGCGTTCTTGACGTGCGCAGAGTCAATATGTGCCTTCAGCTCGTCAGTATTTTCATACAAAGTCTTGGATGTAGCTGGGCACTGCGGGCAAATAATTGTAGAACGGGACGCAGATGCGGTTACCGACTCGACGGTGGAGGTTGGGGCAGGAGTGGAGATTAGAGATTGGGTGATGGCGCGAGCGGCGCGGGGGCGTTCTTCTATCTCGGGGATAGAAGAAACGGGGGAGGTTAGGTCTGGGTTTGGCTGTGGCGCGGTGGAGGGAGGCGTGGGCGTCTTGGAGGGGGATGGTGAAGGGGCGCAGGCGACGTCGAATTCGGAGGGAGCTGTGGTCTCTAGGATGGCTAGCTCGGGGGTGGCGACGGTTTGCTCGGGAGCGGCGGCAACATTTGGCTCGGCGATGATAGGTTTGGTGATGGTGACGGGCTCCTCCTCGGTGGTCTCAGAGACCGGAACGGGTGTCGGTAGGATGTCAACCTTTGTAATGGTGGCCTCTGGAATAGGGGTCTCTGGGACGATGGCCTCTGAGGCGATAGTCTCGGGAACGATGGCTTCGGTGATTGCCTGTTCTGGGATAGTTGTCTTGGGAGATTGGACCTTTTCTTCTGGTAGAGTGTGTGATTCGGTGCTCGAGGGAATCGATCCTTCGGACCGAACACGAATGCCCTCCGGCTCGATTAAAAGTTCAGGGATGACTTCCTTGAGCACAGCTGGTGCAGCAGCTGGCTCCTCCCCCTTCGCTACCCCCCTCTCCGCCTCCATCTCCATTTCTACCTCCACCTCCACCCCCACCTCTGCCTCCGCCTCCACCTCTTCCACCACCTCCTCCACCCTCTCCTCCACCTTCCCCCCCACCCTCTCCGCCACCTTCTCCTCCACCTTCTCCTCCACCTTCTCCTCCACCTTCTCCTCCACCTTCTCCTCCACCTCCTCCTTCACCTCCACCCCTGCCTCCACCTCCTCCACCTTCCCCTCCACCTCCACCTCCACCTCCTCCTCAACCTCCTCCTCCTTCTTCAACTGCACCTCTATTCCCTCCCCGGCTTTCATGCCTGGTCTTACCTCCGGAGTTATGATGACGGGCGGTTCTTCAACAGCCTCCGGCTCTTCGGGTGCCTCGACAAATTCAAGAGTTGGTGAATCCTTCACTCCTTGGCCCGCAATTGGCTCCTCTTTCTCCATATGCCTCTCCCCGGCTTCCTTCGGTACGCTAGTTGCGCTCGGTGTGCTTGGAACACTCAGTACCTCCACCTCCTCTGCAACCACAGGCACAACCTCACTACAAACCACAGCAGCACTCGCAGGCTCACTCGGCATTTTATCGCCGAATGGGTCCCCGGCCGCGTCTCCAGAGCGTGAGCTAACACTAGTAGCGGGCGTAAGTGTCGTGGTCTGGGTTTCCTCAGGGGTCTGCGGGATGTCGATATGTAGCACAGTAACCGGAGTCTTGACCATCTCCTCGAACTCCTCTGGTGGGGGCGTACTCGGCAAATTGAGCGAGGGTACACTCGCACTCGTAGCCGCAGCCGCGGGCTCCATCTCCTTCGGCGGGTTTTCAGGGTTATTATCGTCTGCGGCCGTCAGGGAGACGCCATCGTCCATCGACGCGATCGACGACCGTCGCGAGTGGCTTGCCGGCATAACCTGCAGGGATGATGGTACCGTTGCTACCCGCTCCACCAGTGTTGGCCGGCAGGTGCTGCTCGTACTGGGCGCGGGACTCGACCGTCGCGATGACTTCCGGACGGCTCTGTTGTGGGATAGCGATGCCATGTGTTGTGTCATGGCCTGTTTATTAACAAACTTCCGAGCACACGTCTCACAGTACAATCTCGACGCCGCGGCGCGCGGGGCCATCTCAGCCGATACGTGTGCCCGCCCCCGCAAGTGTTGGCTCAATGCTGCATCGGTTTTAAAGTACCGGTTGCATTCCAAGCAGTACACGTTCGGTACGTGAACAAGCTTCTTATGCTGCTGTAGAAACGAATCGTTCAGGAATGACCGGTCGCACTGGCTACAGTAATTCGGCGGGAGGTGTACATCCTTTGTGTGCTGCTCCAGAGCCTTCAGATTGAAGTAGTATGTCGTGTACTCGCAAGACTCGCAGGAAAATTTGGGGGCATGGTCTGTCTCGGGAAAATGAAGGTTCCACTCGCGTTCGGTGTTATACCAAGTTCGACAAGGGCTGCAATAATGTGACATCTTGCTGGTGATGGGCCGTGAATAACTAACTTGAAGGAAACTCGAAACTAGCTCTCGTAGAAGGAGGGGGGGTAGCAGGAGCTTTTTATTTAGCACAGCCAGCTCGCCCCATGCGAAGTGAGAATCTAAGGGAGGGAGGGGTGGGGGAGATCAGGCTGCAGTTTTTGGATCGCCGGACGAGCTTCCAATCGGCCGGCTAACACTTGTTTGTGCGGAGAGGCGTTATGCTTTTTTCGAGAGCCTCATGAAACTTCAGCTTGCAGTTCCGGGGGCCATTTTTGCTGACGCTATTACCGTCGACGATGCCATTATTGGGCACTTGGGCTGTGTTTCAAGCGTGTCTGTCTTTTCCATCTTTCAATCATCGAATGCCACAAGCCAGAGCCCCAAATTCCCGGCCAATGAATTACGGGATCAGTGACTGGTATTTGCTATGTAAGGGTATCTTAGGCGGACCGGAGGTGCAGTTGTAAGGTGCATTGTAATCTCCCCACAGTACATTACAGCATTGACGTGTTCTTGTCTGGTGCCCACAGCCAACCACGCGCAAAAAGAAGCGGGCCATATGCGGGTCGAAATGCATCTTCACCTTCAGTTGGCTCTGAGTCGCTGTCTCCTCGGAACCTGCACGAGTGGGTCAATTTACAATTCCAAGAATAAAGAAAGAGAGGAATAAAAAGGAATAGAAATCCGAGTGGGAAAAGACTCGATGGGCAGTGAGGATTCGATATATTACTTGCCCATTGCCTTTCGTGATGATTGCCAGATCTTTTTGCTTCTCCTCCACCTCTCCCGCTTTGCTATCTGCATCAGGCAAGAGCATGATGTTTCCCTTGCTCTCTCGAGTAATCGGGACAAAATGTTTAACCAGCACGCCGCCTGGAAACGCGCCTACTTGTACGCCTTCCAAAGGCATTAAATGAGAGGGAAAGGAGGAAAAAAAGGAAAAAAGGAAAAAAAAAAGGGCGGTAGTGGCCCGCCAAAAAGGAGGGGAAGAGACATGTTTGTGAATAAGACTGGTTGAGGAGTTGCCAACTGTCGTCAGTATTTTTGGAGGATCTTCCCAGGAGGGGACGCCGAGGATTGCCGCTTGATCGCTTTGCTTCCCTGGTAGGGATTATGTATTGTAAATACCGGTACTCGAGTATGAGTACCAGCATAGTGCGGCAATCTTGGTCAATTAAAAAGTCGGGTCACGAGTGCTGCTCGAGCATATACTGTACTCGAGTAGTGAGACCTGGGTCAGATTTGTTTGCTACTGATAACTCGAGCATACGGCAGTGACGGGCTGTGAAATCAATTAAAACCTGCTCCCCCGAACGGTATGGAACACAAAAATCCGGAGCCAAAATTATCTGGGATAGTGGAAGTGGGAGTGGTTGATAAACTCAAGTATCATACTCGAGTACTCGCCAAAAAAAAAAAAAAGCCCGTCCCCGACCTTTACCTACCGGCACAAGCACGACACACGCTGCCCAGAACAGCGCTTCACCGGTTGCCATGAGCGAAGGGTGGTTCAAAAACCCCCCCTCTCCCGGTGCATAGGCGAAGGTCCGAGCCAGACCTTTTCCTTCGGCGAGTATATAGTATGTGGCGGTGCCTTGGCCGAAACGATGTACCTGTACCGGGTACTCGAGGATCATATCACCCCTACGAATTGTAGGCAGTGGCCGTACCCGTACCGGCATCGAAAGTCCGAGCAACTACGATACCGGTAGGAGGAGCGGCGTTTGAGTATCATCATAATATTATGTATCATGCTCAGTACCAGCACATCGCTCCCGCCAAGACATAGCCACATAACCCCTTGGACACAAGTGCATCATAGACTACAAGACCGCTGGGGTGGATCCAGGAGTGGCTGCTACTCGAGCACCGTACACAAGTGACAGCTATTTTGGCGCGGCTGGGGCTTCATTCTGTCCGCTTGGAAGCGATTTGCACCGCACAATAGTCTACCGGTATTCGAGTACTCGAGTACTCGTACCGGCAGTGCAACGGGTCTCAAATTGGTCCCAGAAAAAATGGCAAAGCCCGATCGCTAATTGGGGAATCACAACAACGAACCCTAAGAAAGTAGGAGAAAGTAGGGCCTACCCACCCGATGCAGCCCTTTCTTGATAGAATAGACGAGTCGTTTTTCTCAGCAGATATGATACATCCAACTGGAGAAATTAGCCGTGCAAAAGTGCAAAATTTTGACCGGGGTGAAGCAAGTGCTCAGATATTCGCAATGCCGGATACCAGCAAAATTTGCCCAGTACCGGTACAATACTTTACGAGAGGGGTGTGGAATCCAACTTCAAACTCCCAGGCCGGGGTGGTTAATGTGATAGAATTCTGCTAATTTATATTATTATTATGATAAGTTGGTTGGTTGGCAAAGAAGGGTTCACCAATTCGGCCTTTCACACAAGACCCGTCTTTAAGCACGTTGCACCTTAGAAGATGCCAACAAATTGCGATTGACCAGGTGAGCGGTGGAACGGAAATTCCCGATTCAACACCAAAACCGCGAGGAAAAAAAAGGGTTGTCCTGCAACGTTTTCCCTCAGGCATCGGCGTGGGAATTGTGCAGTGCGATTGAGTGCTGTAACTGGAGTTACTGTACAGTACCGGTACTCGAGTGTATTACCGGTGCAGCACCGCAGACGGACCCGTATCCCTAGAGCACAGTACTCGAGTACAGTAATCAGCGGAAAACTTTTCCTCTCTCCCTGATCTCGAGCGGATTCTAAGCAAGGCTGTATGATCAGTGCTATACCGGTATTTTAATGCGAGATTTACTAAAAGAAGATATTGTGCCGGTGTGCATCGGTGTGCAGTGATACATCATCATCCTCCCACTTTTACCATATTCTGTAAGTTGAATTTTGGTGACGAGGGATGGAATGCAGGGGGTGTTCTAGGAGCTCTGGACCAGCTTTTCTACACCCATTTTCCCTTGGAGAGGCTTCTTAAACACATAAAATACTTTCTAGCGCCTATGTGCGAGCATCCGTTCTTGAACGCACCGTCGGTCGGTATTGTGCACAGTACAGCGGACGGTACTGCACTGTACTCGAGTACATACCCCGTACGTCTTTGGTCGCTTCAGCAGAACTGGCGTCAGTACGTAAATACCATGTCATTTGCCATTGTTCAACTACTCTGTACTCGAGTAGCCTGTACTCGAGTACTGGTACTCCCGCTCGAGTGGGCTGCTAATTTGCTAGAGTGCTTCAGAGTGCCCTCAAGAGCGATGAGTTGTACCGGTGCCAGTGCCGGTACTTGTAGGTACCTTGATGTTGGGGTTGTGTTGTGCTGTGTGTCTTGTATCATAGCCGCCCGCCGGCTTTTTGTCTCTGTCAGATCCTAGGGAGGTTGGTGGCGAGACCGACGACTCGAACGCCCCCAAAACAGTGGGGAACCTGCGATATCGGCGAAGCCAGCAGATTTACCAAAAGTCAGAGATTATAGATTGGTTCGCAGTTTTCAATTGCTCAAGAACATGTTTCTCAAGTTTTTGGAGTTTCTGAGGGATGGTGAATTTCGCTGCCAAAAGCCGCTCCTCCGGCTGGTTTCCGTTGCGCCGCCCCCCCCCATAAGATCTCAGCGCTAGCATGATAAACCACGGCAACACACAGTACTCGAGTAGACCACCAAGAATAGGGAACGAGAAAAGCAGAGAGCAACGGCCCCCACGTGACCTTGATAATATTATGATAGCTTAACACAACAAACAAGACGTTCTGATTCTCTGAAAGAAACACAATTCTATCTTATCCATTTCGTCTCCAAACGCAGCTACAAATGATTGCACAAACAGCGATTTCTATACCGTCAAGAATGATATGTTACATGTGTTCCTAGAGGATCCCTCTTTTCAAATACCGGAATCTTGCGTCACCGAGCCCCTCTCGCTGACTTGAGCCTCACATCCCCTCCCCACCAACCAAGTTCTGGTTTACCCTGAGCCAACTTTTTGCTCCAACAATTGCAGAACAGAATGGAGAGAATCGTGACACTCGACAAAGCCATAAATGCGATAAAGACGGCTGCTGAGGAGATTCCCGTAATACTCACTCCTTTCTCCCCCCTCATTTTTTCCCAAAAGCTGACATGATGGGGGGGCCTTGAGGCGGACGACTTTATCTCTTACTCTACTATCCTCGATGTTCACCTTTCATACGCCCACGATGTCTTCTCTCAGGATGAGCAGCACAAGCTGTTGGAGGTTTTGGGGGAGATTTTAGAGACTCATGTTTGCTCACTTTTTCCTGACATGGACAGTCGGAGTACATGTTAACGAAGCGGGCGAATAGGAAGATCTAGCTCGCGAGATCTCTTGGGATTTGATCTCAGTCTTATTGCCCTTCCTCGAATCGCTGTCTCCGGCAACCGTTCGGTTGACCGAATCACATATTGCGTCCGCAGCGGCAAAAGGAAATCCCCGGGAGGTGTTTATCAAGATTGTCGAGTCGCTATCCGCGATCAACTGGTCGCCGCCCCGTGCTGAGGATGAAGACGAGTATAGTGATGGCGATGTTGATGATGACGGCGAGGAAGAGAATGAAGAGGTGGGGGAGGCGGAAGACAAGCTGAGGAAAGAAACTACCGGAAATGCGCTGAGGAAATTCCATGCCTTGTTATCCGCCTTGTCGATTGTTCACCCGAGAATATTTACCAAATTTCCCTCGAGGTTTTTGTCCACGCAGTTGACGACTCTGCTGGGGGTTTTTACGAAAGCTGTACAATGTCTTGACAGACAAGCTGTTGACGGGGTCTTGAGGGAGTTGCTAGAGTTTGCGGAGCTCGTTAAACCCACATTAACGGCACCACGGAAGCAGGGCATAGTCAAGGGCGAGCGGCCACCGCTACCCCCACGCGCCCCAACAGACAGTGCGAACCCCCCCCTTGCGCCGATCTCCACGGATGGGGATGCTTCGGCCAAAGAACCCGAGGGGGATTCTCCAGAAACTACTCTCCAGGCCCGTCTTTTGCAGTCGTTCTTGTCACATGTCCTGGAGATCTACCTTTTACGCACCCGGGATATCACGGGGAGGGGATTGGTTGTGGGGTGGGCAGGGCAGTATGACTCTGAGGTTGTGAGAAAGGGCAAAAGCGAAGTTCCCGGCGGGAAGACTCCGATCGACGACGAAAGAGCTGAGAGGGCAGTGCAACGGGATGTTAAGGCTCTCACGGAGGATATCGAGGGACTATGTGAGGTGTTGGGCTTAAGGGCGGATGAACTTATGAAGATTTGTGAAAGCCACCAAGGTAGGGGTTAGATTGCTATCGATAACCATGCTATTTTAGGGCTAATTGTCTCAGAGCCAGAATCACCCACCGACGAGGACCAAGAAGACCCAGCACCGCCCTCGTCAGCCGAGGACATCCCTCTTTCTAAAACGGGAGCTCTGTTTCTCTTAGCGCAACGGCTCACCCATTATCCCCTCTCGTCCCTCAGCATATTCCCCGACCATTCGGATATATCCCAAAACTTTCTCGTCAACGGTTCCGGTCAGCACCAGCCCGCTGTCGTTGATGCAATACTCTTCCTCGGCGCCCTCGCTCTCCACCAGGGCGGAGGCCTCGGCAATGCACCGGAATTGGACGACTTCCTACTCTACCTCCAAACCTTCGCCGCTATTTCTGCCACCTCCTCTTCCCCGCAGGCGCGATTTCTCGCCCATTATCATGTGTCAACGTGCATAAGCAAGCACCCGGACGAGGCTGCCCGATTAGCCTACATCAAAGACACCCTAGAGCACTGTCCATTCGAAACGCTCAAGGCTGCGGTGGTCGGCATTCTCAAGGATGAAATCCTATCTGCTTCTCTATCAACACCACCAAAACCAAACTCAATCTTTGCATCCCCAGTTTGTCTAGAAGAACTATTTAACGTGCTTTTCCCGGAGGTGGAGATTGGCGACTTCGATGACTTTAAGAATTACTATCCGACGCTCGTGGCGACGGCGAATCTTTACTACTTTCTCGTTCTTTCGCCCGTGTGTAGGGAGAAATTGGGAGTTGGGAAGAGGGAGTTTGCGGAGAGGGTTGAGGAGAAATTTCTCACGTCGGTTGGAAAGGTGGTCGAGGGGATTAGTCCTGAAGGTGGGGGAATGGAGACGGATATTCTGAAGGATGTCATTGAGAGGATCCGAGAGAAGGTCAAGGAGTTTTGTGTTTAGCTAGCGCTGTGTGTTAACCGTGATCTTCCTCTGGGGGTGGAACGCGAAAAGTTTAATCTTTGGATTTTCTCTCTCTACGTGTTTGTACTGGGGGTGGTGGATATATCTGGTATAGGGTGGGGGTGGGGGAGAGTGTGTTTCTAGGTGTGCTGCTGTCGTGCGATATCTCTTTGTCGTTCCGGTTGCTGTCAGGTTACTGTCAAAGCTGGATTCAACTGTAGATAGTGAATGCCCATTTTTCTACGATGTTCTGTCTTGTGAGCCTTGCCGGCGGCTTGTGGAACGTGGAGTCGATCTCCATTGCTTGTTACGAGTAGGTTGGTCGTTCAGGTTATTTGTGTTTGGGGTTTCTGGCGGTGGGATTTCCCTGTAGGGTCAATCTATCGCACAAGCGAAGGTTGAAATGGTACGATATAAGGTTTTCGGGAGCATTTGATGTTGCACGATGACCGAAGTTAATGTTCTGTACCACATGAAATGTTTGATTTCTACTATGATACCGGTATCATACCGATTCGCAAGAACGTTTTTCACGGAACATCACTCGAATTCATGATCCTGTACTACATGATGCGGAATGAAGTTAAAAAAAGAAAAAAAAAAGAAGGAACTCTATTTCCACGAGTATCACAGGGCTACTCAGAAAGAAAGTCTAAATAGATCTCGCCATTTATACTTCCGCCCTCTAAAAAAAAAAATTAAAAAAATACACAATACAATACAAACGTAGGATTGGACGATTCTTCGAGAGTTCTTTTTTTTTTTTTTTTTTGGTTCTGGTAGGTATGATATCATAATTGGATGTTGTTGTCCCGATCAACAGTCTAGATGCTGTCACCGCCGGGGGCCCTCCCCGTCCCAGTCACTTATCAATTACCGCCGGAACTCCCCCGGGGGGTATATATGCTAACCATGCCAATCCGTTTATCCCCCCATACAGCCGCCACTACTCACTCCCACGACCTCCTCCAGAAAGCTGTCGGACAATACGGAAAAACCCACTCTCAAAATACTTGGCCGAACATGATCCCCTCCCTCCCCGTCACCAGCACGACCACCACAACTACCCCCGCCGATGCGCCCACAGGAGGTCAAAACCCTGTTGATGGAAGAGGTGAGCCGGTTGATACTAGTGCCCTCCACACCCCTTCCTGAGCCGAAATCTGAATAGTGTGGAGATGCGGATTACTAAATGGGGCGTTAGAGATTTGGTTTATGTGCGTTATTTGTTAGGTCTCGATGGTCCTAGAGGGTGGAAGGGCGGGGTTAGGAGTTGCGGTTGTTTTGGATTTATTTTTGGATTTTTGGAGTATGATAGTGATGTATGTGCAATGATTGCATGAGGGTTTTGTAGCCGTTGTGGACGGGGAGGGGGGTGGATGTTTTTTCTTCGTATGATAGTTTGGCAGGTGACTGAACATGTAGTTTCTCTTGGGGTTTTCTTTCTTTCTGAAATATTGGTGAATCGGTGGGGTGGAAATCCTGGCGTGTCTTCTGTGGTCTTTCTTGTGGGGGGAATTGGTTAGCGGAGGTTTAGTTATTGGAATATATATCCTCTTTTCGAAAAGGTGTGATATGATACTGTACGTAGTTCCCACCGTGCCAATCAGACGTTCTAACCTTGTCCACGTTTGGTGGGGCAGGCGTGTTGACACAATTATATCCGTACTGGCCCACGACAATCTGGGAAACCTTGGAGTATAGCAGCTTCTGGAAATTTTGGAGATCCTTCGTGGGTGTTGGGGGGGAGGGGAACATCAAAATTTAATATCGTGGTAGTAGGTACTCGAGTATAGCAAAATACCCTTCCGCCATAAGAGGTTAGTATGATAGACACACAGCTACCCCGATATCTCATGGAGACCATCTCAATCCCTCACTACATCTCTCCCGTACTGCCCTAGAACAATAGATTCTCAAATAGGAGAAAAGCCATCGCAGGAAGGTACTCTTCATCAAAGTCTGCATGGAAATCTGCAGTAGTACCAAGATCCTGCTCGACATCGCTGCCGGCTGGCCGGTTTACAGCCGCGTTTTTCAGGTCCTTGGTGTCGCGGTATGTTCCGCCATGCCAGGATGGGTCTTCTCGGAGTATCCGTTTGGCACCGGCACCGCACTCAGCACTTTCGTCAAAACGAAGGATAATGGAGGTCTATGTGGTGGTAGGTCGAGGATGCACGGACATTGTAGATATCCCCCGACTGTTGAAGCGGCGAAGCGTGTATTAGCCGGGGTGTTCCCCAACCTTTGGTTACGGTACACCTCCTCTCGATATCGCGTGATGTCATGCTAGAGGCAAGGGAGGATCTGAGCACGTGATCGAGTGACCGGTTATGACGGGGTCACCAGGGAGCGACGGGGGATGAAATTGGAGCGCTGCATAAGATTATTTGAGTGAAGTGGAGGGAAGTGAAGGATTTGGTGATGGATTGCTAGGATAGCCTGCTCCCCCCGTTCTAGACCTTGTCGCTGATCATGTGCGTGAATGGTGATCGCTTCTGGTCATTGCTCTTTGATAGTTGGGGGCTTACGGGAATGATCTTATCCACCCCTCCAGTTATGGGTTGGCTTGCCTTCCCTAAGGGTGGATCCGGGAACGGAGAGTTGGGTGGGATGGAGGCTCAGCTTTTTGAATCTATCCTTTTGGATGGGCGACTCCTCTCAGGGTGGATTTCCTGATTTCCTGATTGCGGTGGCCAGTAACGTTTCTAGCGCCGCATGCTTACTCTTATGAGTTCGATTGATGGTCCTTTGGCCTGCGCGGGTGGTACTGATTAGTAGGGTAGCAAGTCCGAACCCACGGAGCTTGTTATAAACAGATACCAGATATGACAATTCGTTTAGATCCGAAGCGATCCTATAATCCCGAGAACTATGATGAGCTCTTCGTGAACACTCCCGAATCACCCATTTTGCTCGCAGGGGGGGGGGGGAGGTATCTGCGGCCTTTTTATAGCATGACTCCTGCACAGTGGAGAGCTTGCATACCGCCGCCGAGACAGAGCAGGAGAATCAGAATCGACGTAGAGCGCAATAGATGGATAGGGCGAGACGGCCTTAGCAAGCATGATGACGTGCGAGTTTCTTTGTGCTTTGTTCCAACCTTTATTTGGCTTCCATCGAAGTCCCGTTTGGAAACATGTGATGTTATGCTGATACTAATTCCTCTTGATCGTTCGGCTGCTTCTTCGCGTGCCTTTCTTTGTTGTCTCATGATTTGGGGTGTCTGGGAAAGCGTGAGGGTGGGGTACTCGGGGGAGCTGAGGAGGGATCTGCCATGGTGTGTTCATAAATAGCTAGTCTGTTGTCCTTCCTGTCGCGATCTACCTGTTGTTATATTGAATAAGTCTTTAGTGAGCGGCCTTTCTCTCGGTATGCTTCGATCGCTTCTGCTGCTGCGGGCTGTCGCGTATTCCTGCATTGCCTTTCATCTCGTCACCGATCGAGAGGGGGTGACTTCTGATAGGAAATAACTCACTGAGGTGAGGAGCTTGAACTAGATGAGCTCAAACCTTTGTTGGATTTATGCCTCTTTGGGCACATTTATTTTTGACTGAGGTTAGTAATATATCAGTACCTTGACTGCTCTTAAACTTCACTCGCATCAATGGCTGGCGATATATTGAAGATATATTGAAGATTCAGAGAAAAGGAGCTTGTAGATAGGTCCCGGACATGAAAGTCACAACTAGTGAGTAAGTTATTTCAGCCGCAATCCTGCATCCTCATTTTTCTTTCACATAGTAAATGGGCATGCGGTAACTTCCGTGACTCCGATCGTTATCGCCTGAGTACCCTTATCGGAGATACCTAAGAAGCATATAGTGCGCACCACTCTTATATCAGTGCGCACAATCAGGGTATGAGATGCCTGCAGCCTACTCGCAGCAGCATTTGGCTGCCTCGTCCTTCCCACTCTCACAGAACATCCTTAAATGCTTCTCAATCCTTCAATTCCTTTCATACTCCATCTTCATCTCCATTCTCCACTCACAACACCACACCACACACCATCTCTCTCCATAACAGGATAGGAAACACAATCACATTCTACCACTATGTAGAACTGGAAGTTTCCTATACCAATGGAACTCACCTTTCTCCCCACTTCCTCCTACCAGCAGGTTCTCCCTTTGTGGAGCTCCTATCCTCCATTGGATCAATTTAGGATCCACATACTCCTTACAACAACTAAAAGCTCTTGCAGGTAAGTATCACTTTATTAGTTTAGTTCTCAGAATGCAGTACTAAGAATAGATGACTTAAAAGCTTTTAGCAAGAATCCACTGTTGGTAGTGCTACAAGCACTACCATAATATTATAATATCAACAGTGGTATTAAAGCACCTTCAGATATCAAATTCCAAATGTGTCTGAGTCAGGTAAAGTATCTTTCTTGTTATAGCAGTTTAATACTTGTCTGAATACATTATCTAATTGTTTAATAGCATAATAGTCAGGCATAAAGTGTTGTGAGGTTGGTCTATTATACTAGCTTCACAATACCTCAATATGCTACAGCCACCCCAATATTGGTTGGCTGGCTGGCTGGCTGGGATAATATTCTCCTAATATTATCTTTTAATTTTATATCACAACTTCAAAAATAGTACCATTAAGGTAAGCAAGTTAATACTTTAGTAATTTCAAACTAGTTACTGATAGGTATATGTAGTATTTGGATATCTATAATAATTATATGAACTTGCTTCATATCACCTACTACTGGTATGCTTAGCTTTAGTCAGTAATTTACTGGCAGGGCTGCTGCTACGGTAGTAGCCCTGTCTGAGGCTGCATATTTGAGAATATGCTATCGTTGTCACAAGTTACCCTTTACAGACTTGAGAGTCAAAAGGTACTTGTTTCAACCGTTGAGGTCAGCTTCAACTCCCTTGTCTTTTGGGTATCAATTGCTCCTAAGACAGGCAAATCTGGTAGGTTTTTTCCTCAAAAAGACTAAAGTTAAGTAGAGAAGATATACTAATAACTTAATTAGAACTTGAATATAGTTGACAGATTTGGCAACTTTCTAAGCCAACACTACCAGTAGGCTAGAGATATTGTCTGCCTTGTTTTATTGAAGCAGGCAATCTCTGGCTGGCCCTACACTGGGCTAGAGATATTGTCTGCGTTGTTCTATTGGTGTGGGCAAGATAGTGATATCAAGCAGGTAATCTCTGGCTGGCCCTATACTGGGCCAGGGATATTATCTGTGTTTTGCTATTGTGGTGGGCATAGGTAGAACTGCTATCAAGGTGGATTCTTAGCCTCCTCACAGCCAACCACAGGACATTTCTTTATACCAGTTTTTAGATTAATATTAATTTCATCTTGCAACAACTCCTCATTCCTTACCCTTCTCCTCCTCCTCCTATCTGTCTGCCTCCACCTCAGGTTCTAACTTGAGTCAGATATTCCATGAGTTCTGGATCAGATTTACAGAAATAAGGATTATTATACTGGTCATGTATTTTATTTTACGCTTTGGTTTATTATAAGAATTAAGTTATCAAATCAACTATTGTTCTCCTAATTTTATTGTACGTGTTGGTGATATACAGGTAGTATGTGGGGAGGGGGAATCCTGGAAATCGTCCTCCAACTAAGGAGCTAGATGAGCTTCTGGTCCAATTACCAATCTGTAATGTGTCCCACTGTAGCCAATTTTCCCGCATAACTAATCGTGTGCTATCTGGTGAGGTCCTTTAATTATTCCCGCCTAATTCATATGTACTAGGTGATCGGAATACCAACCTAGGGGTATAGTCTCTCCTCTCCCAACTCCCCAACTGGTGATGCGACGTGGCTCCGCCTTAAAAACGTAATTCAGAGATGAACTCTTAATTTTCACGAATAGAAATATTCACCTGCAGGAATTGTTGGGATGACTTGATACACCACAAGCAATATCTACAAACTACCCCCCTCCCTCCGATTCTCACCTCCCCACCCCGGATGCTTCTTCCCGTATCAATAAGACCTCTCTTCTCCAACCACACACTCCACGTCCCATCTTCCTACTGATACTATATATCCGCTAATTAACGGATAACGCGCATGCACGGGATTGCCATGTCTCCACATTAACCTCCTCCTCCTGCTTATCTTATCGTTTTTAGTTCGGGGAAACCCACACCCGTCAATCGGAACCCCCGCCAAACTTGGTGTAGTCGCCATAGCATCATACCAGTGATCTTAATAACGATAGGATTCGTGGTTTTGATATGTGAAAGGTAGGTGGCAGCAGGAGTCCGGGGGTGTTCCGGGAGTATTTGCAGTGGAGTGGATCTGGTCTTCGGGACTGGCGGGGGTATAAGGCATACATGTAAGTTGAAGGATTTCAGTATATGGTGGAGGAGAAAGATATCTGTCAAGGTCGAGAGGATAAGGGAATTGTCGGGGAGCATACATACTTACCCACCCATCCGCTGATAACAACACTTAAGTTACCGGACAATATCTCGGAATCCCCTCAGAGGCGATATCTGCTGGCATGCTGCGCATTTACCACCAGGAAACAATGTACGAAGAGCAATGTGCACTGGGGGTACAGTCCATGAGACAACAATAGTAGCAAGAACCGCCCGGGGACAATGGCTCCCAAGAGGAGTGTTTCGTGGACATTGTTTCTGAGTAGTGTTTGGGCTGAGGCTTTCGATCGTTTGCCAGACGCGAGTGCTCTTAATAGCGGCGCCACAATCGTTATAAGGCTCTTTCCGCCGGCATGAAGCCAATGCCTGTGCTGTTGGAAATATCCGCACTAGGACGCAGCAGTGGAATGTGCCAGCCTTGAAAAAAAATTTCTTTTGCCCCTTCCTTTCCTTCTTCTTTCCCTTTTTTTAACCTTCATCAGACCAATCGAGCGAACATCTCAACTCTCAAGACAATCACTTTATTCTCCTCTCATTAAGCATCCTCCCTTCATAGTGTAAACCTCTGATCCGATCGTTACCTCTATTTTCAACATGTACTCGAGTACGTTTTTTTCCATTTCGAATGCTAACTTATGATTTCGATTATCTGGGAAAGGGTTATCACCAACCTGCTTCCCCTAACCCTGGAAGTTTAGGTCCCGCATCTGCATGCAGCCGCGTTCCAATCCCGGGCCTGACTTTCCAACCACACACGACTTTCTCTCACCACCGCCAGGATGTCAACAAAAACACCCCCTCGCCCATCCTCATCTAGCCTAACAAAATCATATATCCTCCGCGCCTCGCACCTCCTCCTCCCAACAGCCCCATCCCTCTCCGCCACCCTTCTCTCAACCTCACCCGCCGCTCAATCTACACCCGGAATATCCAGCGTATGCAAGTCCTGTAGTGTGATACTGATACCTGGCTGGAACGCACACGTACGTACCCTCTCGCACAGCAGGGAGAAGGGGAAAGAAGCTACGGCGTCGGAGACTACGGTGGTGGTGTGGGAGTGTCAGAGTTGTGGGGGTGAGAACCGGTCGGAGATTGGGAAGCCGAGGGTCAAGCGGAGGAAGAGGAAGGAAGCTGGTGGGGTAAAGAAGGCAGAGGTGGGAAGGGGGGAAGAAAAGAAGGTGGATAGGGGCGGGAATCAGGGGAGTAAAGCTAGGGCGAAGAAGAGGAAGGTGGGCTCGCTGGCGGATGCACTTGCGAAGCAGAGGAAGGGTGCCGGTGGTGGTGCCGGAGCTGGAGCTGGGGTAGGAGGGTTTGGTTTGGATTTGATGGATTTGATGAAAATGGGGTAATATTTGATTGTATTTCGGTGTTGAGCTGATGAAATTTTTGATTCCAGCCAAGAAATTGAGTCTCTGATCCATGTCGACCTTGTGACAACGACATGATACTGTATCATGCATACACCAGAGCGAGTATTTCTCGTCATCGGGTCACTCTGGCTTTCGCCAGCTCCCTCTCTATCGCTCGAATTTAGAGTTGCTCTACTGATCTTGTAGTGAGACTTGGTGAAACTTGTCGCTGGAGAAGATAGGCAAATATGATACTGTATTGTGGATAACCAGAAGGCTATTATCTCGGTGCCCTGCGGGGTGATATATTTGCTTAGCACAGAACCCCCGCGATGCCAGGGTACCAAATTTGATTGAATTGGGCTCCTCTGTGCGCTTCTCACCTGATCACCTCATCACAGCATCCGCTACACAACCGTCAACTATCTTACACTCCCAGCACCACACCTAACAACCCCTCTCCAGCCATCACCGCCCTTCCATCACACGCCCAAGCGCTCCCCCCTCTCACCACTACAACCTGAAATTCCCTGGCGACCGCCCGTATGATGTTTCGATCCCCAGGCACCAGACGTCATTACGGTCTGTCAGTCACACAGCATACCCGCGACAACCCCGCATGACCCAGTGTGACTAGGCCACCCCCCCACCAATCACGTGCAAGACCGCGCGATAGCGGTCGAGAAACTCCCTAAAACTAGGAATCATTCCACCACCAAGAGTGTTCAGGAGACACCATCTTATTTACGCGACCTCTTTCTTTCAAAATGCCCATAGCAAGCGGTTCAACGCCAACCTGTAGCACGAGCACACAGAGCACTGAAGCAGAGGAGCCCTTTCGTCCGGGGGTTATTCGGAGTTTGAGCTATAGGTCTACACCTCGGTCGCCCAGGGGTCCATTTCCGCCTGGAGTGGCTGGCACAGTGGGGGGAGGAGGAGCCGGGGCGGCTGACTCGCAGGCCACGATTACACCCGCGAACGTTCATGCTGTTTCTACTGGGGGTTCCGGCTCGCAACATGCCCCGAGTACGAACCCGAGTCCGGTTCCGAGTCTGAGTAGTGCCGGTAGTGTAGGTGCGCCGGTAGTTACACCCGGACTTGGGGTCAATGCTGGGACGAGTATGGGTCTGAGCCGTACCCTGAGTTTCAACACCGGCAAGCACACAACCATCGTTCCAGGAGACGAAGAACCGCGCACACAACCCGGGGACCTCACCGACCACCACTCCCACCACTCCCACCTCCACCCTCACCACCACCCTCACCATCACCACTGTCATGATACAAAATCCAGTCTCCACAACACAACTGCAAGCAGCTTTTCCTGGTCCACCTCCAACCATGAGCCGGATCCGCATTATGAGAGACTAGTATTCGATTACCGCGTCATCGCACAGTCCATGCACGCGTACAGACACATATCGATATTCCGGCGGTTTGGGAGACTATCCATGGCAAATCTACTATACTATCAGCACGAACTCACCGAGATCGAGCACGCACTCGGAGGCGTTGATAGGGAGGAAACAAGGTGGATGCACACCGGAAGCGAGAGTGAGAATGTCGGGATAGAGTTAAAGGAGACAAGGTTTAAACTCATGAGGAGGTTAAGAGAGACTCTCAAAAACTATTGTACTCCAACCCCGCATCTCCCAACCGCCCCCGCGTATTACTAACATAAAACAAAGACGAAGCCCTCCTTCTCCAAGAACAAATCTTCACCTCCCTAGACCCACCCCGTGCCGCAGACAGCAATCTCTTATCCGCCCTGGAAGACCCCAGTACCCCACCCCTAACCCTCGTCGACCCCTTCGGCAAGAACACTGACGACCTCGTTGCTCTGGGCCTCGGCGGGCGCGACTCCCTGGAAAAACTGGTAGGTAGGATCATCCCGCGGATATTCCCGCACCGAAACCCCTCCGTCGAGGACGTGCGGGAGCGGAACATGTCGCAGCGCGACATAGCATCTATATTCTCCCCGTTCACAAGGAGGATCACGAGGGTGGTGATTGCCCTTGCCACGGCACTGCTGATGTTGGGGCCTATGATTATCCTGCAGTTCCTGAAGAGCGATCCATGGAAGCTGGTTTGTATTAGTGTTTTCACGATAGCGTTGGCGGCGCTGGTCGCGCTGGGGACGAGGGGCCGGGGGGAGGCGATTGTAATGGTTATTGCAGCGTATTCGGCTGTGCTTGTTGTGTTTGTCCAGGGGAATGGGGGGTGTAGCGGAGGGGGAAGTTGCGGTGGGCGGGGGACAGCATAGACATAAGGGTTCGGGTGGTTTTCACTTTCATGTTTGGCCTACGAGGTTTTTTTGAGTCTGTTTTTTTCTTTCTCGTCATGTCCTTTGCATCGTGACGTTTGGTGCTGGCTCACTCTAATCTATAATACTATCATCTCCTTGAACTACTGCACGTATGATATATATTGGCTGCCGATTCACCCACCACCCCAGCCTGCTCCATAATATAATACCTTCCAACAAGTACTGCACAAGCACCAGCCAAGGTGGGCATTTCCCACCAACTCACCGAGCAAGGCCACAGATCCAATACACTTAGACTCCTAGACACCGAAATCCGCAAAGGAATCCCGACATCTTGTACCGCCGTCACAGACATATGCTCGTTTCTCGCATACCCATACCCTATTCCAAGCCATAGAGAGCCATCCACCCAGTACTAGCCACTGTTCGAATCGCTACCGTGGCCTCAACCAATCACTTCGCCCGGGTTTGCTGATGGCTCGCGATGGCGTGGAAATACCATACCTCACGACAAAAAAGGTACAAACCCTTCCAGGCGCCAAATCATTTCGGCTTAGTAAATTTAATTGTATGTATGATAAATCCGTCAGATGTGGCGCTCGCGATTTATTCCCCGCCGGGGAATATTTAGACTATTTGCGGGGGAATTAACGGTAATTGACGTTCGGGGGGAGAGTTCCTGTGCTCATTCGAAGGTTTGACGTGCTTCTGATGGCGTACCTATAATATCTACGTTGGAAAATTAATATTCTTGTTTTCTCTATTGATGTGGGAGATCATCAGTTTGGTGCTGTGATTCTCGCGGAGTAGTGGGTGATGTTACTGGTGTTGGAGTGGGGGAATGTTTTCCTGGCAAAGTATCATGGGTAAAGTGGGTGGTAAAATTGGGAGTGGAGCAGCGAGTAGAATGCACCGGGGTTGGGAAGGTTTGGGATGGCGAGGCCGATCGTGGATGCTATTCCTATGCTTTAGAGGGTAAAATTAGAAAAGTATATCGGAGGGGCGAGCGTAGGAAATGAGAGGGGTAGAATCGGAGGAGTAGGATTGGATAATTTCCTTTAGTCTTAAATCTTTTGGTTTCTGAATTTTATTTTGGGTTATTAATAAATCTAATGTGGTACTTGTAATCCCAACAATTCTTGACGGCAGTCTTTAGTGTGCGGTATTTTACTGCACTTGCATCATAGGGATGGAGTATGATACTCGAGTAGACTAAGGGACTGCTATGGCGCGACGTTTAAGGTATTAGGAAATGGGTTATGTAAGTATAATAGTCTTGGGCCATGATTGGTCAGTTTACTCGTAGAAGCTTGGTTGCTAAACCACGGTTTGGAGCTACAGTGAACGTCCCCCGAGAGGTTCCGGAAAAGTTCTCCTTCGAACGGCTGCCGGAGGTGGGGCAATCCGGAACCCAGCTACTGGCACGTAAAGGACTTTATGAATGAATCTAAATTTGATTCTAGATGGGCTCGGAAGTGAGTAAGTAGGGATCCCAGCCAACCTTCAAGGTACTGTGCTAGTACTGGACCCGAGCTGTCCCTGCCTGCCGTATCTTTCCCTGTTTTTGCGTGGGGAAGGCACTGCAATTAGCCCAAGCATGAGCCACCCTATATCCATGTGATTTAAAGGGTTGGAGATTCCATGAGCCGCACTCGGGTAAGATACTTGGGACCTTCACCGTATTACCATTGTTCGTGGAGCTTGTATCTTTCATGTACGGACCATTTTGGTATTTTGCCTACGGGTACTGTTCCGGCCCCCTTCAATGTTTGGCTAACGGTGCTGCTACTCGGTCGGCCATAGTCACGACACGTATCACGAGGCCTGGGCTAAGCCATACTACCGGTATGGTGCTTAGCTCACTCAGGTATCATACATGTACAAGTACAAGTACAAGTACAGCACCACAGACCAAGATCCAAGCTCCGTCACCACGATTTTCCGCACCCTGCTTTTCACCTTCCTATTTAGGAAGGTGAAAAGTGGGGTTCAACACCACAAACACAATCTCATGATCCTGCCTGGCCACTGAACTTGGAGCTTCATAAGTGTGCTGGAATGGCATCCTCTGGGATTAAAAGAAAACACTCCCTGAGCCAGTACTTCCAGGCTGGTCAGGGCAACAAACAAAAAAAGGTTTCTTGGGTCCTTAAAACAAGAAAAAGGTCTTCTCTGTTCTCCTTTGACTGGAACATGAAAATGGGGTGAAAGAAGTTGTTATTTTTGGTGTCTACTGGTGGTGTTTTCTTTTCTGCTTGCCTTTTCTGAGTTTTTGGGGAGGATGGTAGGATTGAAGTACATTGGACAGGGGTGGATTTCTTTTGTTTAATGGGTTTTTAGGCCATACCTTAGGGTCGATGCCATGGATTTTCCTGTACTTAGGTGCGAATAAACCGCGGATTTAACAAAAAAAAAAAAAAACCACAGACCAAGATCTTAGCACATATTTTTCCGGTCGCTACGCTAGACGAAATAACCGAGCTTGTCCACTCTCACTCGGGCCCCGATTACGAGGAAGGGATCGGGTGAATTAAGGTTTACTCGAGTAGTTACCACGGGAACTAGGAGTGCCCACAGGAGTTAATCCCCGGCTGTAAATGATTCTTTGTTTTGATAGGGCAGGGGGGGGGGGGGGGGGGGTGGGTAGGTTCGCAGAAGTGAGTATGTTCTAAGAGAAGTTGAAGAAGGAAATTTTTGGGCGCCAGTTTCTTCGGGTCATTGTTCCCCGAGTCACTTGGGGGCAGTGTACTAGTACAGTACCGGTACTCGAGTATCGTCGGAAGCTTTTTCTGCCTGTCTAACTTGACCGGGGACCCTGGGGCGCGTTCTGCGGATTAAGGAAATCGCTGGGTGGGTGATGTCAAGGTACAAGTGGCCAGGTCCCTGGAGGCTAACACATGGGGTGAGGACCTGCATTGCTCCCGGCGCTGGGACGCTCCGGCGCTGGGACATTAGGTGCTACGGAGGGAGAGACAGGACGGCTGTCAGTGCCTAGCACTGGTGGAAATTTGGATAGGGCGACCGCCAAGCTGGGGAAGCTTTATCGCTTAGTTTAGAACTTGCCGCACCCACAGTGGTTGCAACGTGAACCTGGTGTCTCCCCATGTGCAATGGGCCCCTTTGAACCGCAGTACTGTACTGTACTGTACTGTACACATCCCAGCTCTTAACCGGCGTGGCGAGATTCCCTGTGACACAGAGTTGGTGTCTATAGCGTGCGTGACTACCGTAGGGCGCGATCACATCCTGTGGAGTTGGCACTGTGTAGGGTCTATTTTTAACGGTCTCCTGAAGAGATCGCCGATATTTAACATTTAGTGATAGGTTGGTGACTGTGGAGTGTTCGGTACTAGGCTAATACCGATATGCGAAGCTCGAGGCGAGGAACAATATCGCAGTGCTGTGCGTGTGGACCCGATCGGTAGATATTTGGGGGAATAAGAAGAAGACTCTTGTGTTGCTTGAGGGAGCGATCAGTCAAAGATCGCTCTATCAGGGGTGTATGTGAAACGTCTCTGCATGGATCTTGAAGACTTATCTAGTGGAGGGTACCGGTTAAAGAAGCCTTGGAGGGATGGTTGTTGGGGGGCAGCTTTGCTCTTGGGGGGTTCTTAGCTCAGTCCTGGTACTCCCTGTCGGAAGACAGGTAATGAATGAAGTCAATGAACCACATTGGAAAACCCAGGAATGGGACACGCTGGTAGTGAACTGCGACCATGGGGATACTCGCTCGGTTGTCCCATTGCGGGCGCCCTTCGTTCCTCACCCCTCAACTGGTGACCCCGAGAAATGGTTTATAATGAGGGCGCTTCAGGGAGGCGGGGAATGGTTATGAATGTCAGGTGCTGGTGTAAAACCGCCTGGCACCAAGAACTTCTATCTCGTCGGGATCGGATCTGATCCCTTTTGTGGGGTTGTGGGTTGCCGGAGTTACTGGCCTAGCTGAGACTTTGTGATAAACACTCTCCAAGGGAACATGCTCTAATATACCGGGTGGTCGGATATCACAACACTGATCCTCAATATTGTCGGTATTCGAGTGATTGGTGATGACTACAATATGCTTCATCCTGCCCTGGATGAGAATAACGGCCTGTTTGGCTCACCGTGATTTGGGCCAATCACAATGGCAAATCGTGATCCTGGGCCGAATTATGATTTGAAATGGCGATGGTGTTTGGCTTGGCTGTGATTGGGGAATTTGGTGTTGAATCATGGCTCCGGGGGATTTTGGAGTGGGGTAGGGTTTGGGGCAATCACTTTTTGTGATGGAGGCTTATTCTCATCTGGATGCTGGCGTAGACTTGGCCTTCCGGCGGCCCTGCGGAGCCGGGTAATTTGCGGTAGGGTAGTCCTTCCCCCGGCATCCCCGCAGCCGGTAGGCATCGCGGGTCTCGCATGTTTCTGTCGCTCCTTGGTGTCGTTCTGTGTGCGCCGGGCTGTTGTTTTGTTGTTGGGTGGACTTTGGGTTGCTGTTTTTAGTTTGGTATTTGAGGCAGGTGCTGAGTTCTTTCGTAAGATTTTTTTGATAATGAGATTACCATTACAACGGGTGGGTAGGGGCATGGAAGGTTCGTCACTCGTATCGAATGTCTGGTTTGCTTGGGTAGGAGAGGTATTTCTCTCTCCTAATTAGGTTATGTCATTTTCTTTTCATCTGCCTGAATTCCTTCTATGGGTTTTCCAAATAGATCAATCTCAGCCATAGTGGTAAAAATGGTACAATACAAATAGGAGACACTTCCTCTGGGGTTGGCGGCGACTTTTTCTGCTTTCTGAGATTCCGCGACCTCGCTCTTGCTCTGCTGTTAACTTAAACCAATAGGAATTTGAGCTCCCTCGTATGTATTTTGAGAGAAAACTACTGACCGTTAGGAACTCGCGACATTCTTCCGGCCCGATATGAAGGGAAAGCTGCTATCAGCGGTAGCATTGCTAGTACACCCGGTGGAGATAGCTTCGGTGGACCCCATTTCCACACACCTAGTGCCATTTTCGTCTTCTCAATCTATTTCCCTGATGACAACAATCGGACGATCACAGACAATTCAAATGTTAGTATTAAGATTTGTTCTCCCATTAATCTTTCAAAATCTCTCCTAACAGCTTGTCTGTAGCCCATATCATCTAGCAACAACTTTACAACCTAGGACAGCCACAGCAAGTGCGGAGGGACTTGAAGGGCACCCCACTCTTGCACCCCTACCTCCTGCTGTTACATTTACAGCCAGTGTGATTGAGGAGGTACCCACCAAGATATACCTGACAACAGAGATTATCAGAGAAACAGGCATCCCGTTTGCAAAGGCCAGTATGCCTAGAAGTAAACCTTGGAGATCATTTTTTGGATACCGGGGGGTGCTCGACTCTACCCTTAGATTTAGGGGAGTACCCAAGAGAAAGATAAGAACATACTGGGAGGAAGCGGGCCAAGGGGGTGGGACCTCACAATGGCCTTATCTGGATTTATTCTCTCCAATCTCAACCCGGACCCCAGCCGTGAGATTCCCGGTAATGCATGGACACGCTGAGAATGCTACGCATGTGATTAAAGGGAAGTCAAGCACCATCCACACAAACGTGCGTCTGTCGGTACCATTGCTTCACTACTGGCCATGAACTAATTCGATGTTTTGAAGAAATTCTATACAAACTTCTTCCTTGGATATCGCCACCAGCCCATATTCCCCATGCCATATAACCTTGCATGGATGAATGGAACCCGAAAAGGTCTTTTGGGATTGGCAGCAGACACCATTGATCTTACGAAAAGGAAGTTCGGTCCAAAAAATGGGCCTGGTGGTGCCGTCGAATTCTATTCCAATGCGTTCAACCCGAACATCATCCTTGGTTCAAGGGAGCTTAGAAAAGGTGTTTCAGATATCAGAGTCTTTGACCCTGCGGGCCAAAGTGCGAGGGTTCGCATATACGCAGATGAGAACAAATATAATCGCGGTATTCCGGAAGGGGGAAATGCCACCAAGATAATTGACATACCCATTTGCAATGGCATGGGGTTCGTGAGCGCAGAGTATCGTGAATTGACTCCAGTGTATGTGTCGGACTCCTTATTGCCCATGCACTCTGTGTTAACCTTGTGAAAGTATATCTTCTATCGTGGCCTTTGAAGATATTAGGCAGCTGCCGTCGGGCAGTGAATTAATTACGAAGTATATTCTACGCTTTGCAGATGATGCCGACTCCTGGATCGTGTACGCCCACCACGACTCTATAGAAGAGGCAAAATCTACCCCTTTCCGTCTCCAAATTGTGGGAACTACTCGTCTTGAAGCACGACATCTCTTCACCGGCTTGTTGCAAGTGGCCCATCTGTCGCTGGATAATCAAGGACACGCAGGGAGGGAGGCCCTCCTTGATTACGCTACCGGAAGCTATTGTGCGGGAGTGGAAATCAATGCACAAATTACTGGGCCCCATGCCGATAGCGGAGAATATCAGATGCGATTCAAGCGTGCTGGCCCGCGAGAATCACCACTTGTAAGTATATTTTTCCTATTTTTTCAATACTAGTCAAGTCCTGCTAACTGGCTGAAGTTGATGTATGCTTTGCCACATCACGTCAAGACATTTCACGCCTCCACAGTGGCAAATATCCACAGAGCCTTTAAACTTCCGAGTCCGGCCAATGGTATGATGTACGGAGTCATTGCTGATACATGGCGATTGAAAGTTGAGTCATTGCCTGTGGAGATTGGCTGGCTTCCACTCGGACAGGAAGGGTGTGCATCGTTCCCCCCTGAGGTTCTCCAACAGATCTATGCTGTCGCTCGAATTGAAGTGGCACAGAATCTCACCATGCAAACACATATCAATCCGAGCATGTACTTTTCTGGAAAGGTATGAGTTTTCCTACTTTATTTGGAATTCCGCTGATTTCATTAGGCATACGCGAAGTACGCGTTTCTTTGTTACTCAACTCTGCATGTTTTAAAAGACCCTGGTCTCACCAAGCTTTGTCTTTCTAGACTCAAGAACGCCTTTACGTTGTTCGCTGAAAATAGGCAGAAAAATAAAATGGTCTATGATAGTGAGTTGTCATATGATCCCTACGTACTCAGGAATTTTCTCACCACTCTCTAGCCACGTGGGGAGGGATTACTTCCATCCGGGCTTTTGAAGGGGCGGGCCCAAGTGGAGATATAGATTTCGGAAACTACCTCTATAATGACCACCATTTCCACTATTCGTACCACGTCCAAGCTGCAGCTTTAATCGTCCAACTCGATAAGGATCTTGATAATTCTAATACTTGGCTCCGAGAGAACCATGAATGGGTGAACGGCTTGCTTCGAGATGTGTGTTCAACTTATTGATATTTTTGATGTTTTGATGTTGACTGGGCATAGTACGCCAATCCGTCCAAAGAAGACCGATATTTTCCTGTATTTCGTAACTTTGATTGGTACCACGGACACTCATGGGCAAGGGGGCTCGTGAGTTGCGGGGATTCGAAAGATGAGGAGTCCTCTTCCGAGGATTTCAATTCATTATACGCACAAAAGCTCTGGGGAATTGCCATCAATGATCAATCGATGATCGCCCGTGCTAATTTAATGCTCGGAATTCTTAAGGTATCTCTCAATGAGTATATGCTTTTGTCGAAGGGAAATCAGAATCATCCGAAAGAGTTCGTGGGCAACCTAGTGACTGGTATTCTGGCTGAAAGTAAGGCGGACCACAAAACTTACTTTGGATCGTATAAGGAATATATCCAAGGGTGAGTTGCTCTCAAGGATCATTGCTTGGTCGTCGTTAATAATCCAACCCAAGTATCCATATGATCCCAGTGACGGCAATGTCACCATATATCCGCTCAGCCGAGTTTTGCGAACTTGAGTACAAGACCTACTTCTCCAAGGGTCTGCATTATGGTAAATCAGGAGCGGACAAACTCTGGGCCGGAATCATCGAAGCCAATAGGGCGATATTTGACCCTAAAGGTTCCTGGGGGTTTTTCAAAAGCAAGGACTTTGATGACACTATGATCGATGGCGGCACAAGCAGGACCTGGTTCATGATCCTTTCGGCTGGTATGGGAGGATTAAATATAAACGAGACCTGTCATCTTGTATGACACTCTTGCCTGTTAGGTTGCTGGGAGATGTGGGTGGTATTTGAAGGGTTTTGCAGTTGCTCTCTTACCGGTTATTCCCTCTTGTTACGGATACCGTGAATTTGGGGGAGTGTGGTGCTGCGGGCGCATTGAGGGGTTTACCAAACCTTAGGTATCATTTGGGATGAGATTCTATCTGGCTTAGTTTATCTGGCTGTTGGATTTGGGTCTAGCACTCATAGGTCGCCACTCGATGGCCTTTAGGACCCTGAGAGAGGGAGTGAAGAAAACTTGGGATATATCCTGTGGGTCTATAACGGCCTTTAGTTTTGTGCCGCATACCACGTTTCCTTGATTATATAGTGTAGGGAAGAAAATTGGATATTGTGGGTTTGATTTCCTCTCCCCTTATTTAAGTGGTTGTAACAAGGTTGGTATTTCAAAACCGAAATGGGTCTCTTTTTTTGCATTCTTTTTCTTTTTGAACTATTAATGCCTAGTTCTATGATAGATTTTTGGAGTTTGCACTAAACCCTGACTGAAGTGATTTCTAAGTTTAGTTAGTTGTGGCTTTAAATCACTTGGTCGGTGAAAATATTGCAGTCTCTTAAGCTGTCTCTTATGATACTAGAGTAGTACAGGGAGTTGGATACAGTATGGTTTTGATGTATAAATGAATTTCCATGCTTGCACTAACAAGATGTGTGGTAATAGAAGGAAATGCACTTGGTCATATAGCTATATTCCCTCATATGGCATCCTGGTATAATGGAGGCTCCCTGTAGGAAGATAGATCTTAAGAGTGGGACCATACCAAAGTCTTCTTACAAAATATAAAGTAAGGTATAATGGTCTCATCAGTAGAGTTGAAGAAAACAAATCAGTAAAATTTAATAATGTTAAGCCTTAAGCTTTACTCAATTAGTTTTTTTGCTTGAGAGGTAGTTGATTGCCAGAGTAGAAGAGAACTTGCAAGCAAGTAACTTCTTTACAAAATGTAGCTATGTGCAACTTAATAATATGCAATATTCATAGTACTCGATGCCGAATTCCTCTTTCCATGCCATTCAGCTCTACACCAGTCTCTCTGGCAGCTATTCTGGGAAATTCCACCTTGTTCCACGTTTCCCTGCCCCCGTGCCCTGTGTTGGCCCCTCGTGAATATGACTAGGTCGTCCTCCATTGACAAACTGAGCCAACGAAAAAAAGAGTTGACTTCGCCACTGCTCCTGGGAGAGCCGAGATTGGATATTCTGGTATTCCATTCGCAGCGCCTGTAGCTCGGCTTCTGCTCTTGCTCTCCGTTCCCTTTCTGCAGCTAGCAGTGTGGCCAAACTATCCTGAACAGTCCTAGTGTCCCCAAGGGTCCAGTCCGTCCGTCTCTGGCTTAGGGCGGAACGGACGCCGGTTTCTGGGACTCTGCCCTGGACGGACTGCCGTTCTGTGGTCCGTCCTAACCTCTACCCTGGACGGCCGGCAGGGCCCTATAGGTGTCTCACCTGTATACTCTATTTCCAATATATCATAGTAAGTCTGTTGTCACAGCAAAAACAAAGTTTTATATTTGAATAACTGTATCTCGGTACTGTACCTCTTGCTCCTGGCCGGTATTGCTGCAAATGACTCCCCTGCATCCATAATAGTGAAAATGAAACTTAGAGAAAGTAATAAAGAAGTGAGGATTTTGAATAGGCTCGTTATAGTGTATACTGGAAGAATTAGGTGAATATTTTCTTGAAATCTGTGTCTATTTATTCGCCTATTCTATATTCTATTGTATCGCTGCGTAAATGCACCATCGCTATGAAATAACACTCACAGTGTGAGATGACAATCAATTATTGGAGCACCCACAAAATACCAAGAGGGCTCTACAACTGGCGTGCAATGCCTGTAGATGACAACCGGGCTGCGCCAATGACGGACGGGCACTAGTGAGGACGGCCAGGCCCTGGAAATGACTGCCGGGCCCTGTGAATGACTGCAGGGCCCTGGTGAGGACTGCCGGAAGATGCCATTTGTATTAAGACTCCCGGGCCCTGGCGTCAACCCCTAGGACGGCGGTCTTTATGAAAGACGGACGCCATGCCCTGCCGTCCTTACCCACCTTGCCCTGGACGCCCGAGACTGCAAACCCTCCAGGGCCCTTTAGGGCGCTCGGGACGGTTGGGAACACTACTGAAGACCAAGGGGTAGTGGAGATCGTCTACCTTTGTCCGCTCACTTTCCAGCATGGGCTGCAGAGCGGGGAAAGAATGGCTCGCTCTCTTGGCGGTGTTCCGGCTCCACAGGTTCAGCGGCTTGATCTAGTTGCTCCGGGAGCTTGGGGTTTTCAGGGTCTTTGGTCCGTTTCCGGGATTGGTACCAACTGCGTATTGTACGAAACATATGTCTAACAACTGGGCGTCCGAGGCCACTAACTAAAGTCGCGAGCCAGGAGCCGTGTACTGCAAAGAATTCTGCATAATATTCCAAAACCAAATTAGTAAACTAGATACTTTGAAACCTTACAAGTGGTTGGAACCAACTGACAATCCCTGAAGGCATGAGATAATGTAATGGGGAAGTGTCGAGGGTGGGTGCGAGTGGCACGCGGACGCAGAATGTATTCGTTGGAGGAATTGATGCGATAGCAATATGAAGGGACAGAACGGAGAATTTTCAGAATACTCGTTCACCAGCAGTTGGGGGTTGAGAAAAGGAAAGTAGAAAATGAGATTTCGATCAGTTAATGTGCCCAGAGCACCTCCTGTATGGTTACGTATCTGCCTGTTGGAGGGCCAACTCCCAACATGTAAACAAAAGTTACGCGTCTCCAAAGTTTGTCATTCCTCGGCTTCCCCTAGCCCTAGAATTTTAATATCCAAGCGATGTGGAACTCTAGTTATCTGCAATTTAAGCAAATGAAAGCACCCGTAGTACCTCTCATTGACATACTGTTAAAAGCAAGGAAATACCTTCTCTGTCATTCTTCAAAATACTTGTTCTTCGCAAGCGGCCAGTCCGGCCAGCTTTGGTCATGACCGGGCGGGCCTGGGCTTCTCCGAGCGCCAGTCTAGCCGACCACTGATATCTGTAGACTTCCGGGTGATCGGGGATGCAATAATTTAGGGGGTGTTTTTCGGGAATGTGTATACATTGGCATATATTGAACGGAACACCAGTATATGACTAAACTGCCTCTGTGCCTACATGGCTACTGGGGTGGTGTATTATTTTCACCACTATCGCATATGTCCTGGGAGTTAAATGACATCTCTGTGGACAACGGAGTGTAGATTCATGTTGTACTATACGGCTATATGCTCACCCGAATAGTTGTATCCAACCTGGGAATAAGGATCGAGAAGAATAGAAACAGTTTAATATACGGAATTAGATTGAGGAGCACTTGGAGAAGGATGTGGTTGAGGAGAGGCCATAGGGAAAATTGTTACCTATTTTGCCTTTGTGCTGAAACAGATGCAGTGGACCCAAGTGGCCAGTCAGGTAGACCTGGAGTACGGCTGGACCAACCCAGAATTTTTCATGGATGGCCGTTGCAGACTGTGGGAAAGTGGCTTGTCAAAGCCAAAGCCCAGACATAGCTGGGTCACCAGTGGGCCAAGGTCTCAAGTGATCAATTGATTCATTATCGAGATCTTATCACTTGGCAGGACTAATTGTTCATAACAAAATCATACTGTTAATATATGTTCACTCTTCCAAACAGCGATAGCTCTCTGACTGACGAAAATCAGGCCAAAAACAAAAGGACGAGTACGATGGAACACTATCGAATGCTATACTATGACCAAACGCTGAACTGCTAATAGTTTGTACAGGTGCACAATTGATCGAACAGCAAAATGGCAAAACAGCTATGGCGATCAACCGACAGAACGACATATGGTGAAAGCCGTTCTCAAGATGGTGTACCGTAAACGCGTGTACAGTAAACCCCTTTCAAAGTTGTGAGGTCCTGATACTCAAAACGTAAAAACTAAGTGGCACTTACATACAGTTGGGCCTCGTTATGAGGAACTTATTACACAGCCTCGGTATAACCAACGAAAAACACAGAACCCTTGGCGTTCCTTATAGCGGGGCGAGACTATATATACTTACGTGGGGATTCGGGCATGGTAATAGTATCCACATTGGCATCATTGATCAGTCCACCGCCTGTCCACAAACTGAACAGCCTAACGAGCCATGAATGTGCTGTTTCATGGAGATAAAATACTAAGACAAAAAGATTCGATTGATGAAATCCTCCTTTTTACATCAAAAGTTCCCATCTTAACCACCCTCCCTGATTGCGCTATGTCTATAAGAATCTGTCCGAATTTATCCATGCATTAGCAAACCTGTAAATAACATGAAGAATATTACAGAATCCTTAAATATTATAAAGTAATAGAAAAAAGTTGTTTAAGTATCTAGTATCGGTTGCCATGTACTTTTCTGCCAAGAGCTTATACAAAAATTTAGGCTACTTTTACATTGGTTGATACAATCATGAAAAATGAAGAGAACTTTGATTCCTGACACTTGTAATTGTAGAAGTGGGAATAGAGAGTCATTACCTAGCTAATGAAATGATTTGAAGTGTTTTCATATAAGCTGCATTGAGAATTGTCTGTTTGAAAATGTCCACTTGCAGTGTAAAAGGACAATGGACAAATCTTTTTGTGTTACGATCCCTATCCGGTATCAGTTCTCAGCAACAGGTAGATGATACTTCTCTCTTTTCTTTTCAACGATAGTTCTTAGGCCTATGCCTACGATAAGGTGGAAGAGACTCTTGTGTCTCTGATCCTTATCACCTAGCGTACTCTTTCTTCAACTCCACTCTCATAGTAGAGTTCTCGTCTTGTGTAGGTAATTCGTAAAGAGCGTAAAGGTTTTATATTCATAAAAGCGTAAAGTAATAAGTAAGGAAATAACTTAGAACGAAGCTGTAACCACCTGTTGGGAGATGCGGTAATTGTAGGGTTAACGGGCTACGTTCTGTACCAGTGTGGTAATGAGCGAATCAAGTCCGGATTCTTTGGCTGAGGTTGTTGAATAGATTTCTTACTAAAGTACGGGGACAAAAGGGATCGTCCGGCACAGCTTTGGCAACCCTACAACCACTATAAATTTACTATCTATGTAACAACAACTATTTAAAATGAATTGAAAATTTGAATAGACATCCATTAAATATAACAAAACTCCTATGTGAAATTGTAAAGAAAAAAAAATCAATACTTTGTATACCATCCCTTTGCATCTAACACAGCAGCCACTCTCCTAAGCATTGACTCCCATAGCTTTTCCAAGAAATCTCCTTCAATATCCTTGTTCTAAACTATATCAAGAGCTTCTGCTAGATGTCTTCTAATAGTATCTGGACCCCCCTTAGTCTTGTGAATGTTAGGAAAGTGCTGGTGCAGCTTTTCCTTTATCTTTTTCCAACAGTTCTCAATAGGATTGAGGTCTGGTGAATTGGGTGGCCATTCCATAACCTGTATATGGTTTTCTGCAAACCAAGCCATAGCATCTCTTGCAGTATGTATCCTTGCACCATCTTGCTGAAATATAGGATCTCTAACTGTGTCCTCTACCTCCTTCCAGACATCAACTAAACCATCCTCCAAAACTCCAATATACACAAATCTATCCACACTCCTGTCAAAAATAGGGATCAGAGGACCCTTATTTTTACCCCAAATGCAAGCCCAGACCATCAGCCTTATCCCAGGTCCTTTTGTAACTCCTTGAATGCAGTCCTTATGCCACTTTTCCTCAGGTGTTCTGAAGACCCAAATACTCTTAGGATCTTTGGACCT